>JAKSZT010054565.1:5392848-5427736 GCA_026826555.1 Tolypeutes matacus | reverse complement strand
CCCCCCCCATATTTTCTTCAAAGAAGTTTTAGGTCACAGTAAAGTCACGTGAACTGTACTTCTTTAAAAACAACTTGTTAGGTACTTACTGTATGGAAGGAGGATACATTAATAAATAAAAGAGACATGGTCCTTGCCTCATGGAGCTTTCAGACAGTACAATAATTCAATATCGTGTTTGGGCACCTAATTCACATAATTCTAGAAACGTAACCCTCCAAACATGTCAGTGTCTTTAATCTTAGAATATAATTCGATGTATGTACCAGTCTTAAAATACTTCTTGTAGGAAAAAATAGTTATTTGTATTTAAAAGATTGGGATTATTTGTAATAAATATTGGTAAAAACAAAAAGGAGGCCAATATGTAGGTAAAATCAATAAGGGAATGAGATGTATGACACAAAAGCTCAGTAGATACAGTTTTATATTTGTGTAAAAAGAAAACGTTTGAATACTGGGAAAATTTGTTATCATGGATTCTAGAAGGAGAAAATTAGACTAAACTTAAACGTAAGGATTAAGATTACAATTTTGATCCCATTCTAGCTAAATTATGAAATAGGACCATTAAGTGTTTTAAGAAGGGACTCCATATAATTAGAGTTAGCTTTTGATAGCAGCTTTAGTGATTTTGCTTATCAGAATACTTACAAAGTAAATATGTTCAAAATTAAAATGTTTTTCTTTTGTGGTGCATTTTATATGGTAATACTTGGTTTATTACACTGTTGTATTGCACTTTTTTTTTCTTTTGGTAACCTGTAATCAGCTCCTCCCTTCTTTTCAAAAGAGTTTATTTAAAAGACATATAACTTTTACTAATTTTGTTGAAGCACACTTTTTGTATAATTTGGCTGTGACATTTATACATCTATATAATTCTCATTTAAGAAATTACTTTCTACCTTTCAAGTAACTTTCAGATAACAGTGCATGTCCAGTATCTGTTTGGTTCATCCCCCACGGCTACTTTTACCTTTTGGAGTCAGCAGTTTTAAAGCCAAAATTGTAAAATCAGTCTTGAAGATACAGTTTAGCAAGAGAAGGAAACCCATATAAATTCTGGCAGCTCTGATTAGTTCATCCCCAAACTGTTACTTTGTACATTAACTTGTACAGAAAGAATTTGAAATTGAAATACAGTGAGAAGAGTTTTAGAAGTGAAGTGAAGCATTTTTGAGAGACATATCCAGTTACGTAAACTGTTAACCCTTTTAGGTTTTCTTTCTGAGTCAAGTTTTAATGTGGCACTGTGTTTAATATGGAAAACTCATAGGTTGATGCCCTCTTGTGGTCTGTTACCAAAATAAATAGCATAAATAGAAATAAAGATGAACTGGAGATCTTACTACATGTTAAATCAGAAATATTTATTCATTGAAAGAATAATTTTTAAAAAGCAATTTCTGGAGAAAACAGCAGAGGAATTAATTGTTTTCCGTATAGTTGATTGACCTTAAAACTTATCACAAATTTTAACACATTGTAGCCAAATGTATATATATGTTAGCTGGACTTTGACATACAGAAAAAGCCATTGTTTGGTGTACATCATTGTTATCCAGGGTATCTAACTTCATTAGTTATTTTAAGTGCCTTAAAAATATGAGATGTGATAGAATTATGGGGCCACCCCTGCTCCCAAACACACACTAGGGGTGCTTGGGAAGTTTGTTGTTCTAACGTAGTCACTTGATCTGAAAGGGAAGGATAGGTGCTGCTTGAGGCATCAGAGAAATAAGGGTTTATATTAGTGAATTGTTGAATTTTTAAAGCTTATATGTTTTTACTGTCATTATTGGCCAGGACTTGTTTGCCTGTAAGAATGGGTTTGGGGAAGATTTAGAGGGAGGGGTAGGAGCACCAGTCATTGTTTTAAGAAACAAATACTGCAGATGTTAACAGCTGCTTTTCTTCTTGCTTCCCAGTAAGTCACAGGATGGTTGGACTGCTGTAATGGATATGTACTTTAGGATTAAATAAGCCTAGTTTTAAAGTTGATTCCATCTCTTACCAGTTCTTGGAAACTTCAACAATACTGGGCAAGTCACTTGATTTACAAATACAGGTTTCTTCTCTTTTAAAAGGGGTGAAAACCTACTTCGTCGAGCTGTTTGCAGCTTGATTTTCATTGTGTTAAGTGCTTGGCATATACTATTGTTGCTGTTATTACTCTTAGGGTAGGAGAATTTTGAGTTGTAAAGCAGATGTACCATATAATTTTGTGGTTACTGGGTTCTTGGTAAAGACTCTTAATAATAGAATGTATTTTTTAAAAAGCAATTTTATTGAGATATATTTACATACCATACACTCTATCGAAAGTATACAATCAGTGGCTTTTAGTATAATCACAGTGTTGTGCATTAATCACCACAGAAAATTTTAGAACAATTTCATTACTCCAAAAAGAACTGCACACCCTTTAGCAGTCACCTTTCAATCCCTCTATCCTTCCCCAGCCCTACATAACCACTAATCTAATTCCGTCTTTATAAATCAATTTATATTTGCGTTTTACATTATATATAAATGGAATCATACAATACGCACTACTTTGTTCCTGGTTTCTTTTACTTAGCATAATTTTTTTTTGCTTGATATTAACATCTTGTAACATTAACATACATTTGTTCAGTTTCAAAGAAAAATAGTCTTAAATATGCAATATTTACCCATCTTCATATTTCACCTGAGGTTTTACTGTGCTGTACAGTCCCATGTTACATTTTTTAGTTTTCCTTCTAGTAACGCATATGACAGACTTTCCCTTTCAAAATAGAATGTATTTTTAAAAGTGGTAAATCAGCTCGAAGTCTTTTTTCTTTACTGTGATCTTATTGTCCTGCTACTATATTAGTACATATTTTACTTATAAATTCCCAGCTGTAAGTACGGGCATACTAATTAAAAATTTTACTTGGAGAGTTATTTTAATAGTTGTAGGCCTAGTAAGCAACTGTTTTTATAAAAAGGATCCAATAAGATTTTTTTTTTTAGGAGTAATAATGGATTATGTAAATATTTGCATATTTTGGCAGGCTTAATAATAAAAAAACTAGTATTGTTGGTAGATAGCTATTTTACTTTATAAAAAGCTTTTGTGGAGGAAAAAGTAATGAAAGTAATGAATTTTTGTTTGTTTTTCAAGAGTTGCTTATAGAACCAGGCTCACTATCCTACAGTCACTTGATTTATTTACTACCTAAAGGAATTAATCTGAGTCCTCTTTCAGGAAAAATAAGATTATTTGGAGCTGTTTAACTTCACAGAAAAATAAGATTATATATATTTTTAACCCAGGTAAATTCAACTTTGAATCATGAGATTGTCTCTCTTTTAAAATTATCTATGGCATCTAAATTACAGACATTTACTAATTTTTCTTTTGAATAAATTCTGTAAAAGAGAATAATAGACATCTCAAAATGCAAATACAACTACTCGAGTTCAAATTTTTTTTTTAGAAGTAGATGGCTCATGAATCATACAGACAAAGATAACGGTAGACATATCATCAGAAGGCTATTTCATGTATTTTCATACCTGCCTCTTTCTTTGGTTCTCAAATTATCACTGCCGCAGTCTACATTTGGATAGTACCAAACTGAAGTCTTTAGTGTTCTAATAACTAATGAAGACTTTAAATGTAAGGCAATATTTTGGTAGTGAATATTTCTTTTATAAGTTATGAAATAGAAATTTGTTGTTCTGTTCTTAAATATATGTTTCAGAAGAGACTAATTTAGAAAATAAAATAAAATAAAAAATGGTGTTTTTTGGTGGGGTCTGGGGGAAGGATGGCTAAAACAAAGTGGGGTCTATGGGGAGTGATGGCAGAAGCACATGCCATTCTACCAGTGACTTGGTTTTTAAACATGAAAAGCTTATGTGCCAAATTTACATATTTACTAATTAAAAAGGCTTCCTGGAAACATTAAGTAGACTATCTTCTATAACCTTTAACACTGTCACTAATGGATATAGCCCAGAAAATTTCATCGAAGGTCCTTTAAATAATGTAAATGATAATGAATATGTAACTATTTAATATGCAGCTATGAAAGGATTATCATGTAGAGGTTAATGAACATTCTGCTCTTATGGTTTGCAGGGCTTTTCTTTTTGTGCTTTTGGCTCACTTCATGCTTGGAAACACATGCATTGGGATTGGAAAACATCCTGACTGTTTTGGGGTGTCATCTTTTAATAGGAACTTTATAAAAAGGATTTCATGGAGTCTTTTTCTTTTTCAATTTACATTTAATTGTTTGTCTATTTTGTAATCACTGCCAAATCAGAAACAGTGAAATGTATTGATGTGGTTTTAGCCTGATCTTCCAGATGTAAAGTCAGTACTCTATTATATATTACCACTGTTATTAAGTGTTGCTATGTGATTGATACTTACTGAGAGATCTTCATTCTAAAATGGACTTTTTATGCTGAGTTAATGTGTAGTATGGTTGGGTATCTGATTACAGCATGTATTTTGGTACAGGATTGCTGCCTTAGTATTTAAAATGTCCCAAAGGAGGACATTTATTTTAGGAATTAAATGTTATAATAGAGGAATTTAGTGACAGGCCTAAAAATTTTTTGTGTTTGATTTTTGGGTGAAGCATTGAGCACACTTAGAGACAATATTGGTATTTATAATAGTGAACTAGAGCAGTTTGTTTCAATCCAGATAATACTGGTCTCTTTTGCATGGCCTTGAAATAAGCATTTTGTCTTTTATCCTTTAGTTTCCTTTCTCTAAAATGGTGCTGCAGTATTTGAGATTGCTTTAAATATTTATTAATGAAAAAATTTAAAACAGATGATTAGTAATATTTGAAAATAGTGTTTTTTTTTTTTTTTTTGAAAACGCCATTCAAGTGCTCTTGTTTTCTTATTGGTTAGAGCTCTTATTTGTTTTCTTAGCATCCTGAGACTACTGAAGATATCTTTAAGGAAAACAAGTAACCTTTGTGTAGTTTCATTGCTTTAGTATTATAAACATAGTTTAAACTGGCTATGAGGTATTTAAAATTTTATCATAATTCACTGGTATACAAATGGGCTGTTCAGAGCATCTCTTTATCCCAAGTATTTCTTCTTGGAAATGTAGTAGAAAAATATCATTTAGCTCATTTTTAATATGTCAGAATAAAAATTACAGTTGAAAACATTTGGAGATACACTGACAAAATAAAATATTTTCACTACTGTCTTTTTTTGGGGGGGGGCATGAAACGTGGATGTTAACATTGGTTTCTTGTTATTTGTAACATTTGCGTATTCTGCAAAATATGTAGCATTGAAAACAGGTCTGTAGATTGTACAAAATACTAGTTATCTTATATCATATGTCACCTAATAGTTATGAAGCGGGTTTTGTGCTAAAGTGTGAATCAGAAAGCTGTAATTTGTTCTGCAGCTATCAGCTTGCATTAGAAGGTTATGATAAAGTGTGCTGCTTAAAAACTAACATTCACATCTCTGTGCATTTGACAAATAAAAATGTATGCTGAGATGCTATTAAATCTGTAAAGCTACTGTTCTAGTTCTTTGATACTGATGATGTAGCTCTGTGCGTAGCCCTGTTTTTTTCATGAGTAGTTATCTGTTTTCATGACAGGTGGTCACTAACTGCCGAGAGAAAATCCAGCATTGGTGAGTGAAAGATGGTTTTACTACATTTCTGAAATACTTATGGTGGTGGTGGTGGGGGTTGTCACCTACTTATATTTAAATAAAGTATGTTGGTCTTTTTTTTAACTTTTGATTGAATTCTTCTAGTAATCTCCATTTTGAATGCCTTTGATGCTAATTTATATTGTCTTTCACTCTTCTGAATTACATGTTCCCTGATTTCCTGAACTTCAGTGTAACCAATTTGTTTTTATTGTAATTGCCTTCTTAAAAAAAAAAAAATTTTTTTTAAGTTAGAATAACATTGATGTCATTTTGAAGTGGGTACTGATAAATTTTCAAACCTGACTAATCATAGAGAGCTCTGTTTTAGGACTATTTCTTATATTTATAGCAGAAAAATAATTGGAATCAGTTGTTTTAAAATAATGGTAGAAATATGGCACAGATATATTTTCCCAAAGTTTGAAAAATTTAGTTAATTGTCTGCATCTCATACCCTGCTTTATGGGCTTTGCTTTTTTAGAGAGAGAGAAAGCAATGCTATTTTAATGTGCTAATCTATAGTTAATAGGACAATGCTTGGTAAATAACACACTGTCCTATGGCTTCTAAGGAAAACGCTCAATTTAATGGTGAATAAAATGGTGAAAAAATATTACGAGTTGTCATGAGGTATAGCTGTTGATCTTACAGATATCAAATTACAATATATCCATGCTGTGTTTACGAAGATTTTACTGAGAGAACAACAGGAGCTGTCTTGATTGTTGTCTGCAGGATTATTGCAGAATCATGGTAACTGCCCCTTTAGTAGTGAGATTAAACCTTTGGTTATACACCATCAAGCATATAATATTTTAAATTTATTTTAAGAGGCTTTTTCGTCATGCCTGAGAGATCTCTGAGGAAATAATTTATAGTTAGTGTATATCAAATGTTTTTTGGTTTAAATGCACATAGGCTGCATAGGCTGCAAGCAGTGGATAAGAGTGAAAATCGGTGCAATCTGTATACATCATCATATTAAATTCTGACTATTGGCTTGCAGAAAATAATCTAAAACTAATAATATATACTTTATAAATAAAAATTCTGGGACTTCATTAATTTTCAATAAGTGCAGTGTTATAGTTGCATCCACTGGTTGGTGTAAATCTGTCAGCATTTCCATACTAGACAATTTGCTTTTCATTATACATTCAGTCCAGGTTAAAACTTGAAATGCAAGTCTTTGGCCAAAGAAGTAAACATCCTGTATTCTGCCAAATTTGGTCAAAGTGGTTCATTTTACAGATAATTCCCTGGGGGAATTTTTACTAATGTGGACTTTCTAGTAAGGGGTTCAGGAAACTGGTAAAAGTTAGATTTACTCAGTACTGAGACTAGTTTACACAAATGTGTGAATAACTTCCTTGTTTCTGGTTTGTTTTGTAAAATTCTTTCTCAACTAGGCTGAGAGTTCTTTAAGAGTAAGGGGCTCTTGTCCTTTCCACAAGCATTTCCAGCTGTCTTTGGCACATAATAGCCACTCAGTAAATGTTTGAGTAAGTGAAGACCAAATATATAGTTATATATTTATAACTATATGGTATAGCTGTGCTGTGCTAGGCCTGGTGAGTACAGATAGAAATGTGGCTTTTATTTCAGGGCAGGCTCATGTGACCTTAAATCCCACTTTCCAGTTTCCCAAAGCCCCCAAACTACAGAAGCTTAGCATATTTGCCCACATATACCTTAAAATAATATAATACCTTATCTATACATTAAAAAGTTAAACTTTTTTTTTTTTTTTTTTCCATTTAGAATGTGTTTTTTCTTATGACTCATTTCTGATATGGCTCAGGAAACAGACTTTTGTGTTTTCTTTTTATTATTGAGGATCTGTATATGGTATCAGGATATTTCTAGAATCTGAATGGCCAGTGAATTTGCCTATTTACTATATTCAGAAATTGAAAACAAAGTGTCTCCAGCCCTCAGAATGCCAGGGTATTTCTATTTGGGAGCATAATGGAATTTTGGGGATATAGTTACATTCTTTTAATTCCATCAGCAGAGATACTCTGTGCCAGTATTGTGCTGGCTGTTTGGGATTGAAAGACCCTGCCATGGAGGAATTCATAGTCAGACAATAAGCAGAGAAATCAACAATAATTTTGTGCTATTTGCAGAGATTTGAAGCAAGTGCAGAGGGAGTTTGGAGGATGGAGCCATTCTTAAGTGTGTCTCACATATAGCTTTTAAAAGCATGTTGCTTTTAATTCTTCTTTAACACTTGGTGTCTTAGTTTAGTCTAAAATACAGTTCATGCTGCTAAACTCCCCTTCCTTAAGGGTGCATATGAATCTGAAAATCTTACTAAAGAAGAGCAAATTTATGATTTTAAAAAATGTATTTTTATACCAGCAATGTTTATACATGCTTGTGCAATTTTGAAAGATTTATTTTTAAGGGACAAACAGTGTGTTTCCTAGGCTTCAAAAATAGTAAGGCCTCAAAAATAATTAAATTTAAAAAGATGGAGCAGGAAGTGAAAAATATTTGTAGAAAAGTAGTAAAAATGGACCGGGGACAACATGACCTGCCCCCCTCAAATCTCTTCCAGAAAATTAATTCAAATTCCAGAACTTTGACAAACTAAAACATTTACAGTATATTTTTTATTAATAACAGATGGAAAAAAATGATTGAGCATACTAATATTTGAAAATTTCTGTAACATTGTTTTAGAACAAATCTTGTGATTTTCAATTTAGGATTAAAAAAAATTTTTTTAAATAAAACTTTAATTTTGCCTAAAATCATTTTTACTTAACACAGTAGATAAGATATTATAAAATCTACACCCTATTTCCTCATTAACATGTGAGTGTGCTTCCTATCATTTGGTCTACCAGGGGCTAATAATCCTGTTTGTGGACTGTTTGTATCTTTATACTTTTTCACTTCTTCCTTCAAGAGTAGGGAATTTGGAGTCACAGACCTACATTTGAATCCTGTCACTCCTTGGGCAAATTAGTAGGTTTCTCAGTGTTCTCCTTGTAAAGTGGTGCCACTGTCTAACTTCCAGGGTTGTAGTGAAGATCAAATGAGATAATGTTGATAGGACACTCAGTGTGGAGCTCAGTAAGTATTAATAGAAGCTCTTAAATCTTTTTAAAAGTTTTAATTGTCAGATAATGAATAAAGAAAAAAAACAAACAAACCCTCAAGCTTTGTAGATATTTGCAAATGTTATGTATTTCTGCCAGTATCTTTTTTTATCATGATGGAGAGGGGACTTTCTGAGCAGTTTTCTTCAAGCTTTGTATTAATGTTTTCAAATAGCTTTTTATTATGAAAAATTTCAAACAAAAGGTGACAAAAGTGGTACAATGAACTTGCATTTAACCTCATCACTCAATAATTATCAATTCATGGTTTCATTGAAACTGTTTCATCTTAATTATCCTATCCTACCCCTGGTTTCTTCCCCATTATTTTGAATTAAATCTAAAATATAGCGTGTGTTCATTTGGACATAATTCATTATATATCTTTAGTAGGTAAAAGACCATAACTTTCTAAAATTAAAATTAAATTAGAAAGATTTTAAGCAGTTTTACACCAGTGGCTGTAAAGGGTGTATAGTTTCCTTCTACCCTTGTCCCCAACTCTCAGTTCTCTTCTTTGGAGGCAGCCATTTTTTTTTTTTTTTTTTTTTTTCCAGTTCCTGGTAAATCCTTTCAGAAATTGTATAAGTGTGTGTGTGTGTGTATGTATTTACATATATATATTATATACTGTTTCCAAATCTTTTTGACAAAAATGAAATCAGATTGTATACACTGCCCCCCCCCTTGTTTTTTCGCTTTTTTTCATTTCATAATATATATGCCTTAGAGATTGTTCTGAATCATTAATTAACTCTTGTTCTGTAACTTCATTCCCTTAAATTTCATTGTGTGTCAGATGTCTTATGTTTAGGGTTGCCAAATAAGATTTAGTTCCTTGTTTTAAAATCTAAATAAATAAGGGCCATAACATTGAGAGTGCGGCATCTACAATTCAAACTGTATACTTAAGATGTATCTGTTTGCTCCTTAGTAAACTACCCCAAAACTTAGTGGCTTAAAGCAGCAACCAAATATTAGTGCATGGTTTTGTGGATGGGCCTGTTGGGCTTGATTCAGAATGGGTTCTTATGTTGGTCTTGCCTGTTCTTACTTGCGTGGGTTGTACTCGACTGGTGACTGACACTGCTGGGTTGTCCAAATGGCCTCACTCAGAGGTCTGGTGGCTGGTGCTGACTTTTGGCTGGACCTCTCTCTATATGTGACCTTTTATCCTGGTGTTCTCAGAGTAGCAGGAATGGAAACTGCAGGGCCTCCTTCCATTGGTCAGAGGAACTCACAAAGCCAGCCCACATTCATGAGATGGGAAAATAGATTCCACCTGTTGATGGGAGGAGTGACAGAATTTGTGGACTTGTTTTTTTCCGAAGATAAAAACAATATTATATTTGAACCCTAAAGCAACATAACCCTGAATTCATTTTTTTTTTTTTTTTTTTTAATTAAAAAATTTTTTTGTATCAGTGTTACAAGATAATTCACAAGGTAATAACTAGAACAATAAATCTTCTTTGGTCAATGGTTACACTCCTGCCCCCCTGCCTCCTTCCATTTTTGTTCATGCCTAATTTTGAGGGATCTGGGTCAATATTTACTCTGACTGCTTCAGGCTGAGAAGGGCTATAGATATTATGGGGCAGCGGAATGGAATTGTTTTGCCTGCAATTGAAGATACTCCTTGCTTTTGGGTCAGAGCTGGTACATCATCATAGTTTTGCTAGTTGTCCAGGGAAAGCCTGAAGAACTGGAGAGTAGGAGTAGACCACATATCTGCTGGGTTTCAGGACTCAACCTTCATATGAACAATCTGAAGACTTTAAGTCTGAGAAATATACTTACCAGGTAAATTGAAAATTATAGGTTCAGATAAAAGAAGTAGAAGAATCATGATTAGGGGATTTATAGAGTATAACTATGTTATATTGAGGAAATAGATTTTTATATATTCCCAGATAGGGCCTGCCAAGTGGGTGTTGATTTCTTGAGGCTGTGTGGCTTGCCTCTGGTGTCTGGATGTCCCAGGGCCCTCAGGAGCACTTTTGTTTGAGGTTTTGTTAACTGTGGCGGTTTGTGAAGTCTGACTGAGACATGCATAAATGTAACCTTTAGAATGACTTCCCGACTTCACTTTGAAATCTTTTTAGCCATAAAACCTTTTTATTTTATGTACTATTTCCTGCTTTTGGTCAAGGTCTTTCTCCAAATGTATTGCTGATAAATGCTTGATAATAATCCCTTGGTGCCAGGGAGGCTCATCCCTTGGGGTCATGTCCCACCTTCAGGTAGATAGTAAGTTTATTTGCAGAGTTTAGATTAGAAGAGAACCTTGTGGCCTTTTTTAGTGCACTATTGTTGACTTCTTTTGAACATGACCTACAAGAAATGGAGTCTCATTACTTTGCATTGACTTGTGAGAATTAAATGAAATAATGCATGTGATGCCTGGCACATAATTGTACACATGAGTTGCAAAAAAATTGTCATCTTATTTCCTTTTAATTCATCAGGAAATGGTTCTTAAGCAGAAGAAATTGCATGAAACAGACTTAAATGCAAATGTAGAAGAAGGCATTTTATTTTGTTCAAATGTTTGATATTGGAAAGAATAGCTTTAAGTTGGACATAAAAATTCTGAAAGACTTGTGCATTTGCGCTTTGAGAAAGAGATTCTAAAGCAAATACTTGACATATATTAATTTTCAAAGGAAACTGCACCAAAATATCTTGTTTTGATGTGTAGTTTCTCGTGTAGTTTATATTCAAAGTAAATAACCAAGAAAGCATACCCAAATAGTGGGGCGGAGAGCAACTTCTATACTTTAGGGAGATTTTAAATGGTTTTGTTGTTGGAGTTTCTTTATTTATGAAAGTCTCCTTAGGGGCAAGGGCAAGAAGGAGGAGTTATATATGCATATCCCCTTCTGTGTCGTTTTTCATATTCTTGCCATATAGTTTTTATGGTGGTGGTTTATATGGGTATATATGGGTTGGGAATTAAGTTAGTTCTGGAATTTTTGTGTGTGTAATATTTCAAAGCAAATTAAAGTGCAAAAAAAAAAAAAAGATTTGAAGTTGAATGCTTTAAGGATGAATTTTTTAAAACAAAATTTGAATTGTATTTTAAACATTTTACTCTGAATGTAAAAAATGAATACATGCACGTTTATGGAAAGGCTGAAATAAGAATGAAATTTATCTGTAATTCAAAAAGAAACTAATTTTCTCCTTTTTAAAACATTTTGCCTTATTCCCTTTAGTTTAGTTTTGTATGTGTATTTATATTACTGTGGTAGTTCAGTAAATGCTTTTTTCTTTTTAAGTAGTTAATGATTTTTGAAGTGTAATTAGAATTTGTTATTTCTAGGAGTTCCCCTACCTTTTGTATTACGTTTTTGGAAAAAACCAGACTAGCTTAATACTTAAAATGCATTTCTGGAAATGAAAGGTAAACTTGATTGTTATAGGGGAATTTTTTTCCCCTAAAGAATTTAAACTATTATAAAAAGCCCTAATTACATCTCGTCATTTAAAGCATAGTCTTGGATGATATATTTCCAGTGTCCATATACTTTGGTTCACAATTTCCCATGATGCGTTTAAGTCCAGTGAATATATGATTGAGGCTGAGGATTCATTCCTTAATGCACACCTAATGATTTTTCATCTTTATCTCAGCTGCAATGTTTAAAAACTATACTTCTTTGCACTTTGAGTGTTTTCCTCATTTTCCATTCATGTTTTAATAAAATAAGAGCAACATACAATAAAATATTTAAGCTAAAAAGAGCACTGTATAAGGTTGAAGCTGTAAATACTGCAAAAACTCTAGAGTACTAGCCAAGCGACGGATTACTTGATGATAATCCAGAGGGCTTGTTCATGTTTTGAGATACAAAAGTTCAAATTCTAATATACTAAGGACAGATGGAGAGGTGTGAATGTATAACTTAGGAAAATGTGGGCTCTAAAGAAATTAAAGCATACCTACAATTTACCTTTTTACTAATTCATATTGAGCTTATGACCAAATTGATAAGGCTTTTCCCATTTATCTTTTTTATTTTTAAGCTTTATTTATTTTTAAGTTTTGTTTTGAAATTTAACAAGATTGGTGAGTTCAAGACCAGGATTGCTATTTTTCAGTTATAAAACCTCTTGATGGAAACTATAATCTGAAGGGATCTATGAATGAGTTTCTATGGAAATTATATGCAAAATATGGGATCTTTTTCTTACAAAAAGGTCTAGAGTTTTTATCAGTTTCTCATAGGGATCATGGACCTGAAATGATTATTAATCACTATGTTAATTAAGAAGACAAAACAATGGAAAAAACATAGAAATAAAGTATAGACAATCCAAATTGAAAATTTAAAACCTTTGAATTATAGTTAGATTTAAATAGGAATTGGCTCAGTCATAAGCTTACGTCAGTTATTAACTCGTCAGATCTTTTCTAAAAGGTCCTTCCCTTCTGATATATATTATAATAGAAATATGTATCAATTGTAGAAAATTTGCAAAATGAAGAAAATAAAAATTACCTGTAAACGTGTCATTTAAATTGAACTAATCAAGACACTTTGGCAGTATTTCTTTCACATTTAGAGTAATATATTCCTTTTTATGTAATTTTTAAACTTTTTAACTTTGAACTCATCTCATTTTTATTCTTAAAACAAAAGATTCCTAATGACTGAAGAAATATGTGCCTCAGGGAACTTGACAAGTCTTAAGTCAGAAACACAGGTATGGTTGTTGGTGGAGAGAAACAAGAACAGATGACCATAGTTGTCACACCTTTGCTACCTAGATCCATTGTGTTCTGTCCTCTCACTGTTGAAAAGTTCAATCAAAGAAATTCAGTAGAATGTTATTTGCATCTGTGTCTCTTTAGTTAATTTAATTTCATTGACCTTTGAAAAAATTACAACTTTTTATATTTAGGCTAATCTTTGTATGTATTTCTAATAAAATTTTCTCATGGACTGAAAAAATAAAGAGCATGAATTATTTCATCAGCATCTTCTGATGCCATATAAGTTTCCCAGGTAAAATAGAGTTATACAAAAGGAATATAGTACCATATAGTCTGAAATTTGTGGTAGATTTCCGTTATTTTAATAGTATTTTGCTGTGCCCATAAAAATAAAACAAAAAACAAAACTGATGCTATTGATTTAATACAGATACATTTAAAATTTTAATTAGGACAAAAGCTAAGTAGACTTCCGGGAAGATGGCGGACTAGTAAGACACGGAAATCCCTTCTCCAGAAAAATAGATAAAGGACAAGCTGAAACAGCCCCGATAAAGATCTTCTAGGGTTTAGGACAGCAGGTGAAGGCTGCACACCACCCAGAAGAGAGAGGGGCAGAAGAGGGAAATCGCGACTACAGAACCTTGAGTTGCAAGTAGCAGCTTCTGCAGCTGCCGGCACCCTCCCCCACACACTTCAGAATTCTCAGGCCTCTGGGTCTGCGACCACAGACAAAGGGGGCTTCAGGGATCTGCCATTCCCGGAAAGGGGGGAGAGAGGGACACAGCCTTAGGCTGACTCAGGTTCTGACCTGAAATTTGGGCTGCGGAGCCCCACGGACCCTTCCACACGGCGGTTTGCCCTGGGAGCCTGGAAAGGACTGGAGAAATCCCATCCTCGCAACCTCCCTCTCTTCTAGCCTGGACTAATTGTTGAGGACACCACGGGAGAGGGAAGAGAGAGCCTGGGGCTGACCCTGCTTTGGACTCCCAGGTTTGGTCTGCCCTGTCCCGAGAGCCCTTCCAGACTGGGTGGGGCTGCACCATTGTTTGCTGTGGAGCCTGCAAGGGGCTAAAGATATACAAACCTCCCAATCTCATCCTCTACTCACAGGGACTGATTGTTGAGGATTCAGAAGGAAGTGGAAATATTTCCTAGCTGGGAAAAGGGGGGTGCTACGAGAGAAGTCTGGAGAACTGTCTCAGAAAGTTTGAATCACAGGGCTCCTAGCCCCCAGATAGGAAGCTCTATCACATTGATCTGGTCTGTGTCACAACAAATACGCTCCGACCAGGCATTGAATTGAGAGCTGCCAACAAGCGTCATCTCCTGGCAGACCAAGGAAGTGCACATAAGAAAATTAATAAGTAAGAGAGGCTTTTCCTGGTTTCTATAGCCTCCCTGCCCAAGGCCCTAGGAAACGACTCTACAACCAATTACTGGGTCCAGTGCCCAGTTTTGAGCAACTAGCAGAACAATCCTAACAAGCAAGGTTGAGCCGAAAATCAAAGAGTGGTGGTAACTCACAGCCTCCTGCCACTAAAACCCCATAAAAGAAAAAGAGATAGAGCATCTAAGTAAAATAAAAACTAACCAGATGCCTAAGTACCAGCAAAAGATTACGAGCCATACTAAGAAAATAGAAGACATGGTCCAAGAAAAGGAATACAGCAAAGTCCCAGAAGAGATGCAGAATTTGAGATAACTAATCAGTGAGATGAGCACAAATTTCCAAAATCAAATTAATGAGATGAAAGAGAATATAGTTAAAGAGATAAATGGCATCAAGAAGTCATTGAGTGAATGCAAAGAAGAACTTGAAATCCTGAACAGAAAAGTAATGGAGTTCATGGGAATGAAAGACACAATAGGTGAAGTCTAAAATACATTTGAGGCATACAACAGCAGACTCGAAATGATAGAAGAAAGAATAAGTGATACCGAAGTCAGAGCAGCTAAAATTGAAGAGAGAAAAGAATGGAAAAAATTGAGCAGGGGCTCAGAGAGTTGAATGACAACACAAAACACAACAACATACGTGTCATGGGAGTTCCAGAAGGGGAAGAGAAAGGAAAAGGGGCAGAAAGAGTATTTAAGGAAATAATAGTTGAAAATTTCCCAACTCTCATGAAAACAATGAACTTACATGTCCAAGAAGCACACCGTACCCCAATGAGAATAAATCCAAATAGACCTACGCCAAGACACATATTATTCAGAATGTCAAATATAAAAGATAAAGAGAAAATTCTCAGAGCAGCAAGAGAGAAGCAAACGATCGCGTACAAAGGACGTCCAGTAAGACTTTGTGCAGATTTCTCTTCAGAAACCATGGAGGCGAGAAGACAGTGGTATGATACAATTAGGAAACTGAAAGAGAAAAATTGCCAGTGGAGAATTCTTTATAAAGCAAAACTGTCCTTCAAATATGAAGGTGAATATAAAGTATTCACAAACAAACAGAAACTAAGAGAGTTTGCAAAAAAGAATCCACCTTTGCAGGAAATATTAAAGGAAGCCTTAGAACCTGAAAGAAAAAGACAGGAGAGAGAGGCTTGGAGGAGAGTATAGAAGAAAGAAAAGCAGATACGATAACCAAAAGAGTAAAAAGAGAGACAAAAATAAGATGACATATGAAAACCAAAGAATAAAATGGAGGAAATAAATAGTGCATTTTCAGTAATATCATTGAATGTGAATGGATTAAATTCCCCAATCAAAAGATACAGGCTGACAGAATGGATAAAAAAACATGAGCCATCCATATGCTGCTTACAAGAAACTCACCTCAGACCCAAGGATACAAACCGGCTGAAAGTAAAAGGTTGGAAAAAGATACTCCACGCGAATAGTAAACAGAAAAGAGCAGGGGTGGCTATACTAATATCAGACAAAACAGACTTCAAATGCAAAAAAGTGATAAGAGATGCGGAAGGCCATTATATATTAATAAAAGGGAAGACACATATATCCAGGAAGATATAACAGTCATAAATATCTATGCACCTAACCAGGGTGCCCCAAAATATATGAGACAAACTCTGGCAAAACTGAAGGGAGAAATAGACATTTCTACAATAATCGTCTGAGACTTCAACACCCCTCTCACATCGTTAGATAGAACAACTAGACAGAGGATCAACAAGGGAACAGAGAACTTGAACAATATGATAAGCAGGTTAGACCTAACACATATACAGAAGACTGCATCCAATCTCAGCGGGTTATACATTCTTCTAAAGTGTCCATGGATCTTTCTCCAGGATAGACCACATGTTAGGTCACAACACAGCTCTCAATAAATATAAAAAGATTGAAATTATACAAAGCACCTTCTCAGATCATAATGGAATGAAACTAGAAATCAATAAACAGGCAGGAAAAAAGGAAATTTGCAAATGTGTGGAGACTGAACAACACACTCCTAAATATTACGTGGGTCAAAGAAGAAATTGCAAGTGAAATCAGTAAATATATTGAGACAAATGAAAATGAGAACACAATGTATCAAAACTTATGGGATACAGCAAAGGCAGTCATGAGAGGGAAATTTATAGCCCTAAATGCCTATATTAAGAAACAAGAAAGAGCTAAACTCAAAGATTTAACCGAACAACTTGAGAAACTAGAAAAAGAACAGCAAACCAATCCCAAAGCAAAAAGAAATAAGGAAATAATAAAGATTAGAGCGGAAATAAATGAAAATGAGAACAAAAAAGCAATAGAGAAAATCAACAAAACCAAAAGCTGGTTCTTGGAGAAGATCAATAAAATTGACAAACCCCTCGCTAGACTAACAAAGAAAAAAAGAGAGAAGATGCAAATAAATACAATCAGAAATGAAAGGGGGGAAATTACAAATGACCTCATAGAAATAAAAAGAATCATAAGAGGATATTATGAGAAACTATATGCCAACAAACTAGACAACCTGGATGAAATGGACAAATTTCTAGAAACTTACAACCAACCTACACTGACACAACAAGAAATACAAGAACTTAACAAACCAATCACAATTAAGGAGATTGAATCCGTCATCAAAAATCTCCCAGCAAAGAAGAGTCCAGGACCAGTTGGCTTCACAGGTGAGTTCTACCTAGCATTTCTAAAAGAATTAACACCAATCCTGTTTAAACTCTTCCAAAAAATTGAAGAGGAGGGAAAATTACCCAACACATTTTATGAAGCCAACATCACCCTAATACCAAAGCCAGATAAAGATTCCACAAGAAAAGAAAATTACAGACCAATCTCTCTCATGAACATAGATGCAAAAATTCTCAACAAAAATACTTGCAAATAGAATCCAACAGCATATCAAAAGACTTATACATCACGACCTAGTGGGATTAATTCCTGGTATGCAAGGCTGGTTCAACATAAAAAAATCAATCAATGTAATACACCACATTAACAAATTGAAGGAAAAAAACCACGATTATCTCGATAGATGCAGAAAAGGCATTCAACCAAATCCAACATCATTTTTTGATAAAAATACTTCAAAAGATAGGAATAAAAGGAGAATTCCTCAATATGATAAAAGGCATATATGAAAAACCCACAGCCAACATCATACTGAATGGGGAAAGGCTGAAAGCTTTCCCCCTAAAATCAGGAACAAGACAAGGATGCCCACTGTCACCATTGTTATTCAACATTGTACTAGAAGTTCTAGCGAGGGCAATTAGACAAGACAAAAAAATTAAAGGCGTCCAAATAGGAAAAGAGGAAGTAAAACTCTCACTGTTTGCAGATGACATGATCCTGTATTTAGAAAATCCTCAAGTATCCACAACAAAACTACTTGAACTAATAATTGAGTTCAGCAAAGTGGCAGGATATAAGATCAACACGCAAAAATCAGTAATGTTTTTATACACTAGTACTGAACAATCTGAGGAGGAAATCAGGAAGAACATTCCATTTTCAATAGCAACAAAAAGACTCAAATACCTAGGAGTTAATTTAACCAAGGAAGTACAGGACCTATATGCAGAGAACTACAAAACAATGCTAAAAGAAATTTTAAAAGACCTAAACAAATGGAAAGACATTTCATGTTCATGGATTGGACGAATAAATATCGTGAAGATGTCAATCTTGCCCAAACTGATTTATAGATTCAATGCAATACCAATCAAAATCCCAACAGCTTACTTTACAGAATTAGAGAAGGCAATTACCAAATTCATCTGGAAGGGTAAGTGCACCCGAATAGCCAAAAGTATTCTAAAAAAGAAGAGCAATGTCGGAGGAATTTCACTGCCTGACCTTGAAACATATTACAAAGCTACAGTGGTCAAAACAGCATACTGGTACTGGCATAAAGGTAAACATATCGATCAGTGGAATAGAATTGAGAATCCAGAAATAAACCCTCACCTATACAGTCAATTCGTTTTTGACAAACCTACCAAGCCCACGCTGATGGGAAAAAACAGTCTATTCAACAAATGGTGTTGGGAGAACTGGATATCTATAACCAAAAGAATGAAAGAGGACCCCTATCTCACCCCCTATACAAGAATCAACTCAAAATGGATCAAAGATCTAAATATAAAAGCCAGGACCATAAAACTACTGGTAGAAAATGTAGGGAAACATCTTCAAGACCTTGTAGTAGGTGGTGGTTTCTTGGACCTCACACCCAAAGCACATGCAACAAAAGAAAAATTAGATTAATGGGACCTCCTCAAAATTAAACACTTTTGCACCTCACAGGAATTTGTCAGAAGGGTGAAAAGGCAGCCGACTCAATTGGAAAAAATATTTGGAAATCACATATCTGATAAGGGTTTAATATCCAGGATATATTAAGAGATGTTACAACTCAACAATAAAAAGACAAATGACCCAATTAAAAAATGGGCGAAAGACTTGAATAGACATTTCTCTGAAGAAGAAATACAAATGGCAAAAAAACACATGCAGAAATGCTCAACATCACTCATGATTAGGGAAATGCAAATCAAAACTACAATGAGATATCATTTCACACCTATCAGAATTGCCACTATGAAAAAGACAGATAACTTCAAGTGTTGGAGAGGATGTGGAGAGATAGGAACACTTCTTCACTGTTTGTGGGAATGCAGGATGGTACAACCACCGTGGAGGACTGTTTGGCAGTTCCTAAAGAAGTTGAATATAGACTTGCTGCGTGACCCTGCAATACCACTACTGGGTATATACCCAGAAGAACTGAGAGCAGTGACACGAACAGACATCTGCACACTGATGTTCATAGCCACATTATTCACCATTGCCAAAAGTTGGAAACAACCCAGGTGTCCATCAACAGATGAATGGAAAAACAAACTGTGGTCTATTCACACAATGGAATATTATGCAGCTGTAAGAAGAAATGAAGTCATAAAGCATATGGCAACATGGATGAACCTGGAGGACATTATTTTGAGTGAAGCAAGCCAGACACAAAAGAACAAATACTGTATGAATGCATTACTATGAATCAAATATACTGTGTAATATATTGTTTGATTCACACACACAAAAAAACAAAAAAACAAAAAACAAAACAACAACACAATTTACATGTATCCATTAGATTTAATTGAGAAATGTATATATTTATTCATCTGTGTTTACTTTTTAGTTTTTAATTATGTTTTCAATTATTAAATGTACAAAATAAGGTTAAAAAAAAAATCTTAATTAGGAATTTTTCCTCCCTACCAAAGTGCAGAAAGCACAGCAGTGTGTAGGTCTTGCTTTCAAAAATGCTTTTTAGTACAACAACCTTTAACAATTTGGTTAAATTGTCTCAAGTAGAGGATACTTTAAAAAAAAAATCATGTCTTGCTTTAGTAAGTCTCTTTACCTATGTATAATCCATGCCTCAATTTAATATTCCTCTATTTTATTAATTTTAGTGACAAAAAACCCAAAGCATCCATCAAGTCAGTGGATCTTTTACAAAGAATCCTGCCCACCCACCCCAATAAAGGCACGCTATATTTGATGATCCCTGCAGCATATGGCATAAGGCTTGGTGGCAGAGGAGGCACTCAATAGTTGGTGAATTGAATTGAAACAAAAGTTTTCTTGGATGCTGAATATGAAGTTCTAGAGTGGGTGTAGTGGACTAAAAATCATTTCCAAGAAGGTCATAGATGTACAGATGCCAAAATCCTTGAGTTTTTATATTTGCTTACATAACTGAAAAAAACAAAAAAACAAAACTCTTTACCTAGATTAACCCAGGTATTAATACTTATATATAATCCTTTTCCTTTTTTCCCTACTCTTAAGCACCTGATAATGTTTTCTGATTTTTCTTAGTAGGATGTCTGAATATAGCCTAAAGGAAAGAATGACAGGAGACTTTCAAAAACTGGTTTAATATTAATATTTTTTGCCTATTCCAATTTTCTATTTTAAAATGAAATTAGCAAAATGTTATAGTTTCAGTTAGTGATTTAAGGTTTACTTCCCTTTTTTATTTAAAGCTGGAGATTGGAGTCTTTATATCACTTGGGTCAAACAGGGATCTAAATTTAATTTTTTTCTTTACCAAGATTTTTATTGTCAGTTGCATTTAAGAAGAAGGATTAAAAATGTGAGCTTCCTCTCATATACTCTCCCGCTCCTTTTTCAATATTTTATTATGAAAATCTTCAAGCATACAGAAAAGTTGAAAGAATTGTGTAGGTGAACTTTTATCAAATACCCATACCTCATTTTTTTTAAATTTTTTTAATGCATGTCAATACAATTCAGGGTAGGCTGCTGACGTCAGTACGCTTCACTCCTAAATACTTAGGCTACACATTATTTAACTAGCTCTTTCATACCTTTACAACTTCATGAAAATAAGATGTTTCCTATGGGATCTGTCCTATCTTCATCCTTTAAGGTTAAGACTTAACTTGTCTCTGTGTTATGTCCTTCTTTACTTATGCTTTTTTAAAACAAAAGGTGCATTTTCATAGGTCAAATAGCACATAGTTAGCAAGAGTTAATAGAAGAAAGATTTAAGCATTTCTTATATGCCTTACCTTGATGCTTAGTTCTGGTTTTCTATAAGGATTGTTGCATGAGAATATCAAGAGTAAATTAAATGTTATTTCTTGGATACCATTTTAAAATTAAGAATTGAAGACTGAACCTAATCTGTAAGGATCAAGTAGTAAACTTATTTTTGGTGAAGCCAAAGAAGCAGGTAGATACATTATAAGTAAGTAGGTTTGACAGGTTTATGCTAATTATATCTGTTTTTTTTTTTTTTTTTTTTTTTTTTTTTTCTGTTTGAAAACAAATTTTCTTAAGCAGTTACCTCTTTTGACTACTATCTTTTAATATGACTGTAGTGTCCAAAAAATTTGGTTCACTATAATAGAAAAATCTATTCAAATTTTATAGCAACTATCTCTTAAGGACTTTCTGTAACATTTATATTAGTTATTAGAATAGCTGTTATCTTTTATGCTACATAGGCTTTGTGTTCTTTAATGGGATTATTTAAGCCCCAGATATTAGAGAAACTATTTGGAGATCACTCTTTGACCAAGGGCTCCTTCCTGACCATTTCGTCTAGTGCGACCTTTAGAGAAAGTTCCTTAAGCTGTAATTTCTCCCAGAGACACTGCTTGACTCCCAGTGGCCTCCCTTTGAAAATGATTTCTGCATGGGCTGCATTTTAAATGCTCTTCCCCTTTCTTTTTTTGTATTTTTACACAATAATTTAAAATTTAGAAATAGCAATACTGATTTCAAACTGCTGTACAGCTTGTCCATAGTTTTGTTCTGGAGAGAATTATTAATGATGCTTAAAACTGAATATACTTGATTTAGAATTGAACTCTGATAATTAACTCTGGTTGAACCTACTGTTCTTTTAAAGTTCAAAAGATGCTTTGCTAGGAAGTCCGTTTTGCAAGTTGTATTTAGCAAAATTAGAAATTTTTAAAGGTAACTTTAATCCTAGCTTCTTAACAATCATAGAAACATTTGGACATCTAAGCAGATGTATAAGCTGTTGAGCATTTGCAAGATAACATATCCAAAACATATAAATAAACAGTTAATATTCAAAAATTGATTTAGTAATTGTTTACTATGTATAGGGATTCTACCATATCATCCCTTTATAGACATCAGCCCATTTATTGCTCACACAATCCTTTCTTTAAAGCCCCCAAATGGTTACATTCAGCTATACTGTCTTTCATTAAGTCTTGCTATTTTTATCAGATGGAATGGATTTAACATAGTGAAATCATATCTTGGTAAGTATAACATACTCTTTTTCTTGAAAATTTTAGAATTGGTATTTTTTGATATTTTATGAAAAAGGTTAGAACCAACATAGTAGTTGTTCAGTGCTAGACAGGGTGTTAAACCTTTTATATTTAATTTTCTTGAACCTGTGATGTAGTCAGGCATTGTTTCACTTTATCCATTGATGATATGAATACTGGGACCAAAGTTCCTTCATTATGTGGCAGAGCCTGGGTCTGACTCCAAAACCATCTTCTTTCTGGTACACAGATAGCCCTGTGCGTGAAGTTCTGTGCAGTTTTATCCTTATAAAAATTTATCCAGAAGGATGAATTTTACCTTAAACAGAATAAAAACATTTTATGTTTGTTTATTTTTTAAAAAAGTATTTTGGGGGAAACTTTGCAAAAAGCACTTGAACACTAACACTAGAAAATTAGAGAGCTTGCTTGAAAAGAACAGAGGTCAAAAGACCTAGATTAAATTCATTGCTTACCTCACCTTGATATAAATCTGGTTTCTCTTCGGTGTGTGGTTTTTCCATCCTCTTTCTCTTCTGTGAGAAGAAAATGTTGATAATTGACATTTGCAACAGTAATAATTTTAGGATGAATAACGTGAAATTTCTTGAGATTCTTCAGACTAAGTGAGAAGATTTTTATTAATTATGCTACTGTTGCTTTAGGGGAGCTAAGGAGTAAACTGAAACCAATTCCATGATGTTTATAGAGCAGTCATTTTTATTATCTGGAGAGCGATTGCATATGTTGCAATTTATCCTAATTTCAATTTGACAATATCTGCATGTCCTTTTAAATTATTTGCTGAGTTGGTGATTTTTTTTTAGTTATTATTTTCGTTATTTTTTAAAAATTGACAATACCCTCCGCTTACATACATTTCAGTGCTTTGTCTTTTTTTGTGTGTGAATATTTTTGTATAAATAATTTTATTTTTAAAGAAGCTTAGATTACATAAATGTTACATAAAAAGTAAAAGGGATTCCCATATGCCCCACTTTCCTCCCCCACCCACACTTTCCCACATTAACAACCTATCTTTCATTAGTGTGGTACGTTTGTTACAATTGAACCCATATTGAAGCATTGCTATTAACCATGGACTACAGTTTATATTATAGTTTACACTTTGTTCCTCACAATTTTGTAAGTTATGACAAAATATACAGTGGCCTGTATCCATCACTGCAGTGTCATGCAGGACAACTCCAGTGTCCCAAAAATGCCCCCATATTACACCTATTCTTCCCTCTCCCATCCTTCAAGAACCTCTGGTAACCACTGCCTTTACATCAATGATAAGAGTTCTTCCATTGCTAGAATAACAATCTGTAGTAGAATAATAATGTCTACTTTAGTCCATTGTTCATTCTCTAGTCTTGAGGATTTGGGGATGGTGATGCCCCCTCTGCTTCTAGTTGAAAGGAGGTCTTAGGTCTCATGTGGCAGATGGATGGAGCTATCTTGCTTGCAGTTGCAGACATTCTTTGTTCCTTGGGATGGGCATTGTCTATCATCATCTCCTTATTAATTGTCCTAGGTGAGTCCAGTGAACTGGAGAGTAGGTGTTGCAGTTCTATTCAGGGCTCAACTGGCACATGGACTGACCAAAGATTTAAGTCTCTGGGACTTACATTTATCAAGTATAGTGCATTTAATTATGAGTTCAAATAAAAGGGGCAGAAGAGCTCCTGAGGGCTCTAGACATATCCAGACACTGTAAGCAGGGCAGACAGCTCAGGAATTCAGTACCCTGTCAGTAGGTCTTACTTTGAAATTTATGTTCCCCAGTGTAACAGAGTTAGACTCATTTATAGGTTCTCTACACATGGCTCTTCAGTGCTTTGTCTTTGCCTGTAGCACACGTCCTAGCAGGGAACCCCTAGGAAACCTAATCTCCAGAGATTAGGTTTGACAACAGGCATATCTTCATAGTCTGGTGCCTGGTATAATTCAAAAAGAAGGGCTATCCATTTCCAGCAGGAGTAGGAACTGACAGGGAAACTCATGACCATATCTGTTCGTACAAAATTACAACTTTTGGTTGTTTGAAATTAACTTATTAGGTAACTGTTTTTATCAAGACTCCAAAACCCAATTGAAATGCCTTTTGTATTATCTCTACCTAATTTCTTCTAGTCCCTGGTTGATTCTGATTCACCTTAATCACATTAGTATGAATAATTGAAGGGTTGATGACACCACATTTTTCAGTCTAAAGTTTCCTGATGAGGACTGAAGCATGTGATGAGATTTCATGTTCATGATTTCTACTCCACAGCCAGTGTTTTTCCCCTCAAAAGCTTTATTAAGCTTTTTCTTCCTTCATCTTGAGTTCCTGTTTCCATCTAAAGCATTGTGTGTGCCTTTACTGTATCTCTTAATTTCCAAATTTTGTTTAGTTGAAAGGATCTTAGGAAACACTAAATCATTTTCAAGATGTGTGTTCTGTTTCTAAAAACCAAAGTCCCTGAGAATCTTAATTCTTTATCTCATAAATAAACGGTAGAATATGCCATTGATAAACTTTGTAAAAACAGGATTTTAAAATAAAAAATACTTTGATCTTTAAATTACTAAAATTAGTTTTCTGTTTAGTTTGTTTTATGGTACATAGTCTACTGGAAGAATTGCTAGTTTGTGTGTTTATTTTGTATTTGGTATTTTTTGTCAACAGGAAGAAGGTAGATAATGACTATAATGCCCTTCAAGAAAGACTCAGTACATTGCCTGATAAGTTGTCTTACAATATCATGGTATGTTTGGTGTATTCCTTTTAAAGTAATTATACTGGGAAGCGGCTGTGGCTCAATCAGTAGGGCTCCCGTTTACCATATGGGAGGCCCCGGGTTCGGTTCCCGAGGCCTCCTGGTGAAGGCAAGCCCGCCCCCACGGCGTGGTTAGCTGACCCAGCGAGCACAAGCAGCAAGGGGGGGATATGAATAAATAAAAATAAAATCTTTAAAAAAATAAAAAAAATAAAAAAATAAAGTAATTATACTTAGTCAGAGGGAACTGCTGTAGCAAGGAACATTTATTTGGTTTTACTTTAAAGTCACATAATATAGTAATATTTGGTATTTACTTCTTTTACTTTTTTTAGATTTATATTAAATTATCACATCATGGTGTTATATAAATGACTTAAATATTAGTACAATATTTGTTGTATTTGTTTTTTTGCAAATCTTTATAACAAATATGGCGCTTGTTTCCTGTTGGAGCAAGAATAAGCCATTAATGTTCTGTAATTCACAGAATTAAACTCTAGGATATTGATTTTTATATAAAAAGGCACTGCTAATTTTTGTCTTCATGATCTTCATGTTGACATGAACTGTACATGTGTCCTGGATTAGAATCTTTCATGGTATGAATGTTCTTTCTCATGAAGGCTTTGTTCTTGATATACTAGCACAAATATTTGGTAAATATAGCTACTTTAGGTACACAAATTAAAGATATTTATTTATTAACTCCTGCTTTGTAAAAATGGTTATTTTATTGGAAATAATTTATTTTCTTCATCAAGGATATCTCTTAATTTAATATTTCACTACCTAGTTAAAACTCAAAGACAATACTACTTTCTCTAAAAGTTGTAACTATTGTGCTAATTTCTTTTCCTGTTTTAACATTGACTTATTAATCTAAAACAATTTTCTGTAGATTTTCCTAGTGAAATTTTAATATAATGTTAAGTTTGTATAAAGTTGGCATTTTATTTCCCCCAGTATATAGATAAAAAAGAACCTCAATAATTTAGGCCATTTAATGCTGTGCTTCATAAAATCTATTTTTTTTTAAAATTTTTTACCTCTTTTTTTCTTTCCCAAACAATAGGTACCATTTGGCCCCTTTGCCTTTATGCCAGGAAAACTTGTCCATACTAATGAAGTCACTGTTTTACTTGGGGACAACTGGTTTGCAAAGTGCTCAGCAAAGCAGGCTATAAGCTTAGTCAAGCACAGGAAAGAACGTATGTACCAACTTTAAGTGATGTTTGTTTGCTCTGTGTGTTCATGAATTGCCATGCTGATGGGCTGTTTGTTACCAAAACTATCTTCTGTGATTAGTCTAGGCTCTCTGTGATTTAGTTGGATTGGTAGGTAGTTTGAATAAAACCAAAATTTGAGAATGTAAACTGAGAGTGGACATCTGGGTTGGAAATATCACCCATATTAGCATGTTTTCAGAAATTACAAAGTGCAAAAGTCTTTACACATGGTTTGTAGAGTTAGGAAGACATAAGAATTGGAGTCATTTTATATTTTATAAACTTTGTTTTAGTTGCTTTCATAGACTTAATTTTGCATTTAGGACACGGAAATAATTTAGTTTCTGTTTAGTGAATGCAGAGAAATATCTATTTGCACAAATAGAAACAATTCTAAAGCATGCATTTTGGTTTGGATGAAATAATATTTTCATTTTACAGAGGAGACCAGATGTCGAGAGATGCTACCTAAAATGGCACCATTATATATGCTAAGTGGTTTGAGGTCCCTGCCTCATTGTAATAAGGTAGTTCTTTAGTTTTGTTTACCGTATTGTTTGTTGGTATATACATACATGCAACATACATGTATACATGCATACATAAATACAACACACACACAGTTTTTGTTTGGATGGGTTGGCCTGGGTTCTAGCTTAGTTTCATTGACTTTTGATCTTTTGTGGCATTAATCAGAAACTTATTGTTAGGCCTGTATATAGTTTCTGGCAATGATAATTCTGTTTTGACTTTACTACATTAGAGGAAAGGGAATGGGCATAATTCATTCTTAAAGACGTTTTCTAATGGGGAAATCTTTCTTGATTTACTTGGTGTGGGCTGCTGATATGAAACCAGTTTATAGCTTGTTGAAGTTTTTGTGCATTTTGATTTTCATGTGGATATTTAAGTGAGAAAATCTTTTAGAATCAGTTATGACAACTTAGTATTAATGGGGGAATGTTTTTTATAGAATAGAATAGAAAGAGTAAAACACTTTCCAGTAGTTAAATATGGTTTTGTGAAGTGACCAAAGCATGATGACTTGGGGTCAATGTTTGATTAAAATAATTTTCAAAATACATATTTATGTGCCTGAGAACTTATTATGATGAACTCTAAAAAGTTGTTTTATTCACAGTTTTATAATGACTTGTAGTAACTGAAGACAATGTTTTGGCTTATTGTACTTCATGTTTCTTAAGAAAAGGTACTCTATTTTTCTTAAGGTAAAAGAGGTATAACAAATTAAACAGTCACCTCACTGTTGACTGGGGTAATTGGGAAAGTGGAGGAAAGTCACTGCATGTTTTTTTTTTTTAAGTAGTCAAAATGAAATTTTTTTTTTTTAAGGAGGTACCAGAGATTGAATCCGGGACCTTGTACGTGGGAGGCAGGCACTCAACCACTTAGCTGCATCTACCCCCCCCCATTTTGAAAGGTTTTAAACTGCAAATTCAGCTTTTTAAATAGATAGGAGTCAGGGTATATTTTTCTCCTTGGGAGAGTTTTGGTAGGAGTGATATTCAAGAAATTGATCTATTTTATCATAGATGTCAAATTTATACAATGTTGTTATTATTGCCTTAATTTTATTTAAATATTTTTGGGGTTCTGTAGTGATAGTCCCTCTTTTATTCCAGATTTTGTTAATTTGTGCCTTCTCTCTTTAGTCTCTCTAGCTAAATACAGTGATTCTCACCTGGATAGGGTTTGATTTTAGACCCCAGGGGACATTTGGCAATATGGTGACGTTTTTGATTGTCACAGTTGGTGTGAAGATGCTACTGATTTTTAATGGGTAGAAGCCAGGGATGTTGCTAGACATCTTATAGTCCAGCCCCCTCCCACAACAAAGAATTATCCAGTCCAAAATGTTAGTAGTGGTGAAGTTGAGAAAGCTAGTCTTGAGGTTTACTGATTTTATTTATCTTTTCAATTACCTAGCTTTGGTTTTGTTGATTATCTTTTTTCCCCTTAAATTTCCTTCCTTCCTTCTTTTTCTAGTTTCTCATGAATATTTTCCTGCTATGTAAATTTTTCCCAAATCACTGCCTCAGTTGCATACCACGCATTTTGACATGTATTTTCATTTTCAGTTCATCATGTTTTTTTATTTCTCTTGAGACTTTCTCATTGACTCATTTTGATTATTTAGAACATGAGTGGACAAACTATGGCCTGTACAACAGGCCTTAGCCTGTTTTTGTATGGCCTTAAATTAAGAATAGTTGTTTTTGTTGTTTTTGTTTGTTTTTTATACAAATTTAAAGGGTTGTATGTAAAGGAGAAAAAGTATACATGACAGAGGTTGTTGTGTGACTCACAAAACCTAAAATATTTACTTTCTGGCTCTTTACAGAAAAGGTTTGCTAAACCCTGATTTAATTTCTGAGTGTTTAGAGATTTTTCCAGACTTCTTTCTGTTAGTTATTTCTAGTTTAATTCCATTCTGGTCATAGACCATATCTTGTATAATTTCAGTTCTTTTAAATTTCTTGAGATTTGTTTTTAAGATCCAAGATGTAGTCTATCTTGTTGAGTGTTTGTACACCAGAGGTGGAACATTCTGTAACTTCAGTTTATCCCATTGGTCATTGGTGTTGATCAGTTCTTCTGTATCCTTGCTGATTTTCTGTTGACATGTTCTGTTGATTACTAAGAATGTTGAAATCTCCAGCAATAATTCTGGTTATGGCCAGTTCTTATTTCAGTTGTATTGTTCCCCCCCCCCCCCCATCATATTTCATATGAGGTTTTACCATGCTATGCAGTCCCATGTTAGAATTTTTAGCTTTTCTTTTAGTAATATACTCTATTAGTTCATGTATTTTAAAGCTTTGTTGTTAGATGCATACACATTTTGGATTGTCATATCATCTGGCCAAATTGACCTTTCTTACATGTATTTTCTTCTATCCCTGGTAGTTTTCTTCAGAAGTCTACTGATACTTTAAAAAGCCACTCCAGCTTTTTTTGTTTATTTTAGTGTTTGCATGGTATATATTTTTCCATCCTTTTTACTTTTACTTGTCTATACCATAGTATTTAAAGTGGAATTCTTGTAGACAGTGAGTGTAGGTCTTCTTTTTTTTTAAATCCATTCTGACAATTTCTGTATTTCAGTTAGTGTGTTTTACATCAATCATATCTAATGTAATGATTGATTTTGGATTTAGAGTTAGCATTTTATTTTTCTGTGTGTTCCCCCCATTCCCTCTCTTTTTGTTCCTTTGTTTTCTTGCTTTCTTTTGGATTATTTGGGTTTTCCCCCCCATTTACCTGCTAAGTGTTTTAACTTTATCTCTTGGTGGGTTTTTAATTTTTTTTCCCCAGTGGTTGCTGTAGGGGTCACAATATACATACTTAACATTTCATAGTTTTAGAGTTAATATTTTACTACTTTTGGTGGAATATAGAAACCGTAACACCATATCATTCCTTTTCCCTCTTGTCATTTGTATTATATCTACATATAACATCTAGCATTGTTACATTTTGGTTTCAATTGTCATAAATATTTTAAAGAATGTAGAGAACAGGAGTCTATTACATTTACCCAGAGTTTTATCATCTATTGCTGTTCTTTCATTCCTGTTCCACATTTTCCTCTGGTATCACTTCCTTTTCCTCTGAAGAACTTTCTTGAGCCTTTCTTTTAGAACAGGTTCTGCTGGCATGGAATTTTTTTGGGTTTCCTTCATGTGCGACTGTATATATATTTGTTAGGAGGTACTGAAGATTGAACCCTGGACCTTGTACGTGGGAAGCCAGTGCTCAAACACTTGAGGCTACATCCGCTCCTTACCTTTTTTTTTTTTTTTAAAGAAACTTTAGATTACATTAATGCTATATTAAAAAATATAGGGGATTCCCATATACTCTACCCCCTCCTTCTCCCCTTACCTTTGTTACCTACCTACCTACCTATTTTTTAGGTGCCGGGGATTGAATCCAGGACCTCGTATGTGGGACGCCATCGGCTCCCCTGAGTTAGATCCCTTGTTTGTTTGCTTGTTTGTTTTTCTGTCTCTTGGAGGCACTTGTAACTGAACCCGGGACCTCCCATGTGGGAAGCAGGCAGTCAGCCGCTTGAGCCACATCTGTTCCCCCTTTGTTCTTGAAGGTTATAGAATTCTTGCTTGAGAGGTAATTACTTTCAGCACTTTAAAATTGTTCTACTTTCTTTTGGCTTCCATGGTTTCAACTGAGAAATCTGTAGTTGAAATTGTAGAAATCAATTAATTGTTCCCATGTATCAAATGTCCTGTATTTCTCTGGTACCTTTAAGGATTTTTCTCTTAAATTTTTTTTGTATTTTGCATAGGTGTGGATTTCTTTGATTGGATATGGTCTGATGTTCTCATAGCTTCTTGAATATGTATGTTTATGACTGACCAGATTTTGGAAGTCTTCATTTCCCCCCCCCCTTGCCCCTCTTTTTCCCTCTTCTTTTGGGTCTCCTATGCAATGAATGTTAGCTTTTTTGGTATTATATCACAGGTCTCTGAAGTTCTTCATATGCTGAGTAGGTTTAGATTCAGTTTAGGAGACTCTTGAGTTTTAAATCCTGAGGAGAATGTTGACCCTCTTTTGCTTTAGCAGGCTATATTTAGACCATGTTAGGTTCAGGCTGCTAGTGTCAACCAGCTTTCTGTAGGCACAGGTTCCAGTGTCAGTTCAGTTTTCAAAGTGTTTGCAGTGCTCTTCTGATCAGTCCCATGTGTGTGTTAGCCAGTTTCCTGGGTGGTGGTCTGCCTTGTAAACAGTTGTAAAAGCCTCAGATGTGCTGTTAAAGATCAGATCCACACATGAACAGTTCAGAGGTAAAGAGCCCAGAAATTCATACACAGTTTCATGGAATTACTCTCATGCTCTTCCTTCTCTTTGATTTTCAGCACTCTGGTCAGAAAGCTTGGGCTTTAGTTTCCCTGCTGTGTTGTATACTTCCTGTGAGAGTGGCTGTTTCCAGGGTCAAGTGGCAGGAAAGAGAATAAAAAGTAATAGAGATTTGTCCCATGCTTTTGGGACAATAGCGTCTCTGGTTAGAGAAGGGTTTCCTCCATCAGTTTTAGGTGCTTGACTGACTGCCACTTCTGTTACTGTGCTGCTGCCTCAGTCTCAGTGTTGCCTGGGAGCTGGGGCAAGAGTGAAAAAGGAATAGTGAAAAAAGCTGGGGATTTTTCCCCACTCTCTGTGAACTATAGGGCCTCCCTTGCATTCGCCTTGGATTAGAAAGGGTTTCTTTTGGAGCTCTTTTTGTCTGTACATCCCTTTGAGTCTAGATCAGGCAATACTGGAGTGGGGGGAATGGTAAATTGACCAAAGTTCAGTGGAACTTTGAATTCTGGTCTTGTTTCCCAATCCGCCTGGTATCATTTACTTTTTGGAGCCATCTCCATATGTTCTGTTCAGGACTTAAGTTTGCATTGAATACCCTTTAATAAAGATACTGATATAGGTTTTCATAACATTATTTTACTTTAAGTATGTGCTTTGAGATTTGCCAAATTCTTTTTTAAATTTTAAGTTGTTTTTAAGTTGTTTTTTTTTTTTTTTTTAGGAATGCCTCTTCAGTGGGACGTGATGAGACCAATTCTATCATAGACTTTTACTATAGAGGCATATTTTTAGTAATTTTAACTCCAATTGTCTTCACAGTCCACTTTGAAGACCTGTATGTAGTTGCAGAATGACTTGAAATTCTGTTGTTTAAGCACCATGTCTTAGAGTTTTTGGCTATCATAGCAGTCACTTGGCCCTATTTCTAAAGTCATTAGTCCAGTGATTAATGTTAAACAATTTTATTTATAGTGTGATCTTGATAGAGTTTCCTTATATACAGATATTCTGGGAGGATTATTTTTCTATGCGTCTTCAAGATAATAAATTGTTAACTTTCATTTCAGAGATTTATCTGATACCCTTATTTTGTTTTTATAATTTTTTAACCTTCATTTTCAGAAATGCAGGTTCAATCCTCATATTTGTGATAAGGTTATTTTCAGTTTTTAGTAGAAGATTGGTCATGTAGGAATAAGGTCATGATCTAGGGTATTGGTTATAAGATTAATGAAGAAGAGATCAGAAGCAAGAAGAATTTCTGAGCCTGATAGGACTGGGTACTGATTAAAGGTGAGGAGGGTTGGAGGAAAGCAGTGCCCAGAGGCAACCTGCTATTTCCTGGGATGGGGGCTGGGGCTTGTTAACATAATCACGGAAGTGTGGCCACCACTGCACAATCCTTCCCCTCTACTGGAGAGTCATGTGCACATTGGTGTATTAAATGCTCTTAGAAGTCCTGTCATGAAAAATAATACTTGGCTTTTGTTTAGTACTCTGATTCCTAAACTTAACTGATTTTGAAAAACTTTTAAAAAATGTATTATTTCACAGGGCATCCTGTCTATAGAAAGTCTTGGTTTAGGAATACAGGTTTTTAGACAGACATTCAGAAGAAAGCAGCATAGTTTGGGTGATAAGAAATTGGAAACACCAGTGTAACTTTTTGTTTGTTTTAGAAAATTTATAAAGGGAAGAAAGATTATAAAATTCTGTAGGCAGGCATACCAGGTCATTCATAGGCAGTTCTTATTAATTAATTTAAAAAATTTTGAATAGGTAATATATGTACATGATAAAATTTAAAGGAGTTTAATGAAAAATCAGTATTTTTTCCTTTCTTGTCCTTTAACATCCACTCTGACTGTCCTCCCCTCTCCCCAATCACTGTTGTCTGTCTCTTATCATTCCAGGGATATTCTGTGCATTTACAGCCATAGGCTTCATCATTCCCCTCAATATACACACACACACATTTGGTAGACACTTATTTTCCATCTTGCTGTGTCATTCTTTTAATGGCTGCATAGCATTGTATTATATTAATGTACCATAATTTATTTAACCAGTTCCATATTGATAGACATTTTTGTTACTTTTGTGTTTTATTTTGTGTGTATGTGTGTTTCCTATTACAAGCAGTACTGCAGTGAATAACTTTCTCATTGTGTGTGTGGTGTGTGTATGTCATTTTGTACTTCTTTTACCTATATTTGTAGGATAAATAACTAAGATTGAATTGCTGGCCCAAAGGATTATGTGTTTTTCATTTTGATAGTGCCAATCTTAAGAGAGTGACTTTCCCTACAGCTTTGCCAACCCAGTGTGTCATCAAACTTAAAATTTTGCCACTCTGAATGGTGAAAATGGTACCTTATTGTAGTTTTATTTAAGGGAGGTTTTTTTTCTTTTGAGTATTGAAAAAATCTGAGCACGTTTGTAGAGTTCCCTGTTTCCTGGATTCTATGGCTTCCCCTTGAAGGTTTCACTCATTTTATTGGAGTATAGCCTTCATTAGCTTTCTGGGACGGTAATATAGGAAACAAATTTTTTTGAAATTTTGGATGTCTGAAAATGTTTTTTGCACTCCTGTTTGATTCTTATAATTTTAGGTTGGACACAATTTTCAAACCCTGAGAATTTTGAAAATGCACTTATTTCCTTTGTATGTTATTTGTTTTTTCTCTTTGGAAGCTTCAGATTCTTCTTTACCAAACCCCATGATTCGAAATGCCACAGTGATGCTCTTTGTTATGGATCTTTAAAAACTCACTTGCTAGGTGTTTGATGAATGTTTCTGGTATGGGGCCTCTCATTTCCTTCAGTGTGGGAAATTTTTAGTATTATTTCTTTGCTAATTTCCTTCTCCTGTTATCCATCTCTGTGTTATGATTTTTTGAGCTGATTTCTTTTAGTTTGAAATCATGTATTTTTTTTCCCTCAAAATTCTGGCTGTAATATATACTTTTTCCCCCTGAGATGGCTCCCTCGTTGTCTGTTCCCTGTGTCTGCTCGCTGTGTCCATTCTGTCTCCGTTCTCCTTCTCTGCTAGTCTTCTTTAGGAGGCACCAGAACCAAACCCGGGACCTCCCATGAGGGAAGCGGGTGCCCAACTGCTTGAGCCAAATCTGCTCCCTGCTCATTGTGTCACCTTGTCTTCTTTAGGAGGCACCAGAACTGAACCCGGGACCTCCCATGAGGGAGGTGGGCGCCCAACTGCTTGAACCACATCCACTCCCTATTTTTTTTTTTTTGCAAGAGCTGTTTT
>JAKSZT010054565.1:5335348-5387848 GCA_026826555.1 Tolypeutes matacus | reverse complement strand
TGCACCTATGACAGTTTTAGGATATTGGGGACTATAATTGTTAATGTGCTTTTTTGTTGTTTAAAAAATTAGGCTGCAGGTGATATCGTTGACATAAGAGAAGAAATTAAAAGTGACTTTGAATTTAAAGGTAAGCAATAAGATTGTTTTTTGTTTTGTTTAATTACCATTTGTGTTGATTTTCAAGGAGTGTGTAACATATTTAGGATTTTAATATGATGCTTTTAAATTCATAAGATGCAAATATTTGTCCCACGAATAGATTTACAAAAAATTAATGGATATGTAACTTTTTGGTGAACATGTTGATTCCCTACTCATATGTTTAAATTATGGGATTACATGATTTTCTTAAAAAGTCTTCTAACGATCCAAACCTCTAAGACTCAGATGTATATTTTAAACAAATATCTACTTCTAATTTGATCTTTGACCTTGGTCAAGTCAGAATATATCTTTTGCTAGTTTTTTCCCTTTTAAAACTGCAACTTCAGTTGCATTTTTGAAAGAAAGAGAGGAATATAAGCATACTTTAGCTGTTCCTTTTGTGGTGCCTGCAGTGGCTTTCCATATATAGGTCTTTGCAGGTTCATCCAATTGCTTTCTTTGACCAAGTGGGGTATGTGTTGGCATTTACTTCTTTAAATGCAGTGATTCCCTTGTCAGTTATAAAGTGTTACAGTGGTGAATTAAAAAAAAAAAAAAAAAAAAAAAAAAAAGTATTACAGAAATATTTTATTATTTGCTACTGCAGAAAACTTACTTTTTAACATTTATTTTGATTTTTGAAATTCACATATTGGTTTTTAGCTCTGAGGAGAACTTACTGGTTAAAAAAAGACCAGATGTTTTTAGAAGTCGTATTCTAGCCATAATATCTGTACTGAAGTGACATCACAAGTTGCTTAAGAAGGTAAAACCAGGAGACAGTAGAACAGAAGAATGCATTACGGTTTTTGTTTGTGGTAACCATTGAAAGATTTATGTGTACTTAAATTTGTGTGTACTACAAAAAAACTTTTTAGTATCATTTTATCAATATTAATTAAAGCAGAGAATTAAACTCCTTCACATGGCTTTCTTTAAAGCTTTAATTTGGTTTGTAAAAATATATATATAATTTTTCAAATGAAAAGCTGAGAGGTTTGAGTTCAGATTTGATCCATCTTCTACCCACTCATGAGGATTACAGATAAAATAAAGCAATTTTTTTCCCTATAGAATCATGTCATCTGTGAATAGTGAGTTTTACTACCTTTTTTTCCTATTTGGATGCCATTTATTTATTTATTTTTTTATTTATTTTTTTCTTGTCTAATTGCTCTAGCTTGAACTTCTGGCACAATGTTAAGTACCAGTAGTGACAGTGGTCATCCTTGTCTTGTTCCCAATCTTAGAAGGAAAGCTTTCAACCTTTCTCCATTGATTTATAATATTGGCTGTGGGTTTTTCATATATGCCCTAGTAAAGCAATTTAAAAAGTAGACATATACATATATAAAATTATAGTAGAACTTTCCAGGGATTAGCCTCTTTATAGTTTTCTCCTAGGGTATTCATGTTTGGCAGTCCCTTAGAGTTGAAAGTATCATGTGACAAGGCTTATGTGTGTTACTTTAATAACTGAAATCCCTTGAGCAAGAATGGAAAATGGGTACTACTTGTGTTGAATTTTGCATTATAACTAAGGTTCATCATAACTGTCTGTGCTTATGTGTCTTTGAAGCTCTAGAGTAGCACTTCTCAGTCTTGAATGTTCATGTGACTCCCCAAATCTGGGTGAGTAGGTGAAGGGCCAGTTCATGGACCATACTGTTAGGCTTAAAAAGTATGCCCATCTTCCCCAACATTAAAAATAGTCTCATCAATTCTAGCTTTTTAAAGTTGGTATTAATAAACATGTCTTTGTTTTATTGTTTTTAATAGTAAAACACAGAATTGCCCATAAACCTCACTCCAAACCCAAAACTTCAGATATTTTTGAAGCAGATCTTGCTTCAAATGATGTAAACTCCAACAATTTGCTTGCTGATGAGGAACTGTGGGCTCGACTTGAAGAACTAGAGCAACAAGAAAAATTGCTGGGTGAACTTGAGAGGTACCTAATGGCAAATTATCTTTCAGAAAGAATTTGTTTCTCAGAACACACATTTCCCCTTTACTAAAACAGTACATGTTCACTGAAGAAAATACTGAAGAGCAAAATACATTAAAATTCCAGTAATACTACCACCCTAAAATAAATATTCTTTAGAGTGGTTTTCTAAGGGTCTATGTATTCATGCATGTGTACAAAATACTTAGAAGATTCCAGCCATATTTTTTTTTTTTTCATTTCATATGGAGCCAGTTTAATAATTTAAGTAGGCAGATAATATGTCTAAACTTTTCAATCATGGTACTTTTTTTTTTTAGGTCAGTTACATCTGGTAAGCAGCAACTTTTCAACTGTTTTTTTTTTCCCTCTAAAATACAGTTTTTACTTTTAACTAGTAAATTCTAAATAATAAAAATTACATTTATTAAAAACCTCTATTAGAGTTGTATACAGAGAATAGGTCTATTTAGTATTCTTGTGAAATAAGAAAATTAAAGATTCTCACATTTTAAAAATTGGATAATGGAGAACTCTTAAAATATGTTGCCCATTTTTACCCCCTGTAATTATTTTATTTGCAGTGAGTACTACATTAGTCTTTTTAGAAGGAAAATAATGTACAATAATTCTGTTAAGTCTTGTGAACCATGACAATAATTTTATTTTAAAAGAAGTTTTAAATTTATAGAAAAATCATGCATAAAATATAGTTCCATATGCCACTCTCTACTGTTAACACCCTGCATTAATGTGGAACATTTGTTACAATCAGGAAAGAACCTTTCTATAGTCCAATGTTTACATTAGGGTTCATTGTGTTGTACAGTCCTATGAATTTGGGGCTTTTTGTTTTTTTTTTATTCTAGTAACATATATACAACCTACAATTTCACCATCTATTAACAAAGCTTTTCCATTAACCCAAACAGCCATATTTTATGTAATGAAATAGTAGAAAATACCTGATAGTTGACTTTTAATAATTTTGAATGTTTTCTATATTAAATTTTAAATGAAGTATTTTTTACTACACTTAGAATGAAGTATTTTTTACTACACTTAGAATAATGCTCTTTGTTTAAGAAAAAAAAAGGTTTGCTTCAAAGTTTTTGTTTTTGTAAAATGTTTGACCTTGCTTTTTTCTTTTGCAAGCTTTTCTGTTTATTGTGTAGACAATTTGTAATCTGGTCATGTGGTTATATATGAGAAACTTTTCCAAACTGCTGTTTCAGATACATATTAGCACCCACTTGGAACTGTCCAAGTGCTAAATGAAGTCTGTTACTACAGAAGCTACCACATTGTTTTGCTTAAATAAGGTACCATATACAGTAATTAGTTTCTGTGAAAAATAGGACATGGAGCACAAAAGATATTTGTTTCTACCATTTCACCTATAAACTCTTAGGTCTTTTTGATTAACTCTAATACTCTCATTTTTTAAGCCAATTTGACTCTTGTCATTTTCTTGGTCATGATTTTCTTTCTGTTTTTGCACAGTGTTATTTTGGTTCTATCCCATTTTTGGTTTTATTATGTTCTCTGTAGAATGAAGCATTATAAATACGCATGTGTATGCATAAATATAAATATTTGTGTGCACATGTGTAAATCCTTTATTAATACATGCTTGTAAAATACCAAATATAGAAATAGGTTGAAAATAAGAGTGCCTTATGGTTTTGTGCCTTCAATTTCTGATCTTTAAATAGAAATATATATTCTCTATGAACTCCTTACAAATTTCTTGTATCATTAATACACATAAATGCCTATACAATATAATATATATTATATTTGCATATACTGCAAAGATCAAAGATCAAAATACCACCTCCTGTATTCTACTTGTTTGAATAATTGGTATAAGGACTAATGGTTTTTGTTCTTAAATTTTTTTAGAATATTTTTCCTTTTTTAACCTAGAATTCTGGTGGAAGAATACCAAACTATCCAGAAACCTTATTCAAAGTCTTAATTTTTATCCATTGGAATGAACTGAGAATTAGAATAGGTAAAATTCTAGTATGTTTGGTTGATCTTGTTAAGTTTCTCTTATTTTTCTTTACTAGTAAGCCTGGTTCTGGGATTGCAAATGGAGAAGATACAACTTCTTCTGACGACGAAAAAGAAGATCAAAACACAAACAGGAATGGAACTCATCAAATAACAGACTCTTTTACTCCCAGCAGTTGTCATAAGGATTTTGCAAATTCAGAACTGTTCAGTTCTCAAGTGAATAGTCAGTTGAATTGTTCCATGAGTGGTTCAAATCTCTATTACAGTAATGAAGAGGAGGAGGAGGAGGAGGAGGAGGAGGAGGAGGAGGAGGAGGAGGATGGTGATAATGAAAATGACTATGATGCTTTAGGGATTGGAGATAATTCTGTACCAACAATATATTTTTCTCATACTGTCGAACCTAAGAGGGTACGTATACTTTTAGTGTCTACTACTAGTTTTCATATGATAGGAACATTAAACATTATTTATGCTATTCTTTAAAAGAATAGTAACAGTGACTAAAATTACTGATAGTGCCCAACAAGAAAATCATCTCCTTCCTCTTGTTCTGACCTCTTAATAATCCTGGAGTTAATTATCTTGTGGGTATTTTGGTGTGATTAGGAAGTTAAAAGTGACTGCATTAGTTAATTTTTAATGATATTCCTCGTTGTTTTGTTATATGGTCATAAAATAAATAGAAGCATCATGAGCAAAAAGGAAAAATTTAGAAAAGTGAAAATTAGTTCCTTTTCTGACAAAGTAAATATCAAACATCTGTGGATAATCATGACTTTAGAATTTGGGTGTTTTAGAGCTGGGGGTGACTGCAGAGCTCTTCTAACACAGGATTTTCAGGCTTCTATTTCGTACAAAGCCTTTGTTTTCCTTCCAACTTATTGTTGAATTTGATCTATTTAAAATAGATCAAAGCAGGTCTCTGGTTGAAGGAAGAATAGGCTATCTTAGGCCCATTCCCTGGCCATCTCTGCTCCATATACTGCTCTAAAGAGCTAAACGGAATTCATATTTCTAAGTCGTTTTCCTCAGGGAAACTTTAAGGCCCAGAAGACCATAGAACTGGCTGAAGGTAAAGCAGGGCCTCCTTTTTTGCATTTTAGTGCTCCTCCTGCCACCAGATATCTCTGCAGAGTCTGTGACTATGACTTAATGAAACATGCTTAAAACATATTTGGTATTTCTTAGGTTCCTTAAGTTATCCTTGCTCTCATATGAAGTGAAATAATTATATGGTTTTTTTGTTTGTTTGTTTTTGTGTTCTAACACTTCCTATTAAAGGGAGCACCTCCAGAATTCTTTAGAAAAAATTGAAATAATTAGCCAGAAAAGTTTTTCTTGTGATTCTTTTTCCAGGCTTTTAATTTTCTCTTATTTTCATTTATATATATAAAATAGGAAGAATAAATAGTATTTTCAGAAATGTTATGGGGAAGAGCAGTCATTAATATGGAAAGTGTGTTATAAGTACTGATTAGGGCTGGAAGAATAATACGTTAATCCTGAACAAGGTTGGCTTTTATTTTTTAGTGCTTCCATTTTTAGAGGTCTTTTAAAAATTCTAAATAGTTAAGTATTTTCTAATATTGCTTTTTTGAGTTAAATTATATATTCTTACTGAATATTTCTTTTGCTTAATTGTACACTGTTTTGAAATGTATGATTTAAGTCAAAAACTTTCTATACAATAATTAACTAAAGACTAGAATTAGTGATTAAAGAAGATGTAATTTAATGCTGTAGAAGTATGATTTATCCAGGACCTTATTTCATAAGGTGGGGACTTTTTTTTACCCTATTTAACGGTGCACATTATATTGTTGCTATAGTTAAGCAAATAATTTGTTTTAATTTTGGTCTTGATATAACTTCTCAAAAATCTTAATTTTTGCTGTGAATTTTTTAGGTCCGAATAAATACTGGGAAAAATACCACTTTAAAATTTAGTGAAAAGAAAGAAGAAGCCAAACGCAAACGAAAGAACAGCTCTGGCAGTGGTCATTCTGCCCAGGAGCTGCCTACCATTAGGACGCCTGCTGACATTTACAGGTGAGTGGTATTCATAGACAACAGAGCAATCTGCTGTTCCCTTGCTTTGATTTGCAACTGAACATTTACTGGAAAAGGTCTGCAACACGAGGGCTCTCATTGAAAATTGTGGTGTTCTTAGAAATAAAGGAGCTCTCTCACAGGAGCTGTAGAGGCACCATAGCTTCCCAATCCAGAGCATTTGGATTGTTGTATGGTTTCCACCCCCCACACCCCTCCTTTGTTGGTGCTTTAAAAACATCCCCAATTGGCCTAGTCAGAAAATCTTTTATCTTAACTTTAAGAGTGAAAGCTTGGACTTTTTTTAGTGGACTGGGGCAGTACTTTCCTACCAGCTGTGATATGCTTGGTATGTGGTTTTACCTTTACACAGGGTAGAAGCTAATTAAACTATTTCAATTTTTTGTTGTATTTGTTGAAAAAGCTATCATTTGAATATACCTACTGTTTTATTTGTAAAATAGTGAAAATAACTAAGTTTCTAGTAAGTAGTTATAAAACCACGTCTTATTTTTCAGAATAATATAAAACATGTTTGAGGCTGCAGAATTATTCTGAATGTGAAAATTTTAGGTACAATGTTTGAATAAAACGTTTCAGATTAATTTTTAAAAGAGATTTAAAGGAATCATTGTAAATTTATCCTTATCTAGATTGAATGTATATACTTTTTAATATCATAGAGTCTTTGTCGATATTGTGAATGGAGAATATGTCCCTCGTAAATCAATCCTGAAGTCTCGAAGCAGAGAGAACAGCGTTTGTAGTGATACTAGTGAAAGCAGTGCTGCTGAATTTGATGATAGACGGGGAGTTCTGAGGAGTATTAGCTGTGAAGAAGCCAGCAGTGACACTAGTGAGAGCATTTTGGAAGAACAACAAGAAAATCATCAAAAGAAACTTTTACCCTTATCAGGAACACCTGAGGTTTGTATCTTTTAACTCTCCCTCTTTTTTCTCCATATAGTATTGCTGACCAAATTTTGCTATTTTTGTGAGATTAGTAGCTCCATTTCAAAGGGAATTCATTTTCCCTATTTCAAATAGATATTTTTGGAGTTAAAGATATTGCTTTAAAAGAGGCCTTTGTTTTCTCTTTCTTGTTTTAATTTGTAAAAAAATTGTCACTAGCAGACATAATACAGGTATTATGATATTAAAATAGTTCTTTTTTTTTTTCCGTAAAAGCATTACCAACTTTGAAGTTAAATTTCTGTGAAATGGGAATTTTAAATATCGTAATGGTATATGTATTTACATTTTTGCCTAGAAAAACATTCAGTTTATTTTAAATAAATTACCACTAGACCAGAATATAGTCATTTTATAATAGTTCAAGTAGCAGCTTTATGCTGTTCTCTTTTTTGTTGTTGTTCTTTATTTTTGCTGCTGTTCTCTTTTAAGTGTCTTGGTTGAGTTTAAGAAAAGATATACACCTGGCAGTTAATTACCTAAAATTTTCCTGTGTTTGGCCTTTGTCAGTGGAACTTAACTTGTGATGTGTTACGGAACCATTTGAAAATCTGATGCAAGCCATGGGTCCTCTCCTCAGAATGAGTGCACACTCATGTACCACATCGCATGCAGTTGTGTGTGTGTGTGTGTGTGTGTGTGTGTGTGTGTGTGTAGCAGGGGGAAGAGGGGATGTACTGGGAGATCCCAAAGTAAGAATTCCTGGTATGAAATATGCAGTTAAGACATTATGATTTCCATTATATCCAGGCATTTTTTTTTTTTTTTTTTAATTCTTGTGTTTTGGCTAGTATTTCAAGTTTCCAATTTAAAAAGTAGTTTGGAAGACTAAGTAACTCGTACCTATATCAAACCAATATGTGTCTGTATATACAATCAAATATATAAAAATATATATGTATGTATGTATATATATATGTATGTGTATATATATATGGAAAGCATATGTAAAAATTCCTTTGCTTGTACTAAATGGCCCCTGGGTAATTAAAGATGGAGTTCTTCAGTATGTAGGGCGAGTACATATGATTAGAATGCTTTCTCTCCCTCATTACACAATGATCTCAAGTGACCTGGAAAGTATCTTTATTTATATAATAGCCTTCCATACTGTTATAGGTAATAGATAAAGACTTTTGTCATTTTTAAGTATTTGAATGTTAATTTACTTTAAAGACTTAAGGCATATAGGTGGAACTAGAATCTGGAATTTGTTTTCATTTTATTCTTACTAGTTTTGCATTTTGTATTGAACTGTTACAGTTAGCATCTAGATGCTATAAATTTTTTCAACACCAAAATAAATAGTTCATAATTTTGGCAAGTGCTTTGAAAGATAGCTTTTTCAGTAATTTTTAAAATGCTAAAATATTGTCTCCTTTTCAAAAGCGTTTTTCATATAATAAGAAGGATTGAATGTTCATCATGATAAAATGAAGTTTTAGAAAAGTATGATTTGAGCTTTCTTTTAAGAGCTATACTCTACCCAAGGTTTCAAAATACTGTTTATTGTTTGTTTCAGTTGTGCAGGTTAAGGTGGGGAGGGTGGCTTTTTAAATTATTCAGGTGATACATTTTATTAACTAATTTTGAGCACTTGGTTTATGAGAAAATTTATATGTCAGAGTTTAGTTTTACACATGAGTTCTTGGAAGATTTAAAGGGAGGTTCCAAATACCAGAAATCTATTAAAAAAAAAACACACCCTAACAACTCCTTATTTTTTAGATATATCTTTGGTTCTATTTTCAGCGTTTTGTACACACATTATTTAATTTTGTTCCAAACATTCAGTTGACCAGATTAAGTCCAACAAACCATACAGCTGAAATTAAAGAATCATTTTTGGAGGAACTTGTAATGTGATTTCCATCACTGAATTAATTGTAATTAAATTTTGAGACCTTCACTTATTCCCACTAATATCAGCACTTCCATTTTTCACTTTTCCACTGATTTTTTAAGTAAAAGTGAGGCAAATGCAATAAAATATTCAAATATTTGCATAAGTGAAAGCCCCCAAAGAGATGTCAATGCTGCTGAGACCATGCTGTTCGATAGCAGGCTACATGGCCACCATAGGATAGCACATTTCCTCAGGTGAGTTACAGGAGTTGGAGTTTGACATCCTGATAGCAGTTTGGGGTTTTGATAACATTATTTTTTGCAGCATGGGTGTAAATGAAATGTATGAAAGTTGAGGACCTTTTTTCATCCATTTGTTTTTTTTTTCCAGGCAATACATACAGTTTACATTTTGTTTTCTTGCATATTGACTATCAAAATCTTATGTTTAGGGTGTTAATAATATTTTAAAGATGCTTGCTTTCTCTGAACAATTTATATTTTGATGTTACAGTTTTGTCTGTGCAAAAATCTTACTGATTTACTTCTAATGAAAAGCAATAGGTCTAATTGGTGAACACGGGAGTAACATTTTTGAGCATTTTATTATTTGCATTTTATACCTTTATCTGACTTTTTCTCTTATAGGCTTTTTCTGGAACTGTAATAGAAAAAGAATTTTTATCACCCTCCTTAACACCTCATCCAGCCATTGCTCATCCTGTGCTACCCACTATTCCAGAACGGAAAGAATTTTTGACAGATGTATCAGAAGAAACTACCAAGAAGAGGGTTTCAAAGTTCAAAGCTGCCAGATTGCAACAGAAAAACTAGGCTCTGCCTAGGAAATGGGAGTTTACATCCTGAAGCCTAGTTTTGCATTTTAGAATATAGAGAGCAAAATATGTTACATATAGTTTGAAATAAGGGATCCTGAGTTAATTTGACAGCAAGTTCTTTTATCCTTAAAGTGGTATTAAAGTAAATGTTTGAATACTTTAATATTCAGCTTCTTTTGTTAATCCTCTGAATACTGTCAACACCCTTGTCTAAGTTTGCCTTATGATACAGTGGCAGCATTTCGATTCATTTTTCAAAGAATACTGTTCTTATGCATTGTTTTTCTGTTTCAATATAGGCAGTTTTGTACCAGCTGTGATGTTGCGCATACCATATGGATCATTTTAAAGAAACTTTTAAAGTTTCAAATAGATTCAACAATTATATTTCATTACTTGCTTTAGTATTTTAAAGGCACTTTAAAAAAAAACAATACCTACTTATCTTGTAGGTTTTGCAGTTAGGTGGCTATTTTAAAACCTCTCCCCTTTGAATGTCATACTATATCTCTAAGGCAGAAAGCTTACATGTACCCTATGGAAAGTTTCTTTGATTGTGGAAGAATGGTGTTTTGTAAAACTTTTTTTCAAGTAAAAAACTTTATGAAACTTTGTCTCTTAAGCGTTGTGAACTTTGTAATGCAAAATCCAATGTAGAAGTGTCTTTGATACATGTATATGCTACACGCACCACACAACGCGGTCCTTGAATTCTTACTATCCATAGGCACTTTCTTCTCCCGTAGTGTGTGTAGTTTTAACTGTACCTATATTCTGGGAAAGAGGGAACGGTTATCTAGATGCTAAAAGAGAGATTTTTAAATCAAGAATTCTTAAGTTTTAATCTTCTACATTTCATTTTCTGACTGAAATGAAATATTTCAGTTAACTGAGACAAACTACTTACTTTTAGCAAACTATTTAAAATAGAGAAATTTATTCTAACATTGAAAATTACACTGCAAGTGTTAATCATTTGCTTTTAAAAAGCATTAGCACTAAAATAAGCCATCAAGGCCAGTCCACCCTCTCTATTCATGGCTAAATATTTAAAGGTTATTTATAGCGTCTTCAGTGAATTCTTGCTTAAACACAGTGAAATTATGTCCTAGAAAAGTAGAAGCTATTTATAAGTTGAACAACACAAGTGTAAAAGTTTTATGAATATGTATTTTAATAATAGGGGTGCACTCGAATCCCCACTAGTTAGTGGCTAATTCATAACAGGGGCCTGATTTTGAAAGAGTCCCTAAATATGTAGAAGATTTGTTCTTTAGTAAATTTTCACCAACCGTGCTTATATTTCGCAGCTAAAAACCTTTTTTTCTCGCAACTTATCCCCCAAAAAAGTGAAACCAAACAAGAAGCGCACACCGCACACACACAAAGGCACTCCAGTTTCAACTGCAATTCACGTGAGCCTTTCTGTGCTAGATATTCTGTCCTCCCCCTGCCCCTGAAACTTTATTGTTGGACTATTGTGGTATTCTTTACAGGCATGTAATTTCAAGGAATAGTCATTAAATAATTTTTCAAGTTCATAAACTTAATTTGGGGCCTGCTGTTGTTTATGTAGTTGATGTTAATTTCCTTCAGCTAGGTCTCCCCTGGTAGAATGAGGTGGTGGTAGAAGCAAAGAAAGAATGTCTGATTGCTGTGTTTTGATATGTTCTGCTAAAGACCAAATGTAATTGTGTTGTCCCATATCATAGTCAATTTTCAAACAAAATTTTAAATTGTAACTTGAAATTATAATTTTCTTTTTAAATTAAATTCAAGTTACAGTGGAACAAAAGGAAGCTGGTCTTATGTGTTCTATTTTAAACCATGTAAAACAGAACAGCAGACCAAGAGATTTTTAAAAAATGTTTTATTTTGAACTGCTTTTATATCTACAGAAGAACTGCAAAAAATAGTAGAGTGTACCTCTATACCCCTCATGCAGCTTCCCCTAATGTTAAACAATAGCTTATACAACCATAAATTACATATCAAAGCCAGGGAGTTTACATTGCTACAAACCTTATTTGAACTTCACCATTTTTTTTTTTAATGCCCTTTTTCTGTTCCAGGATCCTATCCACTTTGCATTTATTTTTGTTTTTTAGTCTCCTCTTTTCTTATCTTTCATGATTTTGACACTTTTGAAGATTATTGGTCAGTTATTTTGTAGAATGTTCCTTGATTTAGGTTTGTCTGATGTACTTGTGTGATAGAATGAGGTTTTGCATTTTTGGCAAGATACCACATCACTGCATCATATCAAGAGATTCAGTGATGCCTACTTGTGTGTCTTACCAACACATTCATAATTTTGATATTTTAACCTTGATCACGTCGTTAAGGTGGTGTCTACAGGGTTTCTGTACTATAAAATGGATGTTGTTTAAACTCCTTTGTAGTTTAAATATTATGGGGGATATCGTTTGAGACCACGCAAGTAGCCATTTTCTCTTCAAACTTAAGCTCACTAATTTTTGGGTTCATTGGTGGATCTTTTCTCCAATAGTTATTACTGTGGTGTTTGCCTAATGGTGATTTTCTATTTCTTTCTTCGTTTATTACTTGGGATTCTTCTGTAATGAAAAGCTGTGCCTTCTCCCATTTATTAATTTATTTGATTATATCAGTAAGGGCTCATAAATATTCTGAGTTAAAACCCAGTGGGTTCTGTGGGTGAAAATCCAATAGGATCATTGTTTTGTTGAGCAAATTGTTCCAGCTTTCTGGCACCACAAAATATTACAGGCTCATCTAGTGTTTTTATTAACCTAGCCCTTGAATCAGCCACTTCTCCAGGGAGCCTTGGTTCCTTTTTTGGGAGAATGCTGTGTAAATGTGCTCATTGCTTTTGGGATGTCATTACTTCCAGGCCCCATCAGTGAACAGTGCTAGGAAATAGTGTATGTATACGAACCAATGCAATACCATCTATATTTCTTCATCTGGCTCTATTAAAAACCATGAGTTTATGCTACTTCTGATTCTAAAACTAACATCACAGGGTTTGTTTTAGATTTTCCTTATTTATGAATTCTTCCTCAAACAATTGGATACCTAGTACTTATCTACGGTGTATTTACTTATTTTTCAATAGTTTTAGAAGTGCAAATCCATAGCTTCCCTCACTCCTGAGGGAAGCACATTTACTAACTAGATAGCAGCATTTATGAATACAGTTCTTACTGTCTTTCGCCTTACAATATCAATCAAGAAGTGTTTCCAAAGTTATTTAGGTTCTTTTCTTTTGCACTGCCTTCACTGTAGTACTGTTAGGCTCATTTGTTACTGTCGTGTATTCCATTTTGGGTGTTCCCCACATTCTGGTTGATGTTAATGGTTTATTTTGAGAGTATGTGAAACAGTGTGGTTCTAAGAGTTAGAACTATGTAAGAAGATCCATTCAGAGAAGTTTTATTCCCTCATTCCTTCTGTGTCATTTCCATTCCCAGCTCCTTTCTGGCATTTCCCCACCTATCCACTGTATAAGGAACCAGTCTCATTAGTTTCTAGTTTAATTAAACTTTATGTATTTCATTTGCACAAATAGCAGATAACATGTATATTTTCTTATATTCCTTCCTTTCTTACGTAAAGGATGACATACTGTATGTACTCCATTGTACTTCAGTTTTTTCAGTTAATATGCTCTGGAAATCACCCTATATCAGTTCATACAAATTTTCCTTATTCTTTTTACAGAGGCCTAGTACTTCATTGTGTGAATGTGACATATTAATTCAACCACTTTCCTATGTATGGGCATTTAGGTTTTCAATATTTTGTGATACAAATAATGATTAGATGAATAACTTTGTGTATATATATTTTTGTATTGTTGGAAGTGTATCTTTAGGGTAGATTCCTAAAAGTAAGATAGATGGGCCATTTGAACAATTTCCATATAATTTCTTTAAAACACGGTAAACTTTTAAAATATATATATCATTCTCTTATTGAGGACATAGTTTTCACATACACTATTGTATATTTACATTTTCATCGATGATTCCTTTTGATGATTAACTTGGGGGCACTGTAGTGTCCTAAAGGGACTCAGTCATTAAGGGGAATATTAAGTACTGTGTAATGACTGTGTACATTTTACTATCTTTTGTTTTTTTGGAAATTGGTCATGTGTGTGATTTGTAAAGCTTTCCATTTATTGAATTATTCAAAATTTATGACTACAGATATCTCATTGTATTAAATTAATTTGCCGCCTCCATAAGAAAAGGGTTTTTCAGGGTAAAACTAATCTTTATCCACGTATTATTCTTAAGGTGAGTGGCATGTAGGCATTTGAGTAAAGTCTCATTGAATGAATTTCTCACCCACAATTTTATGGTTCAGATTAAACCACTGGTCAATATCATAAGATTTTTACATTTTAAACTTCTTTCTCAATTATTTATGGTTTGTTTTAAGGGACCATCACTTAGGATAAGTGGTGGAATTAGGATTTAAATTCAGGTGGTCTTGCTCTAGATTCAGTACTTTTAACACTTTTTTTTTTTTTTTTTAATGTTTACATTGGCTGCACTCTAAATAAGATCACCTAATAAGGAAGTGTGTGATCTAGGTAATGTCTATGTAATCTTGCTTGTATGAGGTCACATTTGAAAAAATCTGAATTGGAAAACTGTTTTATTTCTTAAACCTTGTGACACATTAAGAGAATTTATTTTGACTTGGTGGAGTGGGGGTGGAGTTTGGTCATATGCATAATAGAAAGAAATGTGCAGATGGAGAACAGTAAGTAAGAAGAGAATCAATCAATTTAACAGTATTTCATTGAGAAACTTAATTTTTTTCTTTACGTGAAGTTAGGTATTATGTACATGTACTTTAAAATTGGCATGTTCCTCATCAATACATGGTGACCCACTATCCCTAATGATAATGTTTTTTTGCCTTAAAGTACTTTGCATAATATTGATATAGCTAGTTAATATTTTCCTGTTACACCTGCTTCTAGTGTGTGTGTGTGTGTGTGTACATGTTTATACTAACATGACTATTGTTATAAACAGTATATAGCTGGACTTTTTTTGACAATGTTCATTAACTGTCAAGTGTAATCTATGTTTATTATAATTAGTTATTGTGCGACTTTGTCTCTTCTCTCTTGTTTGGGGAATGCTATTTTCCATGCTTCTCTACCATCGCTTGTCTTACTACTGTTTGTTTTCCCCCGTTTTCTCTACTGATTTGGAAGTTATATACTTGCTATCTTTTAACTTTTTTTAGTACTTACCTTTAAATATGCACACTTTCATTGTATCAGCCTTTTTCTAAGACTATATACTATGATCATTCTAGTTTTTGCAGTATTTTGATTCCATTTTTTAAAATTCTAACAGCTTTTTCTTGAGGTATAATTTACACACCATAAATTTTACCCATTTTAAGTGTATAATTTGATGAATTCATAGTAAATTGTGAGTTGTGCAAACCAGTTATCATGCCACAAAGATCCCATATTCTACTTACAGTCAGTTCCGCTTACTATCACTAGCCCCAGGCAGCCAATAGCTGCTTTCCTGTTTTGGGACAGAACATATAAAAGGAATCATACTATTTGTCATCTTTGCATCTTTCAGTTACCATAAGGTTTTTGAGGTTTATCCATGTTGTATCATGTATCAGTGGTTTGTTCCTTCTTACTGCTGCATAGTGTTCTGATATATGGATAAACAGCGTTTTTGTTCACTAGTTGATGGACGCTTGGATTGTTCTGTTTTCTGGCTGTTGTGAATAATGTAGCTATGAAAATTCACATATGAGACTTTGTGAGGACATGTATTTTTATGTCTTTGGGTATATACCTAGGAGTGGGATTGCTGAGTTGGATGGTGAATTTAGGTTTAACTTTTAAAGAAGTTGCCAGTATTCCATTGTGGCTGGTGCAGTTTACACTCCCACCAGCAGTGGATGAGGTTTCTAGTTTGTCCACATCCTTGGCAACAGTGTTACTGTATTGTCTTTTTTATTATACCCTTTTAGTGAGTGTGAATCATTATCTCATGATTTTCACATATTTCTTTTCATGTTTTTAGCCATGTGTATATCTTTGAAGTGACTATTCAAATCTTTTGCTTAGTTTTTTTTTTTTTTAAAGATTTTATTTATCTCTCCCCTCCTTCGTTGTTTACATTCATTGTGTCTGTTTGTTGTGTGCTGGTTTTCTTTTTTTAGGAGGTACAGGGAACTGAACCCGGATCTCCCATGTGGTAGGCAGAAGCCCAGGCCCCCAAGCCACATCTGCTTCCCTGCTTAGTTTTTAGTTCCATTATTTGCCCAATTCTGTGGCTTGTCTTTGACTTTTTTTTTTTTTAAGATTTATTTTATTTATTTATCTCTCCCCCCTCCCCCCACCCCCGTTGCTTATGCTCAGTGTCTGCTCATCTTCTCTTTAGGAGGCACCTGGAACCTCCCATGTGGGAGAGAGGCACACAATCACTTGAGCCACCTCTGCTTCCTGCTTTCTTGTCTCTCTCATTGTGTTTTCTCTTTGTGTTTCTTTGTTGCGTCACCTTGTTGTGTCAGCTTGCTGCGCCAACCCATCGTGCCAGCTCGCTGTCTTGCTTGTCTTCTCCAGGAGGCACCGGGAACCAAACCCATGACCTCCCATGTGGTAGGCAGGAGCTCAGTCGCTTGAGCCTCATCCACTTCCCTGTCTTTGACTTTTAAAATGATGTTTTTTAAACCACCAGCTTTTAGTTTTGATTAAGTCCAGTGTATACATTTTTTTTCTCTTGTGGATTATACTTTTGGCTTCATAGCTAAGAAATCTTTGCCTAATCCAAAGGTACAAAGATTTTCTCCTATGTTTTCTTATAAAAGTTTTATGGTTTTAGCTTTTACAGTTAGGGCTATGATCCATTTTGAGTTAATTTTTTTGTATGTGTGAGGGCAGGGTCTAAATCTTTTTTGCATGGGCAGTTGGATATCTAATTGTCTCAATCTTTCGTTGAAAAGACTGTCCTTTTTACATTGCATTATTTTGACACCTTTTTTGAAAAAATAAGTTGACCAAATCAAATATAAGTTGATTTGTTTGTTTTCTATCAGTTGTATTCCATTGATCTGTTTGTCTGTACTTATTCCAGTACCAAACTGCCTTGATTACTGTTGCTTTGGAGTAAACTTTGCAATTGGGAAGTCTTCCCACTCAAAATTTTTTTGGCTGTTCTGGCCCTTTGCATTGCCATGTTAATTTTAAAATCAGTTTATCCATTTCTGCAAAAATTCCAGTTTGGGTTGATAGGGATTGTGTAGATCTATTGATGAATTGGGGGTGGGGGAATGCCATGTTACTGAGTTTTCTAATCTATGACCATGGAATGTTTCTCCATTTATTTGGGCTTTTAATTTTTCTCAGCAATGTTTTGTGGTTTTCAGTGTACATCATACACTTCTTTTGTTAAATTTATTCTTTAGTATTTTGTTCTCTTTGATGCCATTGTAAATGGAATTCTTTTTTTTTTTTTTTTACATTTATCCATTTTTACTTTATTTTTTACTATTTTTAAAATATATTTTTTATTTATTTTTAAAAGATACTTAGATTACATAAAATGCTACATAAAAAAATATAAGGGGGAAGCGGCTGTGGCTCAATCAGTAGGGCTCCCGTTTACCATATGGGAGGCCCCGGGTTCGGTTCCCGGGGCCTCCTGGTGGGGGCGGGCCCGCCTGCACGGCGTGGTTGGCTGACCCGGCGAGTGCAAGCAGCAAGGGGGGAATAAATGAATAAATAAATAAAATCTTTAAAAAAAAAATATATATATATATATAAGGTATTCCCATATGCCCCACTCCCCCCACCTCCCACTTTCCCCCATATTAACATTCTTTCATTACTGTGGGTACATACATTGCAATTGATGAACACATTTTGGAGTGTTGCCACTAAGGATGGATTATACTTTACATTGTATTTTTTTTTTAAATATCTTTTTAAAAAGATACTTAGATTACATAAATGTTACACAAAAATTACAGGGATTTCCATGTTCCCCACCTCCCACACCTCCCATAACATCCCACATAAACATCTTTCCTTAGTGTGGCACATCACCTACAATGGATATTCACATCCTGGGGCTTTGCCACTAAACATGGACCATAGTTCACATTGTAGATCACACACTCTCCCACACAGTTCTGCATGTTATATGCTGATATAAAATGTCCTATATCTGTCATTGTAATGTTACCCAGGATAATTCCCAAGTCCTGAGAAAACACCTGTATTACAACTGCTTTTCCCTTCCCTGCCCCAAAAGTGTCCAGTGGCTACTGGCTTCACCTCACTGTTGTAATTTCTTCCATTGCTTGAATCACATTATGTCTACAACAGAATACCATTAAGTCCACACTATTCTATAGCTCTTCCTCCAATTCTGAGGAGTTTGGGATGGTGATGTCCACTCCACCTCCAAGTGAGAGGGGGCTTATATCCCATGGATATGATGGATGGGATTATCCTGCCTGCAGCTGCAGGCTCTCTCCATTCCCTGGGATGGCCGTTGTCCAGCACCGTCTCCTCACCAGGTGACTTGGGTGAGTCCGTTGAGCTGTAGAGTAGGAGTGTCAGTTCCACCGAGATTCCAGGCACAGCTGGCACATGGGTAGGCCTGAGACTCCAGTTTCTGGAAGTACACCTACAAACTCCAGCATCACATATAGGTTTGAATAGAAGGGACTGATGGACCATGTGCAGGGGGAGAATTGTTTCTTTAATGCCATTTTTGAATTGTTATTTTTAGTTTATAGAAATAGGAATGATTTTTTGTATATTGGCCTTGATATCTTGTGACCTTCCTGAACTCGTTTATTAGTTCTAGTCCATTATTATTTATGTGTGTATGTTTATTCCTTAGGTTTTTCTCCATACAAGACCATGTTGTTGTGAAGGCAGTTTTACTTCTCTTTTTCCAATTTGGATTCCTTTTCTTTTTCATGACTGATTTTGCTGACTAGAATTCCAGTACAACGTTGAATAAAAGTAGTTCGACATCCTTGTCTTGTTCATCTTTTAAGTATTCATTCTTACACTATTAAGTTGGCTAGTTTTTTTGTTTTTTGTTTTTAATTTTTTTTTAATTTTTAAAGCTTTAGATTAAATAAATGTTACATAAAAAATATAAGGTATTCCCATATGCCCCCCTCCCTCCCCCTCCCACACTTTCCCACATCAACATCCCTCATTAGTATGGTGTATTTGTTACAATTGATGAACACATACTGAAGCATTGCTACTAACTGGATTACAGTTTACATTATAGTTTACAGCCTGTCCTGCACAATTTTGCAAGTTAAGACAAAATACACAATGGCCTGTATCTGTTACTGCAGTGTCATGCAGGACAACTCCAATGTCCTGAAAATGCCCCCATATTGCGCCTATTCTTCCCTTCCCCATCCCTCAGAACCTCTGATGGCCATTGCCTTTATGTCAATGATAAGAGTTCTTCCATTTGTAGAACAACAAGTCTATAGTAGAATAATAAATCTACTTTAGTCCATTGCTCATTCCCCAGTCTTGAGGATTTTGGGATGGTGATGCCCACCCTGCTTCTAATTGAGAAGATGCTTAGATCCCGTGGGGCAGATGGATGGAGCTATCTTGCTTGCAGTTGCAGACACTCTGTTCCTTGGGATGGGCATTGTTCATCATCTCATCTTGTTAGTTGTCCTGGGTGAGTCAATGAACTGGAGAGTATGTGTTACAACTGCTTAGATTCAGGACTCCACTGGCACATGGATGGATCAAAGATTTATTTTTTATTTTTTTTTAAAGATTTTATTTATTTATTCATTTATCCCCCCCTTGCTGCTTGTGCTCTCTGGGTCAGCTAACCACGCTGTGTGGGCGGGCTTGCCTTCACCAGGAGGCCCCGGGAACCGAACCCGGGGCCTCCTATATGGTAAATGGGAGCCCTACTGATTGAGCCACAGCTGCTTCCCTGGAGCAAAGATTTAAGTATCTGGGACATACTTATCAAGTCTCGGGAATTCTGCACCCTGTTAGTGGGCCTTTGGAATTTATTCCCTCCAGTATAATAGAGTTAGACTCATTTATAGGTTCTCTGCACCTGGCTTTTCTGCCCCTTTTACTTGAACCTGTAATTAGCACTATACTTGATGAATATAGGTTTTTCATAGATGCTTTTTATTAGGTTGGGGATATTTCCTTTTATTCCTGGTTTGTTGGGAGTTTTTACCATGAATATGTGTTGGATTTTGTCAAATGCTTTTTCTACATCTGTTGGTGATTGTTTGGTTTTTGTCTTTTATTCTATTAATATGGTATATCAGTTGATTTTCTGATTTTAAAGCAGGATGAATCCTAATTCATAGCGTGTAATCCTTTTTATATGTTGCTGAATTTGGTTTGGTAATATTTGGGGGGGGGTGTTTATAGTCACAAGAGATATTGGTCTGTATTGTTACAATTTTTGTGATGTCTCTTTCTAGCTTTTGTATTGGTATGATACAAAAAAGGTAGGAGGTGTTCTCACCTCCTCTGGATAAGTTTGTGAAATACTGGTATTATTTCTTTAAATGTTTGTATAATTTATCAGTGAAGCTACATGAGCCTGGGATTTTCTTTGTGGGAAGATTTGTAATTACTGTTCAATTTCTTGTTATAGGTCTGTTTAAATGTTCTGTTTCTTCTTGAGCCAGTTTTGGTCATTTGTGCCTTAATAGGAATTTGTCCATTTCATCTAAATTCTCTTATTTATTTACATAAAAGTTCATACTGTTTCCTTATAATCTATTTTATTTCGGTAGGGTTGATAGTGATGAGTCCCCTCTTTGTTTCTGATTTTGGTGATTTGCATCTTCTTTGATTTCTTTGGTCAGTCTGGTTATAAAGGTCTGTCAATTTTGCTCTTTTTAAAGAAAGAGTTTTTGGCTTCATTGATTTTTTTTTCTCTTTGTTTTCTGTTTCACTGATTTCTTCTCTAATCTCATCTCCTTCCTTCTTCCTTTGGACTTGATTTGCTCTTCTTTTTTCGTTCTTAGTTTTTTAAGATGTTAGTTGAAGTTCTGTTTGAGATCATTCTTTTTTAATATAGGCATTTAAAGATTTAACCTAGTCTCCAAGCATTTACTTTAGTTACATCCAGTGAATTTTGCTATGTTGTGTTTTCATTTTCTTTTAAAGCATTTTCTAATTTCCTTTGAGATGTTTTCTTTGACCCATGCATTATTTAGATATAAATGTATTGTTCAATTTCCAAATATTTTTGGATTTCCCAAATTTCCCTGCAGTTGATTCCTAGTTTTAATTTTCTTGTGGCTAGAGAGCCAAGTTTAGTCTTTTAGAAATCATTAAGACTTTTTTTCTTTTTTAATGCCTAGCATAGGTTCTCTTCTTTGTGCTTGAAAATAATATGTATTCTGTTGTTTTGGGGTGGAATGTTCTATAGTTGTTATGTCAGGTTTGGTGATAGTGCTGTCTTCTATGCCTTTGCTGATTTTCTGTATTCTACCCATTATTTAGAGAGTGGTGTCTTGAAATCTTAAACCATTCTTGTTGAATTGTCTGTCTTTAAGTATTGTTATGCTCCATCTACTTTGTGGCTCTGTTGTTAGGTGCATGTTATGTTTATCATTGTTATATCTTCCTGATGATCCTTTTATTATAAAATGCCCCTCTTTTTCTCTAGTAACATTTTTTTGTCTTACTATTTCTCTTTTGTCTGATACTATAGCCACTCCAACTCTATTATGGTTACAGTTGAATGCTGTGTCTTTTTCCATTCTTTTAGTTCTAACCTGTTGTGTCTTTGAGTTTAGCATTTATGTCTTGTACACAGCATGTAGTTGAAATAAAAAATAATTATTCTGACACTCTGCCTTTTGATTGGTATGTTTATTCTTTAATTGATATGGTTCATTTACATCTGTCATTTTTGCTGTTTTCTATATGTCTTTGTTCCTTTGGTTCTCCTTTTATTGTCTTTGTGTTAAATATTTTTTGGTATAACATTTTAATTCCATTGATTTTTTTTTTTTTTAACACTAAATTTTTTGAGTTATTTCTTAGTTGTTGCTCTAGGGTATACAATATGCATCTTATCACTGTACTTCAGAGTACTACTAACTTAATTCCAATAAAAATATAGAAATTTTTCTTCAGTGTAGCTCCATTTCCTCCCCCTTCCTCTGTGCCATTGTCCTATGTTTTACAAGAATACAATGTTATAATTACTTAAAAGGTAATTAATAGAAGAAAACTGAAAAATGTATATGTATATTTTATATTTTCCTACATAGTTACCTTTACTGGTGTTTTTTATTTCTTTATGTGGATTCAAGTTACCATCTGTTGTCATTGCCTCTCAGTCTGAAGTGCTTATTTTACTATATCTTGTAAGACAGTTTTGGTAGAAACAAGTTCTCTGTCTTGGTTTACTTGGGAACATCTTTATTTTGCCACCTTTTTTGAAGGATAGTTTTACTCGATATAGAGTTCTTTGTTGACAAGCTGGTTTTTGTTTTTGTTTCCCCCAGTAGTTAGGTTATACTACTACTTTCTGGCCTTCATTGATTCTTTTTTTTTTTCTTTTTCTTTTTTTAAATCCAGCGGCCCAAAACCTACTTAAAGTGTACTTTGTAACTAACTCATCGCCTGATATTAATAGAAAATTACAAAAAATGGAAAGATGGGCAGGCAAGCCACTGGATGATTTCTTATCTGCAGCTCAACAAGTGTATGTAAGAAGGAAGGAAGAGGAGAGGAAAGAACAAACCAAGATTATAATGCAGGCTTTAAGACGATAATAGGAAGGACAGACTAAGTTTATGTTGCAAACTGTACAAACATTGACTAATGCTTTACAAAGACCTAGTGCTGGAAGGGGCAAAAGAATTCCCTTTCAGGGACATGGCAATCAAGCCCGGTTCCTGGACCAGAAAAGGAATGCCTGGCACCTCCTGCTAACTTGCTATGGCTGCAGGAAAGAAGGTCATAACTTCATTGATTCTTACATGTGAAGTTAGCTGTTAATTTTTTTGTGGTTCCCCTGTACATGATGAGTCATTTTCTCTTGCTTCTCTCAACATTTTGATGAGCCAAGGTGTGGATCTCTTAATGTTATCCTATTTGGATTTCTTTGAGCTTCTTGGATATATAGATTAATGCTTTAAATCAAATTTGCAAAGTTTTGACCATTATTTCTTCAGAGCTTTTTTTGGCCCTTACTCTTTCTTCTGGGACTCCCATTTTGCATATGATGACACAATTGGTGGTATCGTATAGGTCTCTGGTACTCTGTTCATGTTTCTTCATTGTTTTCACTTTTTGTTCTTGCATAATTTCTAGTAATTTATCTTTGAGTTCACTGTTTCTTCCTTCTGCTAGTTTAAATCTGCTGTTGAGTCCCTCTAGTGAATTTTTTATTTTAGTTTTTGTACTTTAACTCTGGAATTTCCATTTGGCTCTTCATGATTTCAACCTCTTTGTTCTCATACTTTGTATAAATGCGTTTGTAAAGGCTGCCTTGAAGTCTTTGTCTTCTAAGTCCAACAGTTGGAACCCCTCTGAAATATTTTCTGTTGACTGCTTTTTTCCTTCCAGATGGGCCATATTTTTCCTCCTCCTTTGTCTCATAATTTTTTTTGTTTTTAACACTAGACATTTAAAATAATATATTTTAACAATTCTAGATTGTGTCTCCTTCTGGGTTTGTTGTTGCATTTTTTTTTTTTCTTTTTCTTTTCCTTTCTGCTTTTGTTTTGTTTTGTTTTGTGATTTGCCTGGACTAATTCTGTGGGATCTGTTTTCTCCATGATGCATGGCCTCTGATGTGCCTACTCAGTTTTTGCTTTTTTTATTCTTAATTTTAGTTTTATTCCTGGTTCCTTAGGGATCAAGACTGGGCCAGCTAGAGATTGTTACAGGTGTTCCTTAAACATCTTGAGCCATTAAGGCTTTCATTCCTTTGTTGATGTGTGCTTTGGGAAAAGTATTTAAAATTCATGCAGATTATAAGTTTTCCTGGCCTTTTATTTTTACTTTCACCCCAGCTTTCTTGTGATTCCTCTGTGTATGTGCACCCGTGTGTCCCTGAGAGGTGTAGAAAGCTAGAGCCTTCTCATGTTTTTCTTCAGCCTTACACGTGCCTGCAGCCTTCCAAAATGTGAGCTTATCAAGGCCAACTATGGTTGTTTCACTTCTCAATCTTCCTGTTAACTTTCAGTCTGGTGGTCTTTTGTTTGCCCCAAGTATTGTTGCAAGCTCAGGTCAGCAGTGATGTGGGCCATTCCCGTTTGTTTGCCAGTGAAATTGCTGTTGGTTTCCACAAAGCCCTTGAGCGTTGATTTCCCCACCCCCACTCCCATTCCCAAAGAACAACAGGACTGCACAGCTATCCTATCCTGTTAAAACTGCTCTGAAGGAGCTGGAGTGGGGGAGAAATTAAAATGCCACCATTCTTACCAAGGTTCAGTTGTTTTTTTGTTGTTGTTGTTGTGTTTGTTTGGGTAAACACTTGACTGTTTTATGCCTTTGGTCAATTTCCAGGGTCCTGAAATGGTTGTTTTGGACGGGTTACTCCAATTTTATTCTTGCTTGTTTAAAGCTCCTTTCTTTGCCATATCTCCAAATTATCATTAAAGAAATTTTAAAATAAGGAAGAAAATTGTTTGCCCATGATTTATCATTTCTGGTGCTCTTCATTACTTTCTTTAGATTTAAGTTTCCATCTGATTTTATTTCCCTCCAGCCTATACTACCCCCTTTAGTAGTTCTTTGTGTTGGTATGCTGGACCAAGTTCTGTTTTTGTTTGTCTGAAAAACTTATTTTGTCAGCATTTTTAAAAGATATATTTGCTGGGTATAGAATTCTAGCTTAGTTGTTTTTTATTCTTTAGCACTTAAATGATGTTTTTCATTGTCATCTATACTTTATGGTTTCTGCCTAGACTTCTGCTGTTGTATCTCTCTTCCATCGTTTGTAATATGTTGTCCTGTGGCAATTTAATTATGATGTGTGTAGGTGTAATTTTCTTTGTGTTTAGCCTGGTTAGCTTTTGTTGAGCTTCTAGGATTTAGATTTATTTTTCTTTTTACCAAATCTGGAAATACTTTGGCTATTATTTCTACAAATAATTCATCCTAGACCAGTCTCTCTACTCCTGGAATACCAGTTACACTGCTAGTATACAGCTTATACTGTCCCCTAAGAACATTGAGGCTTTGCTCATTTTTTGTTCAGTTCTTTTTCCTTTTTCATTTTAGATAGTTTTTGTTGATACATGTTTAATTTCGCTGATTTTTTTCCCCTGCAATATCTAATTTGCTCTTAATTCTACCCGGTAAAATTTTCATTTCATTTAGTATGTGTGTGTTGTGTTTTTTTTTTAACCTCTAGAATTTACATTTGATTCTTTTTTTGTATCTCTCACACCTTGTTTCATTATGTTAATGCTTTCCTTTAAACCGTTAAGCATATTTATAATAGCTGATTTAAAGTCCTTGTCTAATTCTCTCACTTCCATCATCTACTGACTGATTTTCCCCCTGGTTGTGGCTCACAATTTATTATTTATTTGAAGGTTTAGTAATTTTTTAATTTGATGCCAGAAAAAAATTTATATTAAACTTTTTTAAAGATTTATTTTTATTTATTTCTCCCCTTCCTTTGTTTTTTTGTTTTTTGCTTTTTGTTGTTTTTTTTCTGTGTGTTTGTGCTCGCTGTCTCCTCTCCGTGTGCTCTTCTAGAAGTATCTGCTTGTCCTCTATTCAGGCGGCACCAGGAACCAATCCTGGGACCTTCTGGGTGGGAGAGAGGCACTCAGTCTCTTGTGCCCCTCACCTCCCTGGTCTGTTACATCTCTTATTGTCTGTCCTCTGTGTCTCTTTTTGTTGAGTCATTTTGCTGCACCAGCTCTCTGCTCGGGCCAGCATTCCTGCACGGGCCAGCACTCTGTGTAGGCCAGCTCGCCGCACAGGCCAGCTTGCCTTTTACCAGGAGGCCCCAGGAATCGAACCCTGGACCTCCTATATGGTAGATGGGAGCCCAATCACTTGAGCCACATCTGTTTCCCTATATTAAACTTGATTTTGGAATATACCTAGATTTATAGAAAGGTTTTAAAGGTAATACACAGAGTTCTTATATGTCCGTTACCCAGATTCAGTTTCTCCTGATGTTAACATCTTATATAACCAAGGTATATTTGTCAAAACTAAGAAGTTAACATGATGTGATACTATTGACTGAACTACAGATTTTATTCAAATTTCACCAGTGTTGCTACCAGTATCTTTTTTTTTTTTTTTTTTTTCTGTTCCAGGATCTATTCCAGGATACCATATTGTATTTAGTCATGTCATCTCAGTCTTATCCTGTCTATGGCAACTTCTCAGTCCCTTATTTTTCATAACTTTGATATTTGCAAAGTGTATTAAACAGGTATTTTATACCAGTTTGGGAAAGTTTATAACATAGAGGTGAAATGGCTTTCCTTCTGCACATCATATCAGGACTTATCACTGGTGGTGTTGATCTTTGCAACTTCAAATGCTATCAGGTTGCTCTTTCTCTAAAGATACTATTTTTCCCTCTCCTCTGGAAGTGAGTCATTATGACTATCCCACATTCAGGAGGAGATGAAACTCCACCACCTGAAAGGGGTGTTTCTATATAAAATATTGATGCCATACATTTAAAATGTTATATTAAGTGTTTAGATTTGTGTGTGTGTTTCTTTAGAAAATGTTGAAGATTCTTTTGGCAGGTACTTAATTTGCTTGTGGGTCACATTGAACCTGGCTTGTTAAGGCAGGTCTAGAGTACTTTAGGGCCACTTTACTAAGGTATGCCTTTCCTTGGGTCTCTTCCACTTGCCCGAGTGTTCAACAAGGTCTCTACTCTTGCAGGATAGAACAAACAGCTGTGGGAGCTGTCTACCTGATTGCTCTCCAGTAGTAGTACTTTGCCCAGGCTCGAGGGTTTTCACCCTCTGCATGCCAGCCCAAATTCAGCCAAGTCTGTGAGACCACAAAGCAGATGTCTCAAGCTCTTTTTTGTGTAGCTCCTCCTTTCTGCCTCCACTAATTCCAGCTGCCTCAACCTCCCCAAACTCCAATCTCTGCCTCCTCTACTCAGCAGGACTAGTCATATTTTGCTTGGGTTCATCCTCCCTGTGCTATGGTCAAAAAATGTCTCCTGAGAGAAAGTGAGGACGATTTCAGGACTCGCCTCATTTGTCTCCTTTTGCTCAGGGATCTTGGTCTTGTACTATCTGCCTCAATGTCTGAAAACACTGGTTGCAAACTATTTTGTCCAGTTTTCCATCTGATTATGGTGGGAGGGCAAGATCTGTACTTTGGCAGATAGAATCAGAAGCCCTTGGTAGGACCTTGATGTTTGGAATTTCTTAGGGAATTTCCTGGCTTGCAGTTCCTCATTTATCAGTCCATGTGAGGGCTAGCCTATCGTTACCCATTTCCAGGGGGTCGCCAGCTCCTTCACTAGGTTTCAGGCTGATAGAAACGTTTCTTTCTGTTTGCCTTTGGCAGTGGGGAAATTTCTAATAGTCTGTCCTTTCAGTCTGGCTGCAGCCATTCACTGGTCTGGGCTTTATTTGTGATCTTAGTTCTAACTAACTCCTTAATTGAGCCTTAGGTCTTATCTTCTATTTCTTGCAGCTTTTAAAACATCGCTTGGTTTGCTCTTAAGCTAGGATATCTCTAGCTTAAGGCCAATAGATTTTAGCTTTTTCTTTTCAGCCACCGGTGAGTTCTTTGACTTTCTTGCAAGCTCAGCTCTGTATTTAAGAGATACTTTCTCTATTATCTCCAGCATTTCTAGATATTTTGTAGCAGGATGGCTGACAGTAATTGCCCATAATGTCTGTGAGGATCTTCTTTGTGTAAAATACTGTGCCCTACAGAAGAGAATGTGTGGCCCTCAGTGTACAGACCAGAGGAGACCATCAAAAGTGCCAAAAGAGATGTGTAATAAGAGTTCAACCTTGGAGTTGTCATAGTGTCCTCTTGAGCTTAAGAGAATTGGCAACCACTTCCTTCTTGTCAGAGAAGGTACTCCAGGTAGGACCAGAGATAATAGAATTTATAAGATGGAAAGAATCCTGTTATTGAGGACAGAGCTAATAAAATTATAACCTACAAAGGGGTTCAAGTAATAACACTGAGTCTATTCTTTGATGAGCACATTTTTTGAGACTAAAAATACTTTCTTGGGATATGAGAATTCTTTGCCAGTATACCTTTGGGGTCTTGAGAGCTCAATTGAAGGTAAGAATGGGATATCAGTGAAGATTTGGTGATGAATCCTATTTACAAGAGGGGAATATTTCAATCTGGTGAAAATGATAATGACAATGTTTTTGTGTTTTAGGGCAGATCTTGATATTTTAAGATAAAGACCAGCCATATGTAGGCTAGATCCACCTTTGGTCCCAAGGACTAAAAGAGTAAAATTAATTTTTCTACAGTTACCGGAAATCTTTCAAGTAGCTGCTTGTTAGTAGCTAATTGAGGTGTAACCAAGAAGCAGCACTCAGACCCTCTTCAGAAAAGTGAAGTTTGCAAATACTTGCTCGTAATTTGAAGGTGTTAAAAAAAATAAGGGGCTTCCTGTGACATCTGTAGGTTTTCCACAGGGCTTGCCCTCTTGAGCTGTGCCTTCTGGCTTTTTCCGACTTAGACTTGTATATGGCATATGTGGTGGTTGCATATCCTATCCAGATTTAATCTGTAGCCCGTCCTTTGATAGAGTAATTCTAAGAAAGGCTGTGCTGCTGTTAGAACTACGTGAAAGTCTCTGAAGAATTAAGAAAAATTTCTGGAAATTTGTTGATGCATGAAAAGCAGGGAATTAAGTGTTCAAAAACTGTTATCTAGAATTGATTAAAGGGAAGATGATACAAAAAAACAATCTTTGATCACTACTGGGTTACACTGATTTTGAAATTAGAATATTTTTTGAAAAATCACTTATGTTACAATGCAGCCAACCAGTTAGAGCCTGGGATGGGAAATTCCATGATGCTTATATCAGATTTATTAGGGAACTTTCCATCATGATGGCAAATCTCAGGAACTTTGAAAGCTCTGAAGTGGTTGAGGGTGGTGGGCTGCACCCTGGAAAAGCTGAGGGTTTCACTGTTATCTTCACATCCCACCATCTTTGTAGTATTTAACTTAGCTTTTCAGCAGCCTTCAGGGTTATTTGTCCTTTTTGCTTCTGTTTCCTGTTGACCTGAAAAAAAAACTCAACTTTGACTTGTAATCACTGGTCAGATCTAGTGAATCTTGGAGCCTAGCTGTATGGTTGGCTGTAGTAGAAATACTCATCCCTATGGATTGGGAACATGAAAGCTAATCAGTAACTTGATGTCTTTTCAGTAACCAGTGCTTGACTCATTCACTCCCCATGCAGGAATCTCTTGCTTTGGAAATCTAAAATGGCAGATTTCTGTGCCCTGATAGTGGTGATTGCAGCTGTTTTTGTTGTTCATGTTAGCAGAGTAATGACTTCTGCAAAAAGATGAACTAGGAGTAAAAGAAATCAGATGTGTGTATTTGGTATGCAATATTTTTGTATTACAAATAGCTACATTCTAACCCACATTAACCCCATGGTATGTGAATTTTGCCAACTCCTGCTGTGTCTTTTAAATCAAATCCAGTAAATCACTATGAATGTTCTAATTTCTAAACAAACTAGTCTTCCAGTAGAGGTACTTTAACACTGTATTGCAAATTAGACAACCTAAGATAAATGGACCATCTTTGTTAATTATGTAGTTTAATTGATCAAAACTACCAGATAGGATTTTATTTATAGCAGTTTTGCTTATTTCAGATTTTCTACTATTAAATGGCTTGTGAGTCTTATATTTGGGTCATTAAGATATGTGCTGTTATTTAGCTTCTGTTAACCTTATTAAGTACCTTTTTTTTTTTGTCTAGTTCATGTTGCAATATGAAATTGCTTTTAATTGAGATGACCAACTTCCATTAGATTGTTCGACCCCCATTGTATACACGGATATAGAGCACTTTTCATTTTTGCTCTATTGATCGAGCAGCAATTTACTTGAACTATATTCAGAACCTGGTGGAGGAAGAGGGGAGATTTCTCTAAAGGTTCTTTTTGGTGGTAGTTTTTCTCTCCAGCCCACCCCACTGTTCGCATGTAACTAATATTGCACGCCAGTAGGTAGCAGTGGTGAGCAGAGGCACCGATAGAAAGCTGCCAGTCAGCGGTTATAAATTATTATTCATTTCTGTTATAGGTGGGGTGTGCAGTCAGTCACAATAATAATTACCAGGACTAGAAGGTTGCCTAGGCAACCAATTTCCCCCCTCATTCATGCTGTTGCTGAGAGAGTGCCTGTAAAGCATGACATTGCTATATTCTGAGGTTTGTTGCCCCCCTGCTGCTGCAGGTTTGAGGTTAGTTACAGCATCATAAGGTGCTCTCAAGCATAGAGAGCTCAGGCTGGGCTTAAAAAGCACACCGGGGGAGGGCCTCCCCCTCCCTTGCTCTTCCACTTTGAAGGACCAGGGTTCTAAAAATGCAAATTCCATGTCCTGCTTGGTAACACTGGTAAGATTTCTTTAAGTTGTGAAACCTTTTATTTTCTACTATTTTGAATGGCAGCATGGGTCATTTCATTTTTAAAGGTTTATTATTTAATAAAAATGTGCAGAGACAGACCTGAAACTAGACTTCTCCTTAGGATTTGAGTTGAATAAATCAATGGGGACCTGTCATAGCTAATCACGCATGGTGTTTGTTGTTTATCCAGTTTTGTGAAAATGGTTCATAAAGAGAAAGGTAACACATTCTTCCTGCAGGAGCAAGAGTGGTCCTTTATGTGGTAAGAAAATAACAGAAACCACATCTATAATCAGGGTTCTATACATGAGTCATATCTTACATTTTGGGACTCTAATCTTTCATTTTGATGAACTTCCATCAAGTGCTTTAGAGTGATAAAAAAAAAAAAAAGTAGTATTTGTGTCTGCTGTGGAAAAAGATAGGGGATCTATGTTTCAGTCTTTCATGGAGATGTGAAATGTTTATCCTTTTACAAGGCAGAAGTCACAAACCCAGATAGGATGCCTCCAGATCTCATTCACTGCTTCATAACCACAAAGATGTTCGGTACCTGACAACAGACCTGTGCATCCGTCACCATAAGTTCCTGGCAAGGCCCAGGGTGGGAACACCTGACCGTCACGCTGTGTGAGGGCCATAACTAGGTCCCAGTGCGTCCACAGCCTCGCAAAGAGACCGTGCCTTGGACCCATGGCAGCCCTACCCTGCTGTTGTCAGCTCTTCCCCACAATAACTGATAAAGCACTGTCCTTGCTTCCCCTTGGAAGCTAAATGCCCATCACTTGTCCTGCTTTAAGTCCTGCAGTGTGGGATAGCAAACCTGCAGTCAACTTACAGAAGCGGTGGGAGTGGACACAGGCTGGCTGTGTCTCATGGCTCTAGGCCCGTCACCTTGCCTCTGTGTCTGGAGAAACATTGCCTTCCACCACTTACCCAACCTCCTACTCCAGAATGGGGCTACGAGTGTTGAATGTTGTAGGTCAGAGAGTGTGCAGGTTGTCCAAAATCTCCCACTGTGTACCCCTTCCCACTGAAGGCAACTCTGAGGTCCAGTTTCTTGAGATCACCTCAAAGGTAATGGAACTAGATGTGAGTTTCTAGTTAGCCTGTTGGGTGTGGACTTATGGGGTGATTAATAAAAATGAAATATATTGACTTTTTTATATTAGAGACTCTGTAAAATAATTGGCTATACTAACCATCAGGATGAGTTTGTGTGAAGTTTCAGTTTACTTTACCTTAATATTCTTTTAAAAAGAAACTAAGCCAAAATTATGAGGCTGGCACTTGTTAGCTTGAGCAGTTTTATCAATTCTTGCCAGTTTTCTTCTCCACTACCTCAACAGAAGAGTGTGTCTCCTGAGATGTTGCAGTCTAATATACTTCAGGTGAAGACCTCTGCCCAATTTAGCAAAGAAAATAATTTTTTTATTTTCATATCGCATATCTCTTTGTGCTATGAGTTATCCAAACTGCAGTGCTTAGTCATATTAATGTTATAGATTAGCTAATGAACTGATAGCATGAATCACAATAAATTAGAGCCATGCAATGAAGTCATTATTTACTTAGAGACAACTCAACTTCCCTTGCAATACAAAGTCAGAAAAGTGGCTGGTGCTCAAGCAAGTCTGTTCTGAACTCTAGATGAAAAATAATCCTTTAATTCCATCTGCTTCTCTGGATTCTGGAAAAAAAAGGAATGCCTTAATCTTCAGGAGGGGGCCAGACTCCTGTTTATAATAATGATTTAAAAAAAAGTTGGACTGCTCCTTGATGATAAGCTGTTTGCTTCTGTCCCCCATCCCCCCCTTTTTTAAATAATTGAACTGTTTGAGAAAATGTAAAAAATCTTAAGGTTAAAGCATTCTTTCTTTTTTTTTTTTTGTCTAAAGATTACGTTGCACCCTAGACAAAGGAAATATTTAAACTGTTAAATTTGAACAAAGATACAGTCTGCATATGACTTCTCTGAAGCCCTATAAAAATTCTTTAAAATTGCCTATTCACTCAAATTTACTGAGTGTAGCAAAAATGTCAAAGGCATAAAGTCAGAGAAGATTGAATAAAATAATGCAGAAAGACAGATTAGTCATGCACAGACCCACACAGCCTTTCAGAGCACACAATACCACTTTTTATTACCGCTCTATCTTTACAAAGACTACGTTCAATCCAGAGAAGATGATACATGGTCAGTCATGTAATCTGCCTTTGATTCCAGGACTCATTTATCTGGGCCTTTTTCACAATGACATTGATGAGAGATCTCAGTGTTTTCAGGGCATTGTTTTATTTATCATATATAATGGCTGGTGGAAAAAAAATAGGAATTATGTCAGCAACAGCACATAAAAGAGTTGCACAGAAGATTCTATGACAAAGTTTGGTAAGAGGTAGAACAAGGAGGCTTTTGGAAGTAGCCTCTCTGCATTTCCCCCTGCTTTCTCCCCAAAAATATCAAGAAAATTTTACATAAAGCCTAAGGTAGGACTCCCCAATCCTGGTAAAACTCTTTGGCAATGACGTTTTTGCTAAAATTTAGAACATATTTTAATTACTTTAGAATTGCTGACCATCATTTATGCAGTTGCAAAAGGAAAAGAGTATTTGTCAGTCACAGTTTTGTATCTTGCAAATTTAATAAAGAGCAGCCCTTAAGATAGAATTTCTTGGGCTGCCACAATTGACAAAAGCCAGCTAATGTGGAAATGTCAACAGCAAACCTCATCAGCAGGCTGCACTGCTGTGCAATCAAGACAGTGCCACAGCTCCATATAAACAAATGTATAGAATGTGCATGTGTATCGGGGGCTGGGGGTAGGGGTGCTAAGAGCACAGGAACCTTGTGCTAAGGGACCAACAGCAGAAGCTTGCAGCGGGAGCGCGTTAAGAATTTCTCAGGAAAAGATGGTCCCTTCTACAGCTGCTAAGTTTTAAGGACCGGTGTTATATGTGTTACTCAAAACCTCGGGGAGAAGGGCCTGCAACGCTGACTGACAAGTGTCTTACAAAAGGTTAGCTGGCATATGGTCTTTAGGGGGAGTCTCATTTCCATGCCTGTGGGGAATTTCTTTATCTTCCTGTGCCTTTGGTGTTGCCAGAGGGAACACTAAATAACAATTTAGGCAAATGTCATGTTTTGGAACCACAGACCAGCCCCTCCAATCAACATAAAATCTTCAGAACTCTGATCCCGAGTTCATCAATGGCACGGCCACCGAGTCTCACCCCAGCTCTGCCACTTCCAAGCTGATTGACCCCTGGCAAGTGATGCAACGTTTCTTTTTTTTTTTTTTTAAAGATTTTATTTATTTATTCATTTATCCCCCCCTTGCTGCTTGTGCTCGCTGGGTCAGCTAACCACGCCGTGTGGGCAGGCTTGCCTTCACCAGGAGGCCCCAGGAACCGAACCCGGGGCCTCCCATATGGTAAACGGAAGCCCTACTGATTGAGCCACAGCCGCTTCCCGTGATGCGACATTTCTGAGCCATTTCCCTATTTGCAAAAATCAGAGTAGTGCCATATAGAAGGCTGTGTGGATGTGGTAAAATACTGTGTATGGAAGTGCTTCAGTGGAAGATGATAAATGTCCCTTCTTCTGTAAGGGTGAGAAAGTTTTCTTTGTCTTAAGGAAGGTTTGCCCTGGACCGGTTTCCTTGCCTTTTTCTGTTCCATCATTTCTTTATAGACTGGTGGGCTGAACACCCAGGGGAGCCTCAAGTGGAAGGAAAACCTCACCCCAGGCCTCACAGTGTTTTAGTCCTAACTCCTTCATATTTGCATTTTCAGGTAGGGCAAGAAGTGGATTTACTGGGGAGGAAACACATCCTTCAATGAATGGGGAGGCTCAGAATTTAGAGTTTAGAACTTACTTGCTCCAGCTGCTGGTGCCTCCTTGCCTCCCAGTTGGTCTAAACTTCAGAAATCTTTTTTTTTTTTTTTTTTTTAAAGATTTATTTTATCTATTTATTTCTCCCCACCCTCTCGTTGTTTTGTACTTGCTGTGTCTGTTCGTCTTCCTTGTTTCTTTGGGAGGCAGCAGGAACTGAACCGGGTATATCCAATGTGGGAGGGAGATGCCTAATTACTTGAGCCACCTCTACTCCCTGCTTTGTTGTGTCATTATGTTTCCCTCTGTGTGTCTCTTTTTGTGTCATCTTGTTGCGTCAGCTTGCCACGCATGTCCATTGTGTCAATTCACTGTCTTGCTCCTCTTCTTTTTAGGAGGCACTGGGAACTGAACCAGGGACGTCCCATGTGGTAGGCGGGAGCTCAATTGCTTGAGCCACATCCGCTTCTGAACCTCAGAAATCTTGACCATTGCATACCAAAGTTCTCTTCCTTCTGCTCTTCCTTGACTTCCTCCTCTTTTCCTTTCTTCTCCTTTCTCCTTTTTTCATCTTCATACTCTTCAACTTCCTCTGCTTTTTTCTCCTCCCCCCTTCCTCTTCCCTCCTCCTCCTTTTTTCCCTCCTCTGTTCCTCCTCTGCCTCTTTCCACTCCTCTTTGTGTACCTCCTCCTCTTCCTCTTCTACCTCCTCCTTTCTCCTCCCCTTTCCTCGCTCTCCTACCTCCTCCTCTACCGCCTCCTCCTTCCCTTCCTCCTCCTCCTCCCACTACTTATCATCTGCCTCAGTACTCTTGGGGGCCAAGCAGTGTTGGTCCTTGCCGAGGCTGACCTCTAGGTCCCAAGGTTCCAAAACCAGGATGCCCAGCTCTCATTCCCTCCCTGCCCCACGTGATAAGTGAAGGCACCTGCTCATCAGATCCTGGAAGAGAAAGGAGGAGGCAAACCTAGGGGAAACGGTTTGTGTTTTGGGAAGGAACATGCCACTGATTCCCTTTAACCAGAGCATGTGTCTGGCCCTCTTTGAGTTGCTGGGCTCTGCCCAGATGTTCTTTCCTGAACAGTTAGTAGAAAGGGGTGCCTTTGAGAGGCAGGAGGGGTTCTGGAGGAGGCGGCCGTTAGCCAGACCTGAAGGCTGTGCAGAAGCCAGCTGTGGGGAGCAGCCAGACAGAGAGCAGGGCAGAGAGAGCCCTGGGCACGTTTGGGGAGCGGGCAGGGCCTTGCTGGCCATGTAGAGTCTGTTTTGTTCTCTCGGCAGGTGGAAGCCCCTGAAGAGTTCTGACCCAGAATGTGACCAGATTTGACTCAAATTGAGAGAAAACCACTGGGTCCATTCCCTGCAGAGCGACTGTAGGAGGCCTGGTGTGAAGCAGAGAGGCCAGTGGGAGGTTATTCCACCTCCACTCGGAGGAGAGATGATGGAGACAGAGAGAAAGGGACGTGCTGAGAGCACATTTCAGAGTCAGAATTGATCGGACTTGCTGGTAGACTTGTGTGGGAAGTGAGGGTTTGGAAGGAGTGAGGTTCATTCCTCACTGTCCAGCTTAAGCAGCTGGTTGGGTGGCAGGGCCTTGAAGTGACTGAGGTGGAGAAGATGGGAAGTGACATGGAGGAATTCAGCGAAAGCTGGGACACAGAGTCTGGTTTGTTTAAGAGCACGACCCCATGAGAGGAAACACCTCAATTGTGGAGAACCCCAGCTGGGAGCCCATCACTCTTGCTTTCCCTTCAAGACTCAAGGCCAGCCTGCTTTTGAACTCTCCTTCCTTGGAGTTCCCTTACCTGTTTTGCAACTCTTTTTGGACACTGCATAGAGGAAATGAATAAATATGGAAGCCATGGCTCTTTGATGGGGATGGGGGCAGGGAACGTGAGGTGGGCAGTGTTGTGTCCACGTGAGGCAGACAGTAACTGAAAGCAATGGAGTGGGACAGAGGGAAAAGAGGGGAAAGAGGGAAATCACTCTGAATAGAGGCATCTGGAAAGGTGGTGAGATGGAGCAGGGTTTGGCGAGAGGGAAGAAATGAGCGGGCTGGTAGAGTGGAGAGGCCAGGGACACGGAATATGGGACAGGGGGCTTCCGAGGAGAGTGGGACAGCATGGTGGTGAGACCCAGGGGGCAATTTGCAGATGGGCCAGCTGGCTGCATCTAAGAAGTCATCGAATGTGGTGGCTTGGAAGGCCACAGGTCACCCAGTGACTGCTCACCGCAGCCAAATCAATTCTAGAACCCAAACTCTGACTCTTATTGCAGTCTCTCTTCACTATATTTTTCTAAAATAAGTTGAATCAGAGATGTAAAGACTTATGCCCCTAGTCTGTTTGTTGCAATATGACTTAAATAGTGAAAAACTGGGCATATATAAGAAACCTATCAATAAGGAACTGGTGAAGGAAAAACTAGTATAAAAAATATGAAGTGGCCGTTCAAAAAGTTTTTAAGAACTTTTAAGATACATTGGATAATATGTGGATACAGGATATGAATATCCTATTTTGTAAAAAAAGAAAAAAGGCTCAAACATAAATATAGGTAATGAAGAAAAAGGACCAGAAGGAAGAATGTCAATGTTAAGTGGTAAAAGTCTGGGGCATTTATTTCTACTTTTCTATATCTTTCCAAATTTCTACAATAAACCTAGTTTTACATATTTTTTAAAAGTGAAATAATTAGATAAAATTGTCCTTGCAGGTTTGAAAAAAGGGATCCTGTCAATATCTGCAAAAGAAGTCTATTTATTCCAACTGCATCTCCTCTCTCTAGCCTAGCTGTTGGCCAGTAGTGACTTTTCCTTTCTTATCATCTCTTAAATTTACTTTTTCAAATTATCGAATAACCTAATCATACAACAGGAAGGATGAAAAAAGCAAAATCACCTGTAATCTCACCATGCTATCAGAGTTGTAATTTTTTCTGCCATCTTTCATTACAGATGTTGTTTTTTTCACAGTGTATGTCTCCTCAACATGCCACCTTACTTTTCGAAACTCCTCTAGTGTTCCATTGCATAATGGTATTGTATGTTTACTCAGGTAGTCCTGACCATTGGGCATTACAGTTCTCTGAGTCTTTTGCCACTAGAAACAATTTTGTCCTAACCATCCTGGGTAACGGTGCCATGCATGCAATTTCGAGAAGAGGAATTGCTGGGTCAAAGCGTTACAGATTTTTTTTTAAAAATTGGACCTGAGACCATAATCCTTGGTTCACACACGCTCATGCTTGGTTGATGCCTGGCCCACTGTTGTGTAATTATTTAAGTGGGGGAGGGGGAAGATGTGGCTCAAATGGTTGGATGTCCATATTCCATATGGAGGGAGCTGGGTTCGATCCCTGGGACCTCCCAGTAAAATAAAAATATAGAAGGTGCACAGGCACCAGGTCCTGCAAGTGGGCATGTTGTCAGGCCCTGTACACGGGTGCGCCCCCAGGCCCCATGAGCGGGTGAGTCCCCAGGCCCCGCACACGGACATGCCAGGCCCCTCCAAGCCACGGAGAAAGATGATGACGTAACAGGAGAGTGACACAAAGGGAGAGCCAAGACGAGACGTGCCAAAAAACCAGGAACCAAGGTGGCACAGGTGGCAGAATGCCTCTCTCCCTCATCGGAGTTTCCCAGGATCAAATCCTGGTGAAGACAGGAGGAGAAGGATGAGAAGAGGGCAAGAAACAAACACAAAAACAGCAAACATGTGGGGGGGGGGTAAAAATGGATAAAAGCAAAATAAATAAATCTTTAGAAAAAAAGTTGCGTTATTTTTAATAATGTGAGCCCATGGTAGCCCAAAGCACAAGCTAAGAACTTGACCATCATTTATGCTACCTCCCTATCACCCTATGTCCCTACCTCCATTACTCGAGGTAACCCATCTTCTCGAGTCTCTCCATCATTCCTTTGCTTTCCTTTTTATATAATTTTATTGCATCTACCTAGTATTCCTAAAAGTATATATTTTTGTTTAGTTTTTTTAACTTTAAAAGAGTACCATATTGGATATAATCTTTTGTGATTTTCTTTTTGCAATTAATATTCTATTGCTACGTTTCTTCCTTACTGTTGCGTCTCATCCTTGTTCACTTGCACATGTCTTCCCATCTAGTGTTCCAATGGGTGAAAATACAAACCAGTTATCTCCTCTCCTATCAATGGGCATCTGGTTTGTTTCCAGGGTTTCGATGTTGTGAACAGTGCTGCAATGTGCATTCTTGCACGTGTTTCCTTTTATACGTGAGTATATAGACCTAGAGGTGCAGTTACTGTGACTATTCAGCTTTAAGAGATAATTCCAAGCTGTATTTCAAAAGTGGTTGCCTCTCCAACAATGTACAAGAGAGTCTATGGTCCCACATTTTCTCCAGGACTTGGTATTATTAGACAGTTAATATTTGTTAATTAGATAGGAATAAAATGGTCTCTCGTGGTCTTAACTTGATTTCCCTGATCATCAAGAACACTGATCTTCTCTTAATGGAAGCACATTGGTCATATATATTTATTTGTGAAATGCCAATTTTTGTCTTTGGCTATTTTTCCATTAGGTTGCTTATGCTTTTCTTATTACAATTCTGTATATTCTTTTTTTGGCAGCGAAAACTTTTATATTTTTATTTTTTAATATAATAAACTATTTTTAAAGAGGTTTTAGGTTACAGAAAAGTTACATCAAAAGTATAAGGAGGGTGGGGAAGCAGATGTGGCTTGGGGGCCTGGGCTTCTGCCTACCACATGGGAGATCCGGGTTTGGTTCTCTGTACCTCCTAAAAAGAGAAGACCAGCACACAACGAACAGACACAGTGAATGCAAACAACGAGGGGTGGGGAGAATTAAATAAATAAAATAAATCTTTAAAAAAAAGTATAAGGGGGGGAAGCGGATGTGGCTCAAGTGGTTGGGCTCCCTTTTACCATACGGGAGGCCCCAGGTTCAATTCCCGGGGCCTCCTGGTGAAGGCGAGCTGACGGCCCGCGTGACATGGTGAGCTGGCGCAGCAAGATGATGCAACAAAGGAAGACAAGCAGACACAGAAAAACGCGCAGCAAATGGACACAGCAAGCACAAGCAGCAAGGGGGTGGGGTGATAAATAAATAAAATAAATCTTAAAAAAAAAAAAGTATAAGGGGGGTTGCAGATGTGGCTCAAGTTGTTGAGTGCCTGCTTACCACATGGGAGGTCCTGGGTCCACTTCTTGGTGCCTCCTAAAAAAACAAACAAACAAACAAAAACAGCTAGCAAGCAAATGAAAAATCGAACTCAGGGGAGCTGATGTGGCTCAATGGTTGAGTGCCGGCTTCCCACATACCCACATACGAGGTCCTGGATTCAATCCCCGGCCCTGGTACCTAAAAAAAAAAAAAAAAAAATTTATAAGGGATTCTCATATACCCTACCTCCTCCCTGTATATTCTTGATATTGATCTTTTGCCCATTGTGTGTGTTACAAATATCTTGTGGATTCATGTCAATAGAGAACTTATTTTTTTTTTTTTACTTTTTAAAGGTATTTTTGGTAGATATAAAAATCTTGCTTTTAATATAGTCAGATATATCAATCTTTTTCCTTACATTGTGGTTTGTTTAAGCATATCCATCCCTAATCCAAATTCTAAATGATATTTAGCTATCTTTTCTAAATAAAGTTTAAAATTTTGTTTTTAACATTTAAGTCATTAATCCATTTGGACTTCATTTTTTAACATGGTGTAGTAAGATCCAATTTCCTCTTTTTCCATTTATTCAATAGTCCCTCTTTTCCCTGCTGAACTGACATATCACTTTTGTCATATACTAAATACCACATACTTTAGTGTGAAGGTCTATTTCTGGGCTCTCTATTCTACTTCACTGGTCATTTTATTTCCCCCAGCACTAATACCATACTATTTTAATTATTTTGGCTTCATACGAAGTCCCGATATAAGACAGGACAAGTCCTTCCTGTCTACTCTTTATCTTCAGAAGTGTCCTGTCTATTGGTTCCTTATTCCATATTCATCTTAGAAACATTTAAAAATCCCTGTTGGGACTTTGAATGGAACAGTATTGAACTCATAGATCCTTTTGGGGAGAAGTGACATCTATACAACATTAAAAGTTCCTCTCTATGAATATGGTATATCTCTCTATTTAGTTTTAATCTCTCTATTTAGCTTTAAGAGCTCTTAATAAAGTTCTATAATTTTCCCTGTAGAGGTCATGAGCATATTTTGGTAGATTTCTCCCTAGGTGCTTGATTTCCTCTATTGACATGAATCCAATTTCCATGCAGCTTTCCATGCTGGTTCTGTTTTCTCCACTTTCCTCTCAGCAGGGTATGAGAATGGGGCAGTCGAGAGTTGAGCTGAGAGGATGTCTTGGGAAGGAATGGTGTGGCCTGTTTACCACTGCTCAGCATCAGATCTCCATCCATTTGGGAGGAGGGCTTCTGTCCCTCTCTGGGGAGCTGGGGAGGAGTCATGGGTGCCCTGGGTGACCCAGAGAGGAGCTACTTAATGGAGAAGTACCCAGCCAGCCTGGGAGTGGAGAAGAACTTGGGAGCCACCCAGTGGGGAGGAAGAAGGGGCTCCCAAGATCCATGCTAACCAGCTGGAGCCTTCAAGAAAGGACCTAATCCCTCTGCTTGTTATCAGCAAAGGTGCTCAAAGGTGAGGTTCCCAGGAGGAGAGAGCTGCACCAGGGATTTACCAGGGAACTATACCAGGGATTTTCTTTTTACCCTCCAGGATATTAGAGTGCTCGTGACCAACAAACAGTCATGGGGCAAAGCCAAGCTAGAGATCATCACAGAAGAGCTCCCACTTTCTAAAGACAAAGGTGTGGCTTCGTGGGCCCCTCGAGGAAAGCTTCATCCGGGGAGCACAAGTTAGGGGACACTGAGCAATGCCATGCCTGGAGTTTGGAGGAGCTGTGGCATGCCTGGGTGCTATCTGCACCCTTCTAAAGCAGAAGCTAATGAAGAGTGGGTGGGCATGGCAGCACTGATGCAAGCTCCTGAGGAAGCTGTTAGAGTTAAAGGCCCAGTTTCCTTCTGGGGACACCCCACGTGGGACCTGTTCCAATCTGAATCCCTACAACGTCCATCTTTAACACATATTCTTGGCCTTGCAGTAGGCTTTCTCCAATATGCCTACAATGGGCACTTTTGCCCTGATGACACCAGGATGTCTTTAAAAGTCCCCCTTGGGCCTTGTTCAGCCTTCCCCATGATGCTTTTTTTTTTTTTCAAAATTAATTAAATTTATTTCAACTTCAAAAAATAAAATAAGAGACAAATGGCAGTTTAACAAATTATGGAAGCATTACTTTAAAAAATCCTGTCCAGGCACATTTATCTTATTTAATCCTAAAAACAAACTCAACTCTTTCTCCATTGTTCAGAAAGATGAATAAATGAGGACAGATTGGTTAAATGACATGACCAAGATCTCCTTGATAATGAAGAAAATGAAGAAGAAAATGCTTGATCATATTTATATCTCATAAAACGAAATCCCATATTCTTTTTGATCTTTAGCATTAATATAGTATCTTCTTTGCCTTTGCTACAAAATTGTAACAAAGAGTTACTGTTAACTCTAGTCTATAAGTTACATTAGTTGTATTTTCCCCATGTATCACCGTATTCTTAATACTTGTAATAGAGGAACCTCCTTATATTTGTATTGTTAACTACAGTCCTCATCTACCACTGAAATCACTATGTTATACAGTCCCTAGATTATACTCTAGCTGTCTTTCTTTCTTTCTTTCTTTTTTTTTTTTTTTTAACATCTAGTAGTAGTATATATGTATTGCAGGTATATATATGTATACATAAGTGACAAAATTTGAAATTAGAAGGGAAATACTATGATAGGGATATTACACAACCCAGGCCCTTAAAACTGCATACTGTTTTCTCTGTAGCATGACAAATTTCAATCTGAGTGAAATAGAAACTTGGGACACAGCTTGCCTTTTGATGGCTGGTGAGGGAAGTTGAGTCCTTATCTCCCTACTTTTTAAGGAAATTCTGATGTTAAACAATGAAATAGGCAGTTATAACACTGCTCTTGGCTGCCACGATGTGTGTGCCACTGACAGTAAGTTATTGAGGATGATTTCCCTCTACTCATCAAGGTGGAAAACTTTTACACAGAGATTCAAAACAAAAGCATCAGCCCTAACCAAGTAAAAAAAGGAATGTTGTACTTAAAGGTAAATACATACTACTTCAGCGTTGACAAGACTGTTTTAAAATGTAACCCCTCTCTGTGCATTATTATTATTATTATTTTTAAAACACAGATGAATAAATATATACATTTCTCAATTAAATCTAATGGATACATATAAATTTTTCTTGAATCAAACAATATATTACGCAATAATTTGGTTCATAGTAATGCATTCATACAGTATTTGTCCTTTTGTGTCTGGCTTGCTTCACTCAACATAATGTCCTCCAGTTCATCCATGTTGTCATATGCTTTATGACTTCATTTCTTCTTAGAGCTGCATAATATTCCATCGTGTGAATAGACCACAGTTTGTTTTTCCATTCATCTGTTGATGGACACCTGGGTTGTTTCCAACTTTTGGCAATGGTGAATAATGTGGCTATGAACATCAGTGTGCAGATGTCTGTTCGTGTCACTGCTCTCAGTTCTTCTGGGTATATACCCAGTAGTGGTATTGCAGGGTCACGTGGCAAGTCTATATTCAATTTCCTTAGGAACTGCCAAAAAGTCCTCCATAGTGGTTGTACCATCCTGCATTCCCACAAACAGTGAAGAAGTGTTCCTATCTCTCCACATCCTCTTCAACACTTGTAGTTCTCTGTCTTTTTAATAGTGGCCATTCTGATAGGTGTGAAATGATATCTCATTGTAGTTTTGATTTGCATTTCCTTAATCATGAGTGATGTTGAGCGTTTCTTCATGTGTTTTTTGGCATTTGTATTTCTTCTTCGGAGAAATGTCTATTCAAGTCTTTGGCCCATTTTTTAATTGGATCATTTGTCTTTTTATTGTTGAGTTGTAACATCTCTTTATATATCCTGGATATTAAACCCTTATCAGATATGTGATTTCCAAATATTTTTTCCCATTGAGTCGGCTGCCTTTTCACCCTTCTGACAAAGTCCTGTGAGGTGCAAAAGTGTTTAATTTTGAGGAGGTCCCATTTATCTACTTTTTCTTTTGTTGCACGTGCTTTGGGTGTAAGGTCCAGGAAACCACCACCTACTACAAGGTCTTGAAGATGTTTCCCTACATTTTCTTCTAGTAGTTTTATGGTCCTGGCTTTTATATTTAGATCTTTGTTCCATTTTGAGTTGATTCCTGTATAGAGGGTGAGATAGGGGTCCTCTTTCATTCTTTTGGTTATAGATATCCAGTTCTCCCAACACCATTTGTTGAAGAGACTGTTTTTCCCATTAGCGTGGACTTGGTAGGTTTGTCAAAATCCAATTGACTGTATAGGTGAGGGTATATTTCTGGATTCTCAATTCTATTCCACTGATCGATGTGCCTATCTTTATGCCAGTGCCATGCTGTTTTGACCACTGTAGCTATGTAATATGTTTCAAGGTCAGGCAGTGAAATTCCTCCCACATTGCTCTTCTTTTTTAGAATACTTTTGGCTATTTGGGTGCACTTACCCTTCCAGATGAATTTGGTAATTGCCTTCTCTAATTCTGTAAAGTAAGCTGTTGGGATTTTGATTGGTATTGCATTGAATCTATAAATCAGTTTGGGCAAGATTGACATCTTCACGATATTTATTCTTCCAATCCATGAACACGGAATGTCTTTCCATTTGTTTAGGTCTTTTTAAATTTCTTTTAGCATTGTTTTGTAGTTTTCTGCATATAGGTCCTGTACTTCTTTGGTTAAATTAACTCCTAGGTATTTGAGTCTTTTTGTTGCTATTGAAAATGGAAGTTTCCTCCTGATTTCCTCCTCAGATTGTTCAGTACTAGTGTACAAAAACATTACTGATTTTTGCGTGTTGATCTTATATCCTGCCACTTTGCTGAACTCATTTATTAGCTCAAGTAGCTTTTTTGTGGATACTTCAGGATTTTCTAAATACAGGATCATGTCATCCACAAACAGTGAGAGTTTTACTTCCTCTTTTCCTATTTGGACGCCTTTAATTTTTTTGTCTTGTCTAATTGCCCTCTCTAGAACTTCTAGTACAATGTTGAATAACAATGGTGACAGTGGGCATCCTTTCTTGTTCCTGATCTTAGGGAGAAAGCTTTCAACCTTGTCCCATTGAGTATGATGTAGGCTGTGGGTTTTTCATATATGACTTTTATCATATTGAGGAATTTTCCTTTTATTCCTATCTTTTGAAGTATTTTTATTAAAAAAAGATGTTGGATTTTGTTGAATGCCTTTTCTGCATCTATCGAGATGATCATGTGGTTTTTTTCCTTCAATTTGTTAATGGGGTGTATTACATTCATTGATTTTCTTATGTTGAACCAGCCTTGCATGCCAGGAATAAATCCCACTTGGTCGTGATGTATAAGTCTTTTGATATGCTGTTGGATTCGATTTGCAAGTATTTTGTTGAGAATTTTTGCATCTATGTTCATTAGAGAGATTGGTCTGTAATTTTTTTTTCTTGTGGAATCTTTATCTGGCTTTGGTATTAGGGTGATGTTGGCTTCATAAAATGTGTTGGGTAATTTTCCCTCCTCTTTAATTTTTTGGAAGAATTTAAACAGGATTGGTGTTAATTCTTTTAGAAATGCTTGGTAGAATTCACCTGTGAAGCCATCTGGTCCTGGACTTTTCTTTGCTGGGAGATTTTTGATGACGGATTCAATCTCCTTAATTGTGATTGGTTTGTTAAGTTCTTGTATTTCTTGTTGTGTCAGTGTAGGTTGGTTATAAGTTTCTAGAAATTTGTCCATTTCATCCAGGTTATCTAGTTTGTTGGCATATAGTTTCTCATAATATCCTCTTATGATTCTTTTTATTTCTATGAGGTCATTTGTAATTTCCCCCCTTTCATTTCTGATTGTATTTATTTGCATCTTCTCTCTTTTTTTCTTTGTTAGTCTAGCAAGGGGGTTGTCAATTTTATTGATCTTCTCAAAGAACCAGCTTTTGGTTTTGTTGATTTTCTCTATTGTTTTTCTGTTCTCATTTTCATTTATATCTGCTCTAATCTTTATTATTTCTTTCCTTCTTTTTGCTTTGGGATTGGTTTGCTGTTCTTTTTCTAGTTTCTCAAGTTGTTCAATTAAATATTTGAGTTTAGCTCTTTCTTGTTTTTTAATATAGGCATTTAGGGCTATAAATTTCCCTCTCAAGACTGCCTTTGCTGTATCCCATAAGTTTTGATACATTGTGTTCTCATTTTCATTTGTCTCAATATATTTACTGATTTCACTTGCAATTTCTTCTTTGACCCACGTAATATTTAGGAGTGTGTTGTTCAGTCTCCACACATTTGCAAATTTCCTTTTTTCCTGCCTGTTTATTGATTTCTAGTTTCATTCCATTATGATCTGAGAAGGTGCTTTGTATAATTTCAATCTTTTTATATTTATTGAGAGCTGAATTGTGACCTAACATGTGGTCTATCCTGGAGAAAGATCCATGGACACTTTAGAAAAATGTATAACCCGCTGAGATTGGATGCAGTCTTCTGTATATGTCTGTTAGGTCTAACCTGCTTATCATATTGTTCAAGTTCTCTGTTCCCTTGTTGATCCTCTGTCTAGTTGTTCTATCTAATGATGTGAGAGGGGTGTTGAAGTCTCCGACGATTATTGTAGAAATGTCTATTTCTCCCTTCAGTTTTGCCAGAGTTTGTCTCATATATATTGGGGCACCCTGGTTAGGTGCATAGATATTTATGACTGTTATATCTTCCTGGATATATGTGTCTTCCCTTTTATTAATATATAATGGCCTTCCACATCTCTTATCACTTTTTTGCATTTGAAGTCTGTTTTGTCTGATATTAGTATAGCCACCCCTGCTCTTTTCTGTTTACTATTCGCGTGGAGTATCTTTTTCCAACCTTTTGCTTTCAGCCGGTTTGTATCCTTGGGTCTGAGGTGAGTTTCTTGTAAGCAGCATATGGATGGCTCATGTTTTTTTATCCATTCTGTCAGCCTGTATCTTTTGATTGGGGAATTTAATCCATTCACATTCAATGATATTACTGAAAATGCACTATTTATTTCCTCCATTTTATTCTTTGGTTTTCATATGTCATCTTATTTTTGTCTCTCTTTTTACTCTTTTGGTTATTGTTTCTGCTTTTCTTTCTTCTATACTCTCCTCCAAGCCTCTCTCTCTTGTCTTTTTCTTTCAGGTTCTAAGGCTTCCTTTAATATTTCCTGCAAAGGTGGATTCTTTTTTGCAAACTCTCTTAGTTTCTGTTTGTTTGTGAATACTTTATATTCACCTTCATATTTGAAGGACAGTTTTGCTGGATAAAGAATTCTCCACTGGCAGTTTTTCTTTTTCATTTTCCTAATTGTATCATACCACTGTCTTCTCACCTCCATGGTTTCTGAAGAGAAATCTGCACAAAGTCTTACTGGACGTCCTTTGTACGTGATCGTTTGCTTCTCTCTTGCTGCTCTGAGAATTTTCTCTTTATCTTTTACATTTGACATTCTGAATAATATGTGTCTTGGTGTAGGTCTATTTGGATTTATTCTCATTGGGGTACGGTGTGCTTCTTGGACATGTAAGTTCATTTTTTCATGAGAGTTGGGAAATTTTCAGCTATTATTTCCTCAAATACTCTTTCTGCCCCTTTTCCTTTCTCTTCCCCTTCTGGAACTCCCATGACACGTATGTTGTTGTGTTTTGTGTTGTCATTCAACTCTCTGAGCCCCTGCTCAATTTTTTCCATTCTTTTCTCTCTCTGTTCTTTTCTCTCTTCAATTTTAGCTGCTCTGACTTCGGTATCACTTATTCTTTCTTCTATCATTTCGAGTCTGCTGTTGTATGTCTCAAATGTATTTTAGACTTCACCTATTGTGTCTGTCATTCCCATGAACTCCATTACTTTTCTGTTCAGGATTTCAAGTTCTTCTTTGCATTCACTCAATGACTTCTTGATGTCATTTATCTCTTTAACTATATTCTCTTTCATCTCATTAATTTGATTTTGGAAATTTGTGCTCATCTCACTGATTAGTTATCTCAAATTCTGCATCTCTTCTGGGACTTTGCTGTATTCCTTTTCTTGGGCCATGTCTTCTATTTTCTTAGTATGGCTCGTAATCTTTTGCTGGTACTTAGGCATCTGGTTAGTTTTTATTTTACTTAGATGCTCTATCTCTTTTTCTTTTATGGGGTTTTAGTGGCAGGAGGCTGTGAGTTACCACCACTCTTTGATTTTCGGCTCAGCCTTGATTGTTAGGATTGTTCTGCTAGTTGCTCAAAACTGGGCACTGGACCCAGTAATTGGTTGTAGAGTCATTTCCTAGGGCCTTGGGCAGGGAGGCTATAGAGGCCAGGAAAAGCCTCTCTTATTAATTTTCTTATGTGCACTTCCTTGGTCTGCGAGGAGATGGTGCTTATTGGCAGCTCTCAATTCAATGCCTGGTTGGAGCATATTTGTTGTGACACAGACCAGATCAATGTGATAGAGCTTCCTGTCTGGGGGCTAAGAGCCCTGTGATACAAATTTTCTGAGACAGTTCTCCAGACTTCTCTCGTAGCGCCCCCCTTTTCCCAGCTAGGAAATATTTCCACTCCCTTCTGTGTCCTCAACAATCAGTCCCTGTTAGTAGAGGAGGAGATTAGGAGGTTTGTATATCTTTAGTCCCTTGCAGGATCCAAGGCAAACAATGCGCAGCCCCCCCCCCCTGGCCTGGAAGGGCTCTCGGGACAGGGCAGACCAAACCTGGGAGTCAAAAGCAGGGTCAGCCCCAGGCTCTCTCCCCTCTGCCATGGAGTCCTCAACAATTAATACAGGCTAGAAGAGAGGGAGTTTGCGAGGGGGATTTCTCCAGTCCTTCCTAGGCTCCCAGGGCAAACCGCTGTGTGGAGGGGTCCATGTGGAAGGGTCCGTGGGGCTCCACAGCCCAAATTTAAAGGTCAGAACCTGAGTCAGCCTAAGGCTGTGTCCCTCTCTCTCCCCTTTCCGGGAGTGGTAGATCCCTGGAGCCCCCTTTGTCTGTGGTCACAGGCCCAGAGGCCCGAGAATTTTAAAGAGTGTGGGGAGGATGCCGGCAACAGCAGAAGCTGCTATTTCCCACTCACGGTTCTGTTGTCGCGATTTCCCTCTTCTGAACTTCTCTCCTCTGGGTGGTGTGCAGCCTTTACCTGCTGTCCTAAACCCTAGAAGATCTTTTTCGGGGCTGTTTCAGCCTGTCCTCCAGCTATATTTCTGGAGAAGAGATTCCCTTGTCTTACTAGTCTGCCATCTTACTGGAAGTCCCCTGTCTTTCAATTAACATTAACCTCCCTAGACTTTTAACTTCCTTTAATGCACTGTGGGAATGGTCTTTCCTGAGTTCCTGGTGCTGATTCCAGAGAAAGGTGTCCAGGACTTGGGGATTCCCTGGATGTCCTTCTTGGGAGGAAACATCCTTAGAAGGCACCTAGGCCTATCTGTGAGAAGTTTCCCCAGCAGGCAGCCAAAAAAGGCTCCATTCTTGCCCGATCCATGTCCACCCAAAAGGAGCCTGCATGAGGCCGATAAGTCATAATCCAGAGAAGGAATGACAGTCGTCTCCATGTCCATAGATTAATGGAAACAGGGCTAGTTGGACACAAAGTAGATGGTTATAAATGGTCCTGTCAGAGAAAAATAATTATTGTATTAATAAGGAAACAGTTCAAAACCAGGCTCTAAAAAAAGAAAACTGGCAACTTAGCATCTCCATGGGCTTGTGAGGCAGATTTGATGGGGTTGAGGGTAGGCTGTGGGGAGACACAGAGAGACCCTTGAGCCAGCCCCCTCCCTGCTTTCTGTGCACAGGAAAGCATGGGGACCCGTGCATGTGCATGTCTGTGCATGCATATGTGTTCATGTGTGGATGTGTGTGGACGTGTTTGACTTGATCCAGCTCCCACTGAATGCTGCCGATCAGCTGGGGTTGTTTGCAGGCACCCGGTACCACTTCCAGCAGGAAGAGGGAAAAAGGAGCATATCTTATTGTACCTGAAACACTCTATGATATGTACTAAATATTATGACTACTCGGGGCCTTGCAATAATTGATTCACCCACACAGCCATTTAGTCTGCGAGCTGTTCGTTTTACAAATTCTACAATCTTTTAGAAATTCTTTCAGTGCAGAAGATTGCTGCCTGGCCTCAGATTCATTATGGTGATTGAATCCTCTTCAATAGAGAACGGTTTACAGAGAGCACACGCCCGTGTGTCTCACTCAGAGTGAAGGCACATAGGTTAAAAGCTTGTCTGGGTGGCATAATTCACTGCCGCTATGCCAAACAATCACGTCTTATTGTGACCTTCATAAGATACAAAAAGGCAACAGGATGGAGCTCGGCTTTTTTTAAACCCACTCACAGATTTAGCTTTCCAACATCTGAAGCTTGGAGAATTCCTAATTAAATAACCAATTAATAATGTAGAATAGAAAAAGCTATTTTTTTTCTGAAATGCAAAATCATAATTAATCAGAGTACAAAAAGCTGCCTGTCTTTATATCAGAAAAATATAGACTAGGTATTTAAATATTCCACCACACCTGAACCCTGGCCATCCGTCATTGTTATGACTTAAAACATCTCAGACTAAATTAGGTTTTGTTTGTATAGAGCAGTGAAAGTCAGATGGCTTTGAATGACAAAATTAGAACATGCTCAAATCACTGAGACAAAACCGCAGAAAGAGAAAGATGTGCAGGGAAAGGCTTGCCAGTATGAAGCAGAAATCCACTGCTTTTTAAAAAATGCATTCTTTCCCATTTATCCAACCAATTGGAGGAAGTATAAATTTCTGACCCCCAAGAAGATATTTGGGGGGGAAAAAACCTATCCCTGACTCCTTGTTAGTTACCCCCAAATAGCAAACCTGGCTCTAAGAGAAGTCACCCCCTTCTACCCCCTACCCATTTCCTGCCTCTTGCTTGCTCCGTGCCACTCACCCTCCCTGCCTTTTCCCAGGCTTCCCACCCACCAATTATTGTCAGAAACAACAGTCAGGAGCCACTAATGATCTAAGGTTCTCCCCCTACCTCCCAGGACCCTGCACCTCTTGGCACATTCATATTTTAATAGAAAAGCTTGCTTTTATAGTTTGTGCCACCTCCACAATTTATACTGTGCCCATGAAATACCAGAACCCAAGTAAATTTTCCAAGGAAGAGTTTTTCTAAAAACACTTGTATTGCTTGAATAGATCTGTGGAAGGTCAGCATTTTCAAGGAAATAAAGACGCCCATAGGTGTGTTTGGAGCCAGGGTTGCACTCGGGTCCCTTTGTCCGACATGCATATGCTGAATGGGCAAAGCATGACACCTTCCCGTTTTTCTGAACGTGGCCGGTATCTTCCTGCCTTCAAACCATTGGGTGTGTTGTTTCCTTCTCTTGGGATTGAATATTTGAACCCCACCTGATTTTCAAGAAGTGGTTGTCACCTCCTTGAGCACACCTTCCTGACTCACCTGGTCTGCCTCTGGCCACCCGTGATTGCACACCTGGTTCTCTCCCTGGTACTGATGGGTGCTGAGCCTGCCCATAACCTCATCTCGCCCCTCGAGACCTTGACTTCTTGGGGGATGGGGACCTGCCTCGATGTCTTTGCATGCGTCCCTGAGCCCTGAGCCCAAGCAGGTCCTCCATGGGCACTGGCTGGGCACCATGTGCTGGGGACCCTGCAGAAGCAGGTTTTAGGGGGACCCTCGTCTTAGCCTGAGATGCCACCAGCCTGTCTCCAGTGCTCTGTCCTACCCACCACCACAAATCTCCTTAATATATAATTTGCTGTTATCGTAGCAATAAATAATTTTTGGTGACAGTTTTACTGTGAGACTTTGTGTGGTGTTTTTTTTTTTTTTATTGACAAAACCGCTATGAATCAACATACATGAACACAATAAAAATGCAAGCAATATCTGCACCATGGCTGAGGCTTTGTCAATAGGGCAGTGCATTGATCTCTGCTCCTCTCTGGGGTTATTTGTGGGGCTCTTGTGTGTGGGTTTCAGAGCCACACCCTGGGCCCTGTGCTGCACTCTGTGGCCCCCTGTGCACCCCTCCCCCAGAAGAGGCAGACCTGCAGACTGTGGCCTTGGGGCCTCTGGGAGGGGGTGTGGGGCTGCAGAGAGCACCCTCAGTCCCACACTCCTGCATTCAGTCAGCCAACCTCCCAGCTCTGCATCTTGGGGACACAGGCAGGCCAGATCTGGGCAGTGGAAAGCTTGGTTCATTCATTTATTCACTGGCTCACCCACTCACTCCCTCCCTCACTCATTCACACATTCACTTGCTCACCTGCTCCCTCATTTGCTCATTCATTCATTCAGTCACTTATTCGCTCATTCACTCATTCACTTGTTCACTCATGGATCCACTCACCCACTCACTCACTCCCTCACACATTCACTTGCTCACTCATTTGCTCACTCACTCATTCACTCACTTCCTCACACATTCACTTACTCACTTGCTCACTCACTCATTCACTTTCTTCCTCACTCATTTGCTCACTCACCTGCTAACTCATTGGCTTACTTATTCATTCACTCCCTCATTTATTACAGCCATGACCAAGTACTTCCCACATACCAGAGCTGGACTGAGTCCTGGCAATTACCAGGGTCACTGGTTGAGTGGGGAGTGGAGGGAAGACATTAAACACATCTGCCCCCACCTGAGCAAGTTGCTCCCCAGAGTGGGGAGAAGTGTCTGACACTCCCCAGAACGCTCTGAGAATGGCCAGTGGTAGGGCTGGGCGGGCGGGGCGGGAAGACTTCCTGCAGAAGCGATGTTGGAGCTGAGAGGACCAGACAGGAGTTGTCAGCCAGGCCCACGGGAGCCGGGCGGCTCCTGGCAGGCACAGCAGCCTGGGAGGGAGCCCGGGGCATTCGAGGAGTTGAACGAAGGCCAGCGTGGCTGGAGTGGGGACAGGGGCATGAGTGGTGGGAGGCCCGGGGGAAGTCGTCCAGAGAAGAGGCCCTGGGGCTGGGGTAGGAGGGGAGGCACTGCCTTGGGGTGGGGTGGGGTGGAGTGGGGCTGGGCTGTGGGGACGTGGACCCCATTCCAGGC
>JAKSZT010054565.1:5297162-5335338 GCA_026826555.1 Tolypeutes matacus | reverse complement strand
GGGGTGGAGTGGGGCTGGGCTGTGGGGACGTGGACCCCATTCCAGGCAGCAGGTGCCATCTATGACATGAAGCTCGGTCCCATCACCATTCTCACCAGCTACCTCCTGCAAGAACCAACCCTCAGTCCCCGACCTCTGACCCCTCCATCACCCCCATCTCAACCCAGCCCACATCCACTCGTTGCTCTTGGCTGTGATGACACAGGACCAGCTTTGCCAGCGTGGCCCTCAGCACTCCTCAAGGCACAAATGTCTGTTATTTGCACCCCAGCTATGTCAGTGGTCTCTTTCTGGGACTCAGTGGGGCCTGTGGACAGTCCCCAGGTGGGTCTGCCACTCCTCCGCCACCGGAGAACCTTCCCTCCCTGCACCGCTCCTGCCTGGGACTGCCTCCTGGTCCTTGGCCCGCTGTCCACATCCCCCTCTAGGAAGGCCCCTCCACTCAGCCTGCTCAGATGGTTCTGCACTCACAGATCTCTCCCGGACTCCTGGGTCATGCCTGGGCTTGTCCCTTGGCTTGGGCGAGTTGATCCCCTTTTGGGTTTTTCCGTAAGATGTGGGCTTCCTGGTGGCGGGTTCTCAGCTGTGGCTTGAGCCTCTGGAGGGGCAGAGATTTAGACTGAGGAGTCGCAGGCTTGGAAGGCTTCGGAGCAGGCAGGACCCGAGCAGGGAGAGGGTCAAAGGCCAGTGAGTCGTGGACGCTCTGCCCATCCAAGGCCCTCGCCTCCACTGCTGCCTCCCACCTTGTCTTTCTTTTAATGATCTTGGGCTTGGCTAACTCAAGAGTGTTCTGGGGCCTGGCAACTCGTGCTCCCAGTTTAGTGAGGCTGACGGAGCCCGAGGCAAACCTGGCCGACCAAGGGAGGGGCCAGCTGAAGGCTCCCCACCACCCAGGGTCCCTCTGGCTTCTGAGTGCCGCACCCTGCCCAAGCCCCTGGCCAGGGCCCACTCTACCCTTCCGGAAGCACTGCCTGAGGCCTGGGGCCCCTTGTAGGCCCTCTCCCTCCTCCCTCTACCGCAGTGCCGTGCCTACTCCTTCCTGGAATCTCACCACCTGGCTTAGTGTTTACTTGTTTGGGATCTGTCTCCCTCCAGCTAGATGCCAGCTCCTGGGAACAGGGGTCGGGGGTTCTCCCTGGGAGAGCATGCGGGGGCAATCTCATGGGGCAGGGACTTGAAGTGGCATTTGCACAGCAAATAGAGAAGGCATCATTTATGCCCAGCCCTGGAGAGGATGGGGTTGGAAGGGGTGGGGGACAGCAGTGCCTCCAACTGCCCCAAGGTGCCCCTGAGTCCTTGCACTGCACCCAGGAGGAGCCCAGTAAGTGCATGTCACTCACCAAATGGAGAGACATCAGCCACCTCCCCATGGCTCTTATTTCACCCAGGCCACCTTTGCCAGGGCCTCTGAACCCCTGGAGCTGGCCAGGAAAGCAGGGTTTCCCTTTAAGGGTGATTCTTGCAGCCACTGGCTGGCCCAGTCCCCATCCACGTGGCACCTGCCCACATGGCCCTGCCCAGGGCAGCCTGCTGTGCCCTCCTGACGTCAGCCCAGAGACGCTGCCTCCTCTGCCAAGTGTTGCTCGAAAACTGTAGGCAAAAGGCAGGTGCCCAGTTGCCGCAGGTGGGGAAGAGATAATTTGGTTTCTAAATCGAGACTCGACACCGGTCGCCAGAGCCCAGGAGGGGAGTCTGCCGGCTGAGGGGTGGCTGCTGGCACAAATGGGGAGGATGGCTCGGGCCCCCAGGAGGGTTCTGGGGACCCCCTCGACTCTGGCCCTGGGTGCCAAAAGCCCTGAGAACAAGCCATCTGAAAATTAGGATTCTGTGTTGGCCTGTCAATCCCCAGACGTGCACAGCCTTTCATTAAAATCCGCCTGACATTTCTGTTCTGCTCAGAAATCCTGAAGACGGGCCAAGCGCCTGCTATTTGTCATCATATTCGCCTGGGAGGCTGCGGGGCCGCCAAGCCCATTGCGCTGAGTGTCCCCAGGAGGCCGGACATGCTGGGTGTTGGCAGGGGCGGTGGGCTGCTGAGGCTGGCCGGGGCATGGCGGGCATGGGTCTCTGCTCTCTAGGGGGACATGGGCAGCTTCTCTTTGCCCACATTCCATGAGGCTTTCCGAGTGCTGGGAAGAGCTTGGCATACACAAGCAGGCGACGGTGTCCAGCTAGCCTGCACGGAGCCCTATCCTGTGCCAAGGCATGTGGGCCTCGGGGCCCAAAGGTGGTTCCCAGCTTCCAGGGCATCATGTCTGGGGGGAGGGGAGGGACGCAAGTCACCTTGGATTGGGACATGGGTGATGGGGGCAGCCCAGGTGCAGGGGAGGGGGCAGTGGCTCTGTTGGATCAGGGACTTTGTGGATATTGGACATTGACTGGATTGCGGAGTCTCGGAGGGAGGGCCTGCCATTTGGCCAATGTGTCGGGAGTAAATGTGCCTGAAAGGTCATGGAGATCACAGAATGTGCCATATGGAAATGCATCCACCCCGAGAAGGCTGAGTGAGCCTGGGGAAGGCAATAGAGGAACAAACTGTGGAGTTAGGGGATGTGGCTGCATGTCATGGGCAGTGGGGACAAACAACGCCACTGCATGGATGTGCACGGCTACCCTCAGATCAGTGTGGGGGAGCAGGAGGCATGTGGCAGGCAGGAGAGCCATGCTGGGGCTGAGGAGGCAGCCCAGGCTCCCCACAGGCCTGGCCATCATGTTCTGGGTCGCAGGAGGGTATGGCCACTTTGGAAGGGTCGTATATCCCAGGGACATGAGCAGGACTGGTTCTGGGGTCTGTCGTGGCTTCAGGAGTCTGTTTGCAAGTCACAGACCCAACTTTTGGTTTCCACCATAGCGAGGGAATGGATTGGCTCATGTAATTAAAATGTTGGTTTCAGGCATGGCTGGATCACGGCTTCTTGATCTTTATTAGCTCTGCCTTCCTCATTCTCTCCAGCATCCCCAGCAGCAGCTCTTATGACCTTAGTAACCCCAGAAGAGTTCTCTCAAAAGCTACTGGTGGGACATGCACCCTTCCCTGAGTTAGTCACTGTGCCAGGGGATCTGGTGCTCTGATTGGCTAATCCTGTGTCATGTCACCATGTCAATCCACAAGATGTGAAGAAAAGGGACACTGTGCTTGGGTCAGTGGGGAGGGGGCAGAAACAATAGGAGTCACTTCAGCAACGTGTCCCCCTTTTTCCAGGAAGCTTACTCCTGGGGTCCTCCAGCCTCTATCAGTCCCAATGAGGCCATGATTATACTGCAAGCACTCCTGAGCTGACCAAGCCGGGGGCATCTAAATGAAGCTGCAGACCCGAGCCTGGGGGCTGGCTCTTCCCCCAGGGCAGGGAGAAGCTAAGGGGAGGTTCCACACTAGGCTGGCTGATGCCTGTTGTGGTCAGGGCAGGCTTCCTGGAGGAGGTGTATGTGTGTGTGGGGGGATGTCCTGAGGACTGGACAGTTTCACAGAGTCCAAATTCAACCTTCCCTAACATTCCCTCTTGCAGGACCTGGAAACTGGCTGGCCCAGGTAGAGCCTGGGCATCTTAGGAAGAAGCCAGCTCAGAGCTCCTGTTGAAGTCCCATTCAGCATAGCCAGCTTTTCTGCTGAGGGCGATGGTGGGTGTTTACAAGGGGTGCTGCCGGCAGTTGGAGCCACTGTGCACCCAGGCCCAGCGCACATCTCCCCCTGCCCCACACTCTCATGTGCCCCTCATGCGCCGGCCCATGCCTCGTCATCTCATGGACTCTGCAGGCGGAGCCCATGAGGTGATGCTTTATCTTGTCCACTTTAGATGGGCAACCGGATGCCAGGAGAGGCTGAGTCCCGGCTGTGACACTGTTTCATGATCCTCCTGAAGACACATAACTCCACTTCCTGAGAACAGCAGCTCCAGGACCTCAGGAGGTGTGAAGAGCCAGGCCTTGTGGCCCGCGTTTGTGAGAGGCAAGGCCCTTGTGGCGGGAAGGGAACAGAGGGGTCAGGTCTGGTCTGGACCACACGGGGCATGGGGCTTGGAGCTGGGGAGGGGAGGGGCTCTGAGGGCTGGAGAGTTGGTTCCTGGAAGTGGGATTTCAAATCTGGACTTGGAGGTTTCCTGTTATTTTCCCAGCACTACTGGCTCAGGGGCCGGGAATGCCATGGTGCTGTGGCCCCTGCCACTTGCCTCATTAGGGGCCAGAGAGAAGATGGCCGCAGTTCCACCATCATCTGGAAGAGCACACCGTGCTCAGTGGGAGAGAGACCCCAGCAGCTTCCAGGAAGAGAGAATGCTGGGGTGGGAGGGCTGAGAATAGGATGGAAGTGTGCTGGGGATAGTGACAGCAGATCCAGCCAGGTGGCCCAAAGGCCCTTGGAGGAGAGCAGCGGGAGCTAGGGCTACGGAGGCCACAAAACACTCCTGAGCCGGCAAAGCCTGGTGCATCTAAATGAAACAGCAAGCCCGAGCCTGGGGGCTGGCTCCTCCCAGGGCAGGGAGAAGCTAAGGGGAGATTCCACGGGCTGGCTGATGGGTTCACATTGCACAGAGCTGGGAAATGAAAAGAGCAAGCAGGACCCAGAAGGTGTCTGGCCAAATCCTCTGACCCTTGCCATTCATTCATTCATTCATTCATTCATTCATTCATTCATCGAGTGGGTTCATAGATGGGTCTTGGAGATGGGTGTCCAGGACTGAGGACAGCAGGCTCTGGACTCTGAGCATCATTTTTACTTTTGTAACGTTCCTGACCTGGGGACCGGGTATGTCGGGGATAAACCTGTCCATCTCACCAACTACTGAGAAAGAGAGGCGCCCACACCTCTGCTGGTGATGAGATGGGGCAACTGGAAATAGGGCCCCAAACCCAGCCAGACTGGTTGGGCAGGGGCCTGGGGTCCCAGTCGGTCCACAAGTGGATGTGTGCCCTGAGACTGTGGACAACTCAAAACAGAGACCACTCCTTCCCTTTGACAGACATTTATTTGGACCCTCCCCTAGGAATACAGTGCTGGGCAAGTAAGACCTGGCTATGTCCCTAGGGAGCTTGTAGTTCAGTAGGGGAGATAAACAGCTGTCAACAATCACCCACATTGAACTTCACCAACAGGAAAACTTTTGTGCATCAAGAGAGTGAAAGGACACCTTCAGAATGGAAGAGAATGGTTGCAAACCATATATCAGATGAGGGCTTAATATCCAGAATATATAAAGAACTCCTATGATTCAAGAGCAAAAAGACAAACAATCCAATTAAAAAATGGGCAAAGGACTTGGTCATTTCTTCCAAAGAAGATATACATGAAACCCATGAAAAGATGCTCAACATCATTAACCATTACTGAAATGGAAATCAAAATCACAATGAGATACCGCTTCACACCCACAAGGATGGCTATTAATAAAAACCCAGAAAAAAACAAGTGTTGGAGAGAATGCAGAGAAATTGGAACTCTAGTGCATTGTTAGTGGGAATGTAAAATGGTACAGCCACAGTGGAAAGCAATATGGCGGTTCCTCAAAAAGTTAAATATAGAATTACCATACGACTTGGCAATTCCACTTCTAGGTATATACCCACAGAAAGTGAGAACAAGGTCTCAAATATATACTTACACACTCATGTTTATAGCAGCATTATTCACATTAGCCATAAGGTGGAAACATTCCAAATGTCCATTGACAAATGAATGGATAAACAAAATGTGCTCCATACACACATTGGGAATATTATTCAGCCATAAGAAAGAATGTAGTTCTGAGACATGCTGCAACATGGAAGAACCTTGAAAACATTATGCTCAGTGAAATAAACAAGGAACATAAGGATAAATAACGTATGATATCACTTATAAAAGATGATTAGAAATAACAAATTTGCAGGGAGAGAGAGAGGAAATTAGAGGTTATTAGGGGATGGGGGTAGGAGTGGAGGGAGGGTAAATTTTTGTTTGAAAAACAAAGCAAAACAAAGCAAACAAACCAAAATAATCACCCACATCTAGTTTTGCCCCACACCAAGCCTGGCTCATCAATGAATGAATGAATGAATGAATGATGCCAGGCCCCTGGAGGATCAGGAGGATCAGGCAGCCTACCTGGGCCCCATGTCAGTCGGGGTGCCTGTGGCGCTGCACCCTTGTCAAGGAGGTGTCTGGACACAGGGTCTCCTCTTCCTACACCACGGCCCCCAAGGGCCGCTTGCCACTGCTCCTCTCTGGACTCTGGCAGCATGGGGGCCTGCGGTGGCCCACCTAGGGGTGTTTCGGAGGGGAAGTAGGTATGGCTGGGGTGGGAGCAACCTTGGGAACAGCAAACATTGGCATCTCCCTTAATAAACATCAATCTCACTGTCCAAGCATTTTCTAGAACACACCAAGCACTTTACACAACTGGACTTTGCATTTTTTGTCCCCTTGGCTTGGAGATTCTTTTCTGAGCCCTTTGCATGACCAGCTCCACTCCTTGCAAGATTCGGCTTAAACGTCACCTCCTCCGAGAAGACCTCCCTGACTGCCCAAGCCAGATGGGCCTCTCCTCTTGTTTTCGCTCATTGCACCTGCTGTTGTGGTTTCTTTTATTGTCGGTGTGTCAAGGATCATGCCTGTCACACTGACTTCTCTACCCTCAGTGTTCAGAACAGTATCTTGTACATGACAATTGCCCTATAAGATTTAGGGATAGATGGATAGATAGAGAGATGGATGGATGAGTGTGCTTCCAGGATGGGGGCAGCATCTGTGCTGGAACAGAGGGCTTGTGGGTGTCAGGGGCTTCCCAGCAGGGCTGTTTTCCTGGGTGGGCTGACACACAGGGATCCCCAAATCCCAGCCCTGAGCCCACTAAGCTCCCAGGTACCCTGTGTGGTCCTGCAGCCTTAGTGGTGATCTGCACTGTGTACCCGCTGGCCTTGGGGTCCCCTTTGTTCACTGGCTCTTTTGGTCCCACCAAGGAGTATTGAGCTCTGGGAATGCAATTCAAGACTTTGCCCCCAAATGCCCTGTGCCAGGCACTCGGCCTTCAAGACAATCCAAGCAGGGAAGGGAGAGAAGCCCTTACACTAAACAGTTTTTGAATGTTGAGGTCCCCTCCTACACCCAAGTGCCCCCTACCTGTCTGGGCCTAAATGCCCTGGGGAAGGCTCTCGCCTGCCTCTGAACAGTGCTGGTGGCCCTGGGGAGCTCTGGGGTTGGGACTATGGCTGCAGCTCATGTGCACAGAAAGCTAATTGGGGTATATCTGGCTCTATGGAGAGGCTGGGGGTGAGGGCTGGGACTCCCTGAGTGCTGCCCTTCTTGCTTCCCACTAGTGTAGCCCTGGCCTGGGCCCCCTGATCTTGGAGAATGCAGCCTGTAAATCCACCGCAGCAGGGGCTGTGGGACCAGTCGGTGGGCTCACACCAATCCCCACTGGCCCTGCTACCAGCCAGGCAGGAGGAGGTCCAGCAGGCCCGAGGGCCCGGCAGGGCGAGCCCCCGAGGGGTGGCCCAAGGCTCTTGCTGGAGCAGGCTGTTCTAGCCCAGAGACGTTGCGCTAGGCTCAGCACCCTGTCTTTGAAGGCAGCACATGGCTCCCCATCAGGTAAGGGGCCTGCTCTGGCCCTTCCTTTCCAACCCAGCCTCCAGAGCTGCTGAAAAAGCTGGCCTGGGGCCTTGTTTATTTTTGGGGAGTTTTAACTGGTTCGGCAAGGAAGTGAGCCTTGTTAAAAGGGATTGAACCGTGGGTCACCGCGAGTTTGAGGGCTTAGTAGGAAAGAAAGAGAAGGGCTTTTCCCTTCATCTTCCCCAGAACAGGGGCCCCTTCCTCACAAAGACTCCAGCAAAGAGCTGGGACCTCAATGCCAGCCCAGCTGGAGGGAGACTGTTAATAGGGAAGAGCTTAAGTCATTTATGGGAACCCAAGAGGGGCTTCTTACCAGCAGAAAAAAAAAAAGGCCTCCCAGAGCCAGGGGAGGGGAGAGGGGCTGGTCTGTGGGGATTTCCTCGGGGCTTTGCTTCATTAGCCCCTCAAGAGGAGGGCTGAAGACAGCTCAGACTCCGGGGTCTGGGGTGCACAAAGACCCACTGACCTTACCTATCTAACCACAAGGACGCCCCACTGTCCTGGGCACCGGGGCACAAGAGACACAAGGACCTTGGCTCTAAGGCTCTATTCACTGTTCGGGCACCCCTGGGTCTTTGCCCTGAGCAGAGAGGCCCTTGGAGGGGGTCCTGTGAGGGGACGGGGGAGAGGCACTCCTGGGTCACTCGGACCTGCTGGAAAAGAAACCGAGGCTCCATTTCCCACACACTTCCTCTATCTGCCGTGCAGGGTCCTGAAAGGCCAAGACCCCTAGGCTGAGGGAGGAGAGAGATCTTCAGGGCTCCCCTGTCCGCGCTCCTCCAACCCTCCGAAGATGCCCTTTCATGGGCTCAGAGCTCATCTGACCTCCTCTAGAGTTTTATTCTTGGGGGAAACAGCCAAAGTGGTGGAGGTGGATGGGGGGGCTGGGTCCATCATCCCCGGCAACCAGATAAAATAGAAGCAACTAAATAAAGCACCCTTGCCGCTCAAGGGAAAAATTATGCTTGTCAATTATGATTTATGAACGATTGCCAAACGGGGAGCTGGGCCTGCCCGGCTTCCAAGCAGGTTTCTGCCTCCCCACCTGGTGGGCGAGGCTGGGGGTGGCTTGGCTTTTCTGGGAGAAAGTGACTATACTTGTTGTTAACCCCTCGTGGCCCACGTGGCCCAGCACCCGGCTGCCAGAGGGAAGGGAGGGGACCCTGCACCCCGATTTGGCACAGAGGTGGGGGAGGGCATATGGACGGCATCCACTGGCAAGGCGCCCATGCCAGGCCCTGGCTCCGAGCCCAGCGCGAGCTTGGGATGGGAGCAGGTAAGCTCTCTATCCCTCTACCCGCCCTCCCATGCCAGCGCTGCCTGCCCTCATTCTCCAGGCTCCAATTTGTCTTCATGGAGACTGCTCAGGCCGGATGGCGGGTGCTTCCAGGCCACAAAGGCCTCTGACCTTTGAACAGTTGCCGCTGAATTGCAATAATGAAAGGGCCCCTTTTGAATACGTGCAAATGAGACGTTATATTTCCATACATTTTATTTCCAGCCTCCTCTGCGAATCTAATATTGACCCGGAATTATCTGTGATGGGGAAGTTATTAATTCTGACAGATATAAGGGAGAAGCTAATATTCGCTTTTTACAAACACCTAATATTAATCTCGGGTGCTGTAAACGAGTGCTGCATGCCAGCATGGGGGAGATGACACCAGCTCGGAATTTGATAATGAAAAATGGGGAAGTTTAATTTCAGAGAATGGATAAAAATGTTTGCCCACCGTGAGGTCAGCAGTATGGGAGGCCCCGGCAGGATTCCCGGAGGACAGAGCTGGGGGTCTGGGAGCTGTGGGGCTGTGGGCTCCCCACGTCGGGCTGTGAAAAGCTGCCTACGAGAGGGCCAGCTGCGTGATGCTGGCGCATGCCACTCTCTTTTTGCCCCTCCCCAATGGCCCTTCACTGCTTGTGGCTCAAGAGCTCCCTCTGGACAGACCTCTGTAGCTCCCGACCTGATCCAAGTGCCAGGAGACAGGACTCCAGGTTGTCTGGGAGAAGGTGGGCTCAGAGCACCCCAGAGGGGCAGCAAGGCCTGGGCTAAACCCCTGCTGCTGCCTCTTCCGACTCCAAAGGACCCACCTGGCAATGGACCTGTCCTCACAGCCTTCCCAGACTGGGGAGCTAGGGCATGGAGGACAAGCCAGGGAGAATCTCTGTAGCGCCGGGAGCTTGGACTGTTTCCCTTCACTGAACCCATCAATGAAGTTTGCTTCTTCTGGGCTCAGCTCAGTTCTTGCCTGCCCTTCTCTCCATGCTCCTGCAGATCTCAGCCCAAAGCTGCTTCCTTGGAGAGGCCTTCCCAGATGCCCCTTGCTGAGCCAGGTGCTCTCAGAGACTCTCACACTTTTCCTTGGTAGCATTTGTCACTGGGTGCAATTACACACTAAGCTGAGTGATTTTTTACCATGACCCCCAGGAGAGAAGGGACAGTGTTTGTTTCCCCCCGTGCCAGAAGCAGTATCTGACACAATGCAGGTAGCCTGTGTGTCCTTGTTGGATAAATAGCTAGTACCTTGTTGCCTTTAGCCAGAAAGAAACCAGCAAGTATCCATTAGACTCTCACCGTTTAAGTACATGGATGCACACAAAGGATGTCCCCTAACAATTTCCCCCCACTGGCCCTGATGGGACAGGACTTTTATTTCCTGCAGGTCCTGTGGATGCTGGATGCTTGGCAAGGCAGGGAGCTCCACTAGGAGTTGGGAAGTTTGAGTGTGACCCCAAATGCAGCCTTCAGGCCGTCCCTCCGCTTGGGTGGAGGAGGTGGCCCTGGAAGACCCGGGGGCAGCTGGAAGCTCGGGGTAGCTGCTGCCGATGGGTGGACCTCGCGGACAGGCTCCTCCATGGTCCAGGTTTGCCCTGGGCCCATGAAAGGCCAGCCAGTCCTTCATGACCTCAGCTGTGCAGGGGCGTGCAGGGGAACACAAGGGACATTTTCCTTTTCCTCCTGAAGCATGGGCATCTCTGAGATGCCTCATTGGCCCCCCACTTTGGGATGGCCCTTTGCACACCATGGTGGGTGGATCGTAGCTCCTGGCAGCAGATCTGGTACCTTGGATTCATTAGCTACCAGAACTGGAGAGGACCTCTGATCATTCACTTCAGCACCCCAAGTTGGTAAAGGAGGAGACTGAGGCCCAGAGAGGAGGGTGGACTTAGTTGTGCTCAGAGCAGCAGGAAGGCCCAGCCCTGGCCTCAGACTGAGGGCTCAAATTTTCTTCTGGGAAGAAGGAGTTGAAAAATTGCTGGCAATGATGGGGATAGCATAGCAGAGAGCATTTGAGATTTTTCTCTTTTTCTTTTCTCTTTCTTCCCCCTCCTTTAAAACTTGAGTCTTAAGTCCTGGAACTGTACCACACAAACAGTAAACTATGGGCTACAGTTAATAGCACAATTATAAGAATGTGCTTTCATCAATGTAACAAGTGTTCCACACCAATGTAAGGTGTTAATAATAGGGTGGTATATGGGAATCCTGTATTTTATGCATGATTGTTCTGTAAACCCACAACTTGGCTAATAATAATTTTTTAAAAAGCGTTTGAATGAGTCCAGGGAGCCAACTTCACTTCATGCCAGCTGGAATACTTTCCCTTGCGGCTCCTTTCTTGCTTCTTCTTTGCTTACTCCCACACGTGCAGGCACATGTGCACACACACAACCCAGGGTACACACGTGTGCTGGTGCATCCACGATGCCCACACACAGGCACAGTGCACCTTGGACACATACACCCAAACCCTAGGCTCACACATGTACCTACAAAACATTGACCAAGTGAGTCAGCCCCACGGAGGACCCCGGGTTGGGGGTCTCTGGAAAAGCCTGGCTCCCAGTGGTGGTGGGAGCACAGGGGATGTGGGCCGATTGCTCACTATGGTCGGGAATTCCAGCAAGCCTTCGAGTCTGTGTGGGCTGTGCCTGTGCCCTGGGTGTGTGAGTGTGCGAGTGTGTGAGTGTGTGACTGAGTGTGGGGATGGAGTGTGAATGTGTGTGTGAGTGTGAACGTGTGTGTGCACCCACGGGTGCAGCAGGAGCAGGGACGTCCAAACGGTCAAGGCCTCCTTCCTCCCCCATCTTCTATGGGTCATGGTGACTCCTGGCCCGTGTACATGATGTCACTTCCCACCTTCTGCGTGCTCGATGATAAAGGTGACGTGGGAAGCGGCATCCACTGGGGGCTTCTAGGTGTCCCGCTGTGCCGGGGACAGGGCTCTGGCTCCATTCACCCCTTGGCCACCCCCTCCCTCAGGGAGCCTTCCCTCAGGGGGAAAGCACTGAACACCACCGGATTGCCTCCCCGACCGGCCGACCTTTGTTAGCCGAGGCTATGTTTATTGTCAGAAAGATGACGAAGAAATCCCCAACATATCGTCCCATCAGCATTATGATAGGAGAAACAACACCTACAAAATCTATTATTCATTAAGTGTAACCAATATATAATTTAAAACAGTGGGTTTTGTCAAATAATGTTAGGTCAGCATAATTTTCTGCCTATTACTAATATCTATAACATCTTTGCCTTAGTCAGCTCTATTTAAATATGCAATCATTTACAGCTTTTGAGAATATTTCTGTGCACTCCCAATTTCCAATATTCAACTACGACAAATTTTATGCTGACATCAATAGCAAACTATTAAAGACAGTATTTCATTATTGGTTTTTCATCCCAAAAGTTATTTACAATTATATACTAAGCACTAATATTAAAGGAAACCATTTAAATGAGGTGCTATCTACTTTAACAATATGTCTGTCACAGAATGAGATTGTGTTTAAAGATTTTATCAAGAAATGGTTGTTTGCTGAGGTTATGTTTTGTCCATGAAATATGCATTTCATATCTCTTTCATTTCATTAACATAATTTAATTTGTGCTTTGCATTTTGTGCATAATACATATTTGATTTACAAAACAAATATTTCCATTAGAAAATGAATTTCATGCAGGCAAAAAAGCAGAACCAAATGATGTATTGAAGGAAAATAAGAAGAAATGAAATGCATTTTCTCAGTCTATTAAAAAATCTATGGCATTGACAGAAAGTGCACTTAGTGCTACATTTAAAAAATAGCACATATGTCAATGTATTAACAAATAGAATTGGAAATACAAATATTTCCCTATATCAAGCCAAGAATCTCTTTATTTTAATTGAGTTGATTTAAAAGCCCAACTACAATTTAATTTTTATTTCATGATGTGGTGCTGGGGCTGGGGCCGTTGGAGCTGTGTGGGGTTGGAAGTTGATGGAAGAAGATCGCTGACCTTAAAAATGGCTTTTATTGACAATGGAGAGACATGGTTGAATAGGAAGCAAATGGGAAGCAGGCCCTTTGTGATCTGGGGAACAGCGAGGGGGAGAGCAGGGCTACACGGTTTTGAGCCGCTCGGTGTCCTCTTGCTCCTCTGCTGCCCCTCCCCACCCCCAGACCCCTTCTCTCCTGTGCCCACCACCCCATCTATCCCCCTCCCAGTACTGTCGTGATGTGAGGAGCTTGTGTTTTCTGGGCTCCACAGAGGTTCGTGAGGACCCTGCTCCCCAAGCCCATAGCAGGCCTTCCTCTAAGCCAGGTGTGGGGCAAGCCCCCGTCCCTCCACCAGCCAGTGCCTTTATACCAGGATTTTAGGGGAGCTTTCGGGCTACATGGTGTCATCAATGCCAAGAACGCATTGGAAGAAGTGGCTGAGACATCCATGCTAGTGACCAACAGGAGATGAGGTGCACCAAGCAGGACCCCCACCCTCGGCCCAGGCCCCCCCTCCCAGCAATCCCAGCCTCTGTTCCACTCAGGAGTAACAGAGGGGTGCTGGTTCTTCAGGCAGACCGTGTGGAGTGCTAAAGCAGAGGCATGGACGATTGGGGTCCAGCTCTTCAACTTCAGATGGGGAAACCGAGGTTCAGAAGGGCCGCTACACCTCAGTTCCTGCTTCCCAATCCAAAAGCTCTTTCTTGGTCTCCTCCAATCCACACTCCAGGCCCACTCGTACCCAGCCTGCCTTGGCTCCCCACAGAACAAGGAAGCAGCTCTGGCCTGACAGCTCCTGAGACACATGGCGCGGGGTCTGAGGGAGCTCAAGTACAAGGCGGAGGCTGTGGGAGGATCCCAGGGGCCTCTTTAGAAGAGAGCCTCTCGTTGGTCTTGGCGTTGTGCTCACAGATTTTCTCAGCAGGGCTGCCCCGGCTCCTGAGAGCCTCTGCTTGGTGCAGGCCCCAGACCACGGGCACCGGGCCGCAGCCAGGGTGCCTTCTGCACAGCCGAACAGGACAAGGGCGTCCCCAGGAGCTGTGCAGGGCAGAAGCCCTGCTCTGAGCCAGGCCATGCTCTGCCTTCCCCACCCCCGAAGGCCACATCATCCACCGGGGCCCCAGGACATCCCTGGCAGGTGTGGGGACACTTATGCATGCTCCAGGCTCACACCCCTACATGCTGCTGCTCACACTCTCCCCACGCACGCTTTCACACTCCTGACCACACACACCAATACACACTCACATGCTCCTGACCACACTTACCCCACACACTCACACATCCTCCTGACACCCTCACATGCTCACACAAGCTTCCACTCACACACATGTGTATACACGTTCACAACACACAGGCTCAGTCTTGCTCACAAATCCACACCCACAGATAGGCACACACTCACACCCAGGAGACCCCGAGGACCAGCTTGCTTACCTGGCCTGCACCTTCACCTGTTCATTTCCATACCCCTTCAGTATGTCAGCTCCTCTGAGGGTGGGCCGGGCCTCCTCGGACAGCCCCCACTGTCAGGCAGAGGCTGGTATACCCTGGGGCCCAAGGGTGATGGGCCACCTTGTTTGGGCAGGTCTGGAAATGCCCGAGGCCTCTGGAGCACAGGTGCCTGGGAAACTAGATGATGAGCTGGGCACGAGACTGAGGGAGTTTGGGAATTTCCTCCGGCCTCTGACTGGGACCTGCACAGGCTGAGGGAAGAGGGTGCTTGCAAGCCCAGGGCTGCTCCCTGGTTCTAACCTTGCCCTACCTCTTAGGCCCCTGTACCTCCCTCCTGCAGCCTCTCTGATGCCAAGGGCTGAGGAGAATGTGGTTTGTAATAAGAAAACTCTTTTTCTTTCAATCCCAAGGCTCAAGAAAACAGAGTGAGTCAAGTTGGCTAGGGAGGGAGGAGAACCCTGTTTCCTGGCTGCTCAAACAAACAGTGGAACCAGGAAACGGAATCTTTATCTATGAGAGGGGTGAAGAGTGTGGCAAGGCTACCAGCGTTGGGTCAGGGACCTCTGGGGGTCTTGTGGGTCCATCTCAGGTCACACCGCTGACTCTCAAGAGCTTTGGGGTGAAGAGCAGCTTTAATAAAGGCAGTCCCCCAACCTCAAAACTTCTTCTTTGCCTGGAGGTAGCCACATCCACATCTGAGTGTGTACTTTTCTCTCATTTCTCTCAGTAAACTCTTTTTACTGGCCTAAAAATTAAAAAAAAAAAAAAAAAAAGAGCTTTGGGGCATTGGCAGAGCACCCCGCACCCCCACCCCATCACTCATACTTCGAGCACCCTGGCCCTGCCTGTACCCTGGGCCATGCTGCAGAAGGGAGAGTCAGAGAATCAAAGAGAGGGCTCTTGGAGGCTGTACATGGTTTCTGGTGTTTCAATGGGGAAACCGAGGCTGTTGGGTCAGCAGGGTGCCTGCAATGTGGTGGAGGGTGGGGGCCTGGTCCTCTCTGACCCTGCCCCGTACTCATCATGTGTCACGAAGTAGAGAGAGCGGCGACTGCCTCGCAGGATTCGGTGCCTGGGGAAGGGGTGCCGGATGTGGAAGCCTTTGGGCAGGGCCATTGTGAGGGTGGTGGCCGGAGGGATGGAACCAGGGCTCCTGGCTCCCAGAGGGGCCTGGACGGCACACACTTGGCTGGTGAGGGCGGTGGGGATGTGCTGACACAGGACCACAGCCCACTTTCTGGCTGGGGTACTGGAAAAAACTCATCTCTCAGGAAGAACAATCTCATCATATTAGAAGTATGGATTTCTGACTCCGGCTGTGCCAGAATCCCTACTCCCTGGGAGGGAAGAGATGAGGGCAGCGTATAAGGGGCTTGGCAGCTTCCAGAAACCCCTACCCTGCTGTAGCTCCTGAGGAAGGGAAGTTTTCAGACACCTTGGGGCCACAGAGACCTGAACCAGAACCTGCCCTTGGTGAAGGTGCAAATGAACGTCTGGGCCGAGGGCAGGTCCTGGGCAGCTTCAGGAGGCAGGAAGCTGTCCTTGGGCAGTGCTTCTTCCTGGGGCCTCAGGACCCCCCCCCCTCCTTTTCCAGCCAGGCGCCCATCTTCTACCAACCTGGGACAGCAGCCACCCTAGTGCTGACTTGATGTTTAATTTCTCCTCCCCGAGGACACATTTCAGCCCCACCTGGTGCCTTCCGGGGAAACCAGGGAGAGAGACTCTGTCCTTGCCCTCTGTGAGGCACATTCCCAAAGAGAGCCCACCCCTGAGCTATTTTAACAAGCAATCTTTCTAAAATACAACTTCCTTTTGTAAATTTAATTTGTATCTAGGTAATATCTGAGCATAAGTTTAAGTACCACATAACACTTGAAGCTTTTAGTGAAAATAGCAGCAGTCCCCTCTTCTCCCCCTCCCATCCCTATTCCAGCTCCCTGAGGCAGCCACTCTCCACTCTTTTAGCTGTTCCCTTGGTTTTCCCCCTCCAGATTGCTAAATAACTTGCTGCACTGCTAGTTCTTGGTTTTTCAGCTTTGACTGTGGAAATTGAGGATTTAGCTCTTTTCTACTGCCCCCTCTCTACTTCTCTTCCCTGTATGGCTGTACCACAATTTTTGGTTAAATAAGGATTGAGCATTCACATTAAAAAGTCTGTTGTGACTGTTGTTTCTTGGGTGAGCTGTGGAGTGTATTACAAGTCTAATTGCTTTCTGGTAAAACTTTTTCTTTGTACTGGAGTTAATAATTGTTCTTGTTTTTGCTTGTTACTGTCTTTTTTTTAATTTTTTTTTTATTTTTATTTTTATTTTTTTCATGTACCCATCACTAATTCATGCCCAAGCTTCCCTCCTGAGGTATAAACTCCTCTTGCCACTGTCAATACTTCAGACCTTGACTGTTTCCATTTTTTCTTGAGGACACTCTTTTCTTAGCATTTGGTCCTGCTGGTCCTTCTAGAATGCAGGCTCAGCTGCTCTCCTGAGAGTTGCCTTTGCCTCCTCATGTTTTCTAGATACCATGTCTTCTGCCTTCTTGGTTTACTCCCTCATTTTAGTGGAACACACCCCCCAGTGACTTTCTGAGAAAAGGCATTTGGAAAACTTTTTTTTTTTTTTTTTTTTACTTTGCCTATTTCAAGCATCATTTTCCCCAGTCTTGATTAATCATTTGGCTGGCTATGAAGTTCTGGGCTGGAATAATTTTCCCTCCTAATGTTGAAGGCATTGCCCCAACTTCTTTGCTCCAGAGTGGTTTATGAAATGTCCATGCCTTTCCTATTCCTAGTTTGAATGTGGTCCTTTTTGTCCTCTGTATTGTTAAGATCCTCTCTTTATCCCTGTCATTCTGAAATCCCAGCCTGATGGGCTTTGGCTGGGCCAATCAGTGAGTTCTTTCTACCTGGAAACTCACATCCTTCAATCCTAGAACATTTCTTCAAGTTATTCCTTTAAAGTGTTTTACCCAAGTTTTCTCAGGTGCATCTTTCTGGAGCTCTTGTTGGGCCTCTAGTCCATCTCTATTCCACCTGTTCTAATCCTCCTATTACCTGTTCTCTCCTACTTTTATTGTTCTTCTACTTTCTGAGAGACTTCTTTACTTTTAACTTCCAACTACTCTATTGATATATTTTAAAATATAAGAATATTTCTAATCTTAAAAAGCTCACTCTTTCTCTTTTTTTAAAGGCAGTACCAGGGATTGAATCCAGGACCTTGTACATGGGAAGCAGGTGCTCAACCACTTGAGCTACATCTGCTCCCACTCTCTTTTTCAAGCGAGTATTCCTTTTGCCAGTCTCCAGTTCCTGTTTCATGAAGTTGTGATCTCTTCTTACCTCTCTGAGGCACAAATGATAACTTTGTGGATATTTCCTCTTGCTTCTCTGTTGCCCGCATCTCTCTAAATTTCCTCTTTTGGCCTCTGTCTCTCACACTGGAGACTCTCCTTAGAAGTCTGACCATCCCACAGATCTCAGAATGAAGAACATGAGCTGGAACTTTGTGTGCCAGCCTGGTCAGCTGGGGCTGTACCGTGGGTGAGATGGGGTGACTTGGGCATTTTTCTGGGAACCACCAAGTGCACTGCCTGTTGTTCTTTTTCCTTGGCCAGCTGATTCTGCCAAAGGGGCAGAATCCCTGAGGGTCTCACCCCTTGGTATAAGGCTTCCTTCCGACCCTTCATTCTCATCACAGCCACTGGGCCTGCTGCCTCTGCTCAGTTTCTCCAGAGAATAGATTCCAGGTAGGCTGGGCTGGCGGGGGCCGCTCCTGGCTGTGCAGGGCTGAGAACATGATCTGGGGATCGCTGACCCTGCCAGTCCTGTTTAGTGCCACCAACCCCTTCAGAAGTGGCTGGTGCCCATGTCCAAGTGGCTCCCATGCAGTCACAGGAGCAGTTTGCTCTGCTCGCTTCCTCTGTTACTCCTGCTCCATCTGCTTTCCATTCAAAACTTTCTTGAAATCTCTCCTCTGCTATGGTCTCCCTACCCACTCTCTCTATTCTGGTGGACTTCTGCCCTTTCTATTCTTTTATTTTCTGGGGTGAGGGCAGAGAGATAGATTTGTGTTGATCTGCTGTGTTTACCCAAAAGAATACAACTGCTGGGCAATTCTGTCCTAGTTCCCTTCCTGTCCCTTGGACTTGTCTTCCTCATGTGAGGAAGAGGAAGACGTTGGATGAGGGGACTTCTCAAGCCCTGGCGAGGTGGGAAGGGGTGGTATTTCCACTTCTGGATTCTGCTGATGTCTGGAAACCTTTTCTAGACTCCACAGAATGAAGCTGGGTGTCGCAGTAGACGGCAGCGCTGCTGTTTTACTCAGGACATCTGTGAACCGAGCTGGGCACCTCTTCCTCCTTTCCCTCCTCCTCCATCTCTTCCTCCTCAGCAACAGTCCTAGAGATGTCTCACTGGAGCTCACCACGTATATATGTCAATCATTCTCTAGGAAGTGCCCAGCAGTTTCTGTCTCCAGCCTCCCCTGGCACAGGTGGGCTTGGGCCCAGCTCTGCAGATGTGCCTCCAGGCCCTGAGTCTGGAGCAGGCCCTGTAGATGGAGGGAGTGCAGGTGCTCCTGTGAAACTCATCCTGGCTAGGCGGGGAGGCTTCGGCCCAGGCCTGTGATTATCGGATGTTGGTAGGTCAGGGAGCCCAAGTGGGGCATTGCCCAAGGGAGGGGGTCTCCTCAAGTGCCTCCTGATGGTGGGAAAATAAAAGCGGTGATTTAGAGCCAACCTCCACTCGATGGGCTTTCTTGGGTGAAGACACTCAGCTAATGAACCTCAAGCAGATTCATGGCCGTGTGTGAAGTCGGCACAGTCCTCACTCTGCAGAGATGAGCCGCATAAATCTTTGTTTTTAATGTCTAATGATATGTAAAATATTTAAATTTGCAACTCAGAATTATTAAGCTGCCAAGGTTTTGCGCCTATTAAAGTGCATTCTTGCCCGAGAATTTATGGTGCACCCTGTGCCTGCCGCCAGTCCCCGTGAGGGGACAGGAGGTATAGATTTGTGGTCTCCTACTGTAAAAAACTTCAGGATTGTCTGACCCTGTAAACTGAAAATTCATGCCTCTCACCCTGGGACAAATGCATTCTTTGTAAAGGCGGCCCATGGCCAGCCTTGGGCTCGTGTTAGTTTATTGTCACTGGTTGATAACATTTAATGGAAAAGATACAAGAGTGCCAAAGAATTTTAATTATTTTTGTGATAAAGTTATATGTTCGGCCTTGAAAAAGTAGAGATAATGCGGGGATTCATTATTATTCCCAGTGTGTTTAAACAGACGACACAGAATGCAAACAAAAGCAGATGAAATTTGAAAAGTATTATCAATATTGCAGATAGCAGATGCCCTTTCGAATCAGAACAAGCATATCTTCTATAGCAACTTTATGGTTGAGTAGTTTATTCATTTCTATTAGAAGGTTGTACGTTTCTAAAATATGTAGATGGTATCTAGCAAAACCAGCCAACCAGATGGGTCATTCTGCTTGTTTTCCTAAATTTATTATTTCACATTTGCAGACCCGATCTGAGGGCATTAACATGGGAGTGGAGTCTTATTGTGTCAAATTCTATCTTGTGCATGACCTTTGGCAGGCCTCGTGCTGGCGCAAAGAAGAAGCGGGAACAGGGTGTCTGGACCATGGCGGAGTTTGTGTTTGGCTTTATCTGGGTTGTATTTGTGAGGCTGTGCATAAGGGTCTGCCTGCCTGTCAGAAAAACTTCTTATATTCTCTGGGATCCCTTTGGCGCTTGATGAAAGAAAGTATAAAGTCCAGAAGCAAATTGGGAGTGCTCTCTTATTCCCTTTCCCTGGACTGGCGTGGTTCACTCTGTGCAGAGGTGCTCAGAGGAAGAGTTGGGCTTTGCTGTGAACCATGGGGAGCAGATGTGGCTCAAGCAATTGGGCGCCTGCCTCCCACATGGGAGGTCCCCAGTTCTGTTCCCGGTGCCTCCTAAAGGAGATGAGCCGCAACGAGCTGCAATGAGTCGCAACAAGCCATGAGCAGAAGTGGCTTAAGCGGTTGGGCACTCGCTTCCCACATGGGACATCCTGGGTTTGGTTCCTGGTGCCTCCTGAAGAAGACAATCAGACAATGAGTAGACAGATGAGGGAGGCATCCGGGGGGTTGGGGGAGGGGGTGAGGGAATTAAAAAAAAAAAAAAAAAAAATCCAACCTCTTCCTGGGGCCAAGGCCTTCCTGGGCTCCATGTCCCAGGGGAGGCAGCTCTGGTTTTCTCAAGCAGCTGGGACTGTCTAGGTCCTGTCCAGATGTTTTCTGGAGGCCGGGCCAGTGACTAGAGGAGCAGCCCTGCCAATTCCTTTCTGAGAAATGGATCGATTCATGTCCTTGTGTTCACATGGGCCCAGTTGATAGTGGCACTGCTGCTCTTGCTGGCCTGGATTCCAAGCACCCTCCGGGCACTGCAGCCTGGCCTTGGCTGGCCCTAGAAGCGTCTCTGAACCTGTGAGCAACTTTGAGAAGGACGTGCTGTCGTGAGGCTCAGGAGCCTCCTCATTCAGTCCTAGTCAAGGGGGAATTCATCGCAGGAGCCTGGAGAAAGTAGAAATAAGGGGCACAAAGTATCCCCAAGCACTTTATCGGGCATCTCCACCCTCTAGCCCTCTGTGGGGACCACACGGCTTCACACTTCACTTCTCTTTTCTCTCTCTTGCACTTCTGTCTCCTCTCTGCACCCACAACCAGGTCACTTCCGACTGGCTGGGCCCTACCAGTCCTTTGCTTTCCCAGGGCCGTTATCGAGCCCTGAATGGACTGGATGTCAAAGGAGCAGAACAGACACTGCTGCGCAGGCTTAGCCAGGAGTTAGGCAAGGGAACGATGGCCGGCTTGGACCGAGCTGACACACAGAGCTGGGTTCTGCCATGAGCTTGCTCACCCCCCCGCCCCCGAGCTCTGTGGCACACTTGGAGGAGCCCCATACCCACAGTTTCTGGGAGCAAAGAAAGAGGGGGCTGCTGTCATCTGGGAGCCCTTTCTGTGGCTGGTGTCTCTGGCTGTTCCTGCCCACTGTGGTGGAAGACCCCAAAGCCTCTCTGTGGGAACTGGCTGAGGGAATTTTTACAAGCACCAGCAGGAGTGAATGTGCTTCTATTTTACAAGCTCTGCTCTTCTTTGAAAATGGAGCTCCTTACAACCATTCCCTTTGGGGAAAGTGGCCTGGACTCTTCTACCATTATGTGCAGTGATAACATTAAAAGGCAAAATTGTGTATGAGGGTCTGAGGCAGTTATAATTAGGATAATTGTCACCGTGTTGCAGGGGCCCCTCTTTCTGGGAAGCTCGAAGCACTTTGTGAGCATTATCCAATTAATTCTGGAAATAGCCAGGTCAGAGAGGTGGGGACAGGCCTTGTCAGGCACCGTTTATGGCTGGGAAACAGCACTGAGAGGTTAAGTGACTTGCCTAAGGTCCCACAGAGCCAGGAACTCAACCCTGTTTGGACCTCAGTGGATTAACGTCTGCAGAAAAAAGCATTTACTCTGCAGCTGCAGCTCTAAATGGCAGGTAAAAGGGCCCAGTTTTCATACAAGTGGCAGAAATTTCCCATCGAGCCCTCAGGTCACAGTTTCCCTCTGGAACCCAATGGTGGATCCTCCCTCCCCCAGCTGACTGTGGAACCTCCCTGTCCCCCAGCCAGCTTCCTATGGACAGTTCTCTGAAGGTAGTGAAGTGACTGAATGAAAGGTCCTGCAGATAATAGACGGTGGTGACCTAGAGAACTAACCAAACCATGTACATTTTATGGGTTGCAGAACAAATTAACTATGAAGAATAACCTCCTTTTCTGGAGAAACAATCACCAGAGTTATCATTGTTTAAGTAGCCCTCTTGATGGTGTGGCTTGATGACCTAGCACCAGCTGAATTACAAACCTCCCAATCCCACTTCTGGGACAAGCAGTGGGGACTCCAGACATGGCTTTGACTGCAGGTACCATGAAGGGAAATGGTTTGTGGGAACCCCAGGGCAGGCTGGGAATAGGGCGTGTGGATGGGAGGCTGTGCTGGTGGGTTGTGGGAACCCCAGGGCAGGCTGGGAACAGGGGGTGTTTGGATAGGGGCTTTGCTGGAAAGTTCTCTATACATACTGGCAGGGCATGGGGATGGTGACAGCAAGGATGGAGACATGAGCCTCCATGGAAGCTTCTGGGGTGGTTTCCACAACAAAGCCCCAGAACAGCAGTTTCCATAGCGAACATAGTAATCAGCGGGGGTGGGCAGCCCCCAGGGGGTATATCCAAATTCACTTACTCATCAGAAAAGATGGGTGTCAGGCCCTGGGGAGATGACAGAAAGCCAAAACAGAAAAGCAAAAAGACAAACAAAATCCCAGGTCCTTGGCCTCCAAGGGCTTAGAGTCTCATGGGGGAAACAGGCATTAATTTTTAAGAGCCACACAGATGAATGCAGTATTTCCACACTGATTTCAAGGGAGAGGGGCCTGGGAAGATGTGAGTGTGTGCGTGTGCGTAAGTGTGTGCATGGAGGGAAGGGAAGGTGTCCTGGGCATAGGGAAGAGAGAGTTTAGGTTCCTGGGTGGGAAGGAACAGGGAGAAACAGTGAATAAAATGTTAAGGCTCTTGGTGAGATATGAAAAGAAATCCAATCCCCAATATACCTTTTTTCCCCCTGCTAATACAAATCCTCGAAATTAAAGCCCATCTAACTTTCCTTATGGGGACATGTGGAGAAGAATGTGAAGACGTGTGCCAGGAGCAAGTTTAGGAGACAGAGAAAAACCCAAATGGCACCTCTCTGGTCCCAGATGATGTCAGCTGCTCCTGGCTTAGAACATGCAGGGTGCACTGAGCCCCCAGCCCTGATAACTTTCAAGGCAGGCTTCCCCCAGAGCTTGAGCCTGAGTCCAAGGGATAACGTGGGGACAGCAGAGAGGAGGCGCCTGTCATCATGACCACATCAATGTTCCCTCACAGCTGCCAGGAGCCATGCTTCGGCCTTGGCTGTGGCTGTCGAACGGGGTTTCTGTATCATTCACCCCAGACCTGTCCAGCCACAAGTAGCCAGAGGGTAGCCAGGGTAGCCAGGGTAGCCAGTGGGTGGGTGGGTGGGGCTTCAAATGTGCAATGATGGTGTCGGAGGGGCCCCAACCCCTTCACCCTGCTTGGCTCACTCACCCATTTCCTTGGGCTGACAGAGTTTGCCTGTCTGGGCTCTGTTGCCCTGTTAGGAGACCCCCTTTCTCAGCATCCCATCCTCAAGAAGAGATGGAGGGCCGGAACCACCTTCCAGGGCCAGCCCCACCTCTGACAAGCCCTGGGATTCAGCCAGCTCTGCCTACACAAGAGGAGGCCTTTGGCCTCTGTGAAGCCCTGTGAGCCAGAAGCTTCCGGAAGGGAAGCGGAGCATTTAAACAGCGCTCACCAGTTGCCTTTCGGTCATGAAGAAATGGGTGGCTGGGCTCCTCCCTCCTGCCCTGTGATTATACAATAGAGTTAAAGTCTCTGATATCCACAAATCTACATCAAAATATATTCTCTAGCCGTAGGGAATGTCTCAGAATTGTTAACCTTCTCCCCAGGTATTAGAGGTGACACACTGTGAGATTAGATGTATATTTTCTTCCAGATAACACCACCCATTGAGGGGTTCATATTTACATCTTTTGTTGATATTTTTTTATAGATTAAAAGCACCTCTTTGCTAGGTGATAATTCTGCTAAGTACTGTAATTTGCTGCCATTAATATTTGTCTGAGTCCTAGTTTGCAAAATATATTTGAAACCATGTTAGAAAGTCGCATAATTGCTTCTTTGTGAGCTGAGGAAATGAGTAGTTTCTTTCCCCAGCCTTTATCCTGCTAACCTCAGAGGGGAGTAGTTGTTCACCCGAGACCTTGGTAATGGTGAGCACTGTGGAGCCACTGAATCCCAGCGCCCGCTTGGGGGTGAGGAGGCCTCCTGACAGGGCCCAGCATGGCCCTGGGCTTCACTGGGTGCTGCTGGTATCCTCCATCTCCACCTGGGCCTGGGACCTGGGGCCAAAGACAGCTGCCACCCCATGGGACCCAAACAAGACATCCATGCTTCCCAGGCATCTCTCTCAGCTCCTCATCTGCAGGCATCAGTCTCCCACCCTGACCCTCCCCGGGGAGTGTGTGGAAGTCTCCTGCTCTAGGGTCAGGAGGCTCTATACCTGCACGTGGTGGGCCCACAGTAAATATCCAAGGGATGTGAATGACACAGTCGGTGCCACAGCCTGATACACTGGAAAGTGGACAGAGGAGGCTGAGCAAGCACGGTGGCCCAGGGCTGGGCAAGAGGTGCCAGGAGGGCTCTCCTTCATCAGCACAAGGTGCCCAGAGGGACCAGTTGCAGCCACCTCCACCTCTGGCTTTGGGGGCAGTGGGAGACCCTGGTGCTCTCTTATGCACCACAGACCCTCAGTAGTCCACCAAGCCCTGTCCTCCATGATCCCTGCCTATGGGGCCCAGGCCTCTGGGTCCTTGGACCCTCAGTTCCACTGCCCAGGACTGGGGAGGCTGTGTGTGTGTGGGGGTGGGGGTGGGGGTATGGAAGCCAGGCACCTGGACACCAGCTCATTGGATGGGTTTCCCCATTCCAGCATGGTAGTGGTGGAGGTTGGGGGAGCAAATGGACTGGGCAAATCCAGTGACTCACCTGACTCTGGCCTGCTGGTCAGGATTCAGGACAGGTTGGAGCAGGCATCCAACGGCAAAGAGGCACCTCCCACCCAGGTGGCCACTGAGCACAGCCCAGCCTGGTGGACATGGTATCAGGTGCAGCCCCTCGGAGCTAAGAACAGAGAGCCTCACGAGGCGGAGCATCACCCCTTTGCCCATCCCACCAACCCCCACTACCTGGTGTACAAGGGCTTCCCTCTTCGGGCCTGATTCCAGAGAATCTCCAGTCCCCCGTGAGGTTGGTGATGCACAGGGGAACCCACCCCCAGACTGGAAAAGACTTTAAGGCTCAGAGAACAGAAGCGAGTGACCCTGAGTCACATAGCCATGGCCTCGGTCCTCTGACTCCTCGCCTCTGGGAATGTGTGCTGGGGGCAGCAACCCAGGTCCAGAGACAAAAGCTGGATCTGGGGAGGGGCTGGTCCCACAGGCCACACACAGCAAATCCCAACTCAGCCCCAGCTCCAGCGAGGCCAGACAAAAACCTGATCTGAATCTTGCAAGGGTGAGGAGCCAGGCACCCACTCTGCAATCTGAGGCTCGAGCCAGACCGCTCACCTTCTCATTCACTCAATGAGCACAAGAAGAGTTCCTGGTGGCTGGAGGCCTATGGCTTGGTGGTCCTCAGCTTTGGGTCAGGCAGCCGGCATCACCTGGCCCTTCCCCTCCTCACCTGAGTGAAGTCCCTGCCCTTCTCTGAGTCAGGTTCCTGCCTGCAGAATGGATGGGTCCTAGCACCTGCTTCACTGGAGGAGCATCTGCTTCTCACAGGCAGAAGCACAGAAGAGCTGTCTTGGTTTGGACTTCCTCGGCAGCAAACTCAGGGGTGAGAGGTTTTATGAGGGGAAAGCATAGTGAGGCAGCAAATAAGAGAAGGTCCAGAGTGTGTTCAGGAGCAGGTACCTAGTGTGGGTGACCAGGCTGGGAGACAGCAGAAGACACTTGGGGTTGCTCCACCTGGGGGTGAGGAAGCCGGAGTTATCCACCAACTCCTCTTCCTCCTTTTAGCCCACTCGTCCTGTCTGCTGAGCACAACCCCAGGACCAGGGCCAGTCCTCAGGCAGAGTGGCAGGTGCTGGCTGGAGGGAGCTGTGTGCTTGGCGGTGCACAGTGCTGAGGGAACGTGGGGGAGGGTGCCCCATGTCTCTACTACAGGTACCTAGAGATCACCCTGGCTAAATGCATGTGTGTCCTAAAGGTTAATTAGTATTATTTCAAATCAGAAGGGCCTCCAGAAATGGTTATGTCCAACTTCTAGTTTTTCATACCTAGAGGGAAACAGGTCCCAAGAGGGGAGGGCTCACCAAGGTCACATCTCATGCCTGGGTGGCAGAGCCGGCCCTGCCCTTGTGCCATTTCCTCTTGGGGTGTCCTGGGATGTTTGCCTGTTCAGCAGATGTGAATGGGGGCTGCTGCCTGTGCCCTGAACTCTCTACACACCTCATCTCATCAAGTCCTCACCACACTGTATGTGAAATAAATTACAGCCGCATTTCACAGATGAGAAAACAGAGGTCAAACATGTTATTAAGTGGCCAACAATGGCTTTGAACTACAGTCCACATGGATTTCAGAGAGTCTCCAAGGATTCAAAGGAATAGGAAATTCAGTGGTTTTAGGAACACATTCATTTTGTCTAAGGGAACAAATTTCGCCCCAAACACATGCTGTGAAGCTGTTGGAAACATGCGGGTCAGGAACTAACATGGCTTGTAGGAAAGCTGGGGCTCAGAGCAAGTTGAATAGACGGGGGAGAACAAGCTTGAGAAGCGGGTTGAGGGGAGCAGGGAGGACAGCAGAGAGAGGTACTTGGGGCAAGGATGAGGCATCCACAGGGCTGGGTGCTAGAGGGGATCTCCATTCCTGCTGCCCATCTTATCTCCCACCTGTCACCCTTGGAGCCATATGCAGGAGGATGTCCCTAGCAGGACAAGTGTTTGGGCACAGATTTGCTCAGTGACTCCTGGAGTGGAGAAATAGTCACCTTTCTTTACTTCTTCCAAAATGAACGAGAGTCTCTGAGCTCTGCCTGACAGGGAGACAGCTTTAGCCGTTATGGAAGCCCCTTCCTCTCTTTTCACGGATTCGGACACAAATTCTATGCTGTATGGGGCTGGGAAACCAGGGAGAGGCCTGCGTCCATGGTGTTGACATTACTCCTGGGGCCACTTGGCCAAATGGTACCTCTTCCTCAACTCAGGGAAGTCAAGTTCCCCTCTCTCGGGCCATGTCTGCATCTCTTTAGACCCCAGCACGGCACTGTCCCCTCTGTGGGGCTCAGCTTTCCTCCCAGAGGGTTTGAAACCCCAAAGCTGGAGGTTGGGGGTGATGATGGACTGCTTCAGCCTGTAGAGGGCCAGAGTTGCCTAGCCTTTTCGGTGTAAGGAAGGGAAAAATAGATCCTTTCCCTTTACTGATGGGATGCAAGGAATCCTTCATACCCCAAAACAAAATCCAGCAAAAATTCAATATGCCAGCTATATTCTTTTTCTTTGCAACAACTCCTTCTGATACGTGAGCATCTCACATCTTGGGAGGGGACTTTGGACCAAACAAAGAGTGTTTCCTCTAGAGCCAAGAAAGTTAGGGGCCTTGGGGCCTTGGAAGAATCCCTTCTCCGTGGCAGTGGCTTCTGGGGGCGGTCACAGCTGGGTCTTGGTCCAAATGGCAACTGGGGCGGCCAACGCTCCCTCCATCCAGGGGCCAAGCTCAGGGGAGGAGCAGTGCAGATTCAATACTTGTGGCTGTCTAGGAGGCAAGACAACCTGGGGGAAGTTATCAGAGGCTTGCAGCCCTGGGACGTTCCTCCACAGACTGGGCATGACCGTGGAAAGACCAGAACCTCCAGAGAAAGCAGGACTCATCTGTTGCCGGCTTCCTTGTGCCGACAAGGCTGTTGCTCTGGGTGACTGCCTGCCCCTCACCCCAGCCACCCAGATGATGGCTTGGCTATACCCCCTTTGTCACAGGAACTTGCACCCACCAGCCAACGACGATGACCTTCAGGCTGCTTGTCTGCAGCAAGGAGGTTACTGTGCTGGCCTGGTCCAACCTGCTCCTGGACCACCTGATCCCCTTCCCATCCTGCACTCTTGGGGGTCTGAGCCCCCGGACCTATTGTCTCGTCACTAGTGGCCCAGTTTTAGGCTCCCACAGCCCAGACTTCATCACTGCATTCCACCCAGCCTCACGCTGCTATCACTGGGGACCTCAATGTGGACAGATCCAAAAGGCTTTTCCACCTTCCTCCTAGTTGCCCACTTAGCAACATGCAATGTGATTGAGCATGCCATTCTTGAAAACATCTGCCTCTTTTGGCCTTCAGGACCCATAGTCTATAGCTTTTTCTTCTGTCTTTCTGTCATTCTCTTTTGTCATTCTTCCTCTTCACTCTAATTGCCAGAGTTATTCCTCTGCCTTCTTTTCCACCCCTTTCTTCATAGGCCATGCGGCCTAATTCCATAGCTTTGAAACCCACCTTATCAGTTAGCGATTGCTACGGTATTGCTACATAAGAAGCTACCCAGAAACTCAACATCAGAATATGGTGAGCTTGTGTTACTCATTTGTGCCTCTGTGGTTTGGTGGCTGGAGTGGTCTGCTCTATGTGTCTTCTTCTGGGACCAGCTACATGGATGTGACTTTCTCATGGTAAAAGCCAGAGCTCCAGAGAGTAAGACCAACTGTGCAAAAAGATTGTGAGTTTCTGTTTGCATCTTGCCTGCTATCATCCCATTGGTGGTAGTTTGACTCCACCGAAAGGGGGTGAGGAAAGTACATTTGGCCCAGCCTGAGCTGTGGAAAGATATGGATGGATAATTCCACTATAGAGGAACAAGGAACTGGGACCAATAGTTCAATTTACCCCATTGTGGTGGTTTGGAGCTGTATGTACCCCAGAAAAATATTTTAAACTTAATCCAGTTCTGTGGGTGTGAACTCATTGTCAGTAGGACCTTTTGGTAAAGTTACTTCAATTAAGATGTGGCCCAACTCAATCAGAATGGGTCTTAATCCTCTTACCAGAGTCCTTTATAAGAGAATAAAATTCAGACAGAGAGAAAGCCACAGAGGAAGCAACCAGAAGCTGAAATTTAACAGAACCTGGAAGAGAACAGAGAGGCCAGGAGAGGCTGCCATGTGCATCGCCATGTGTCAGAGGAGCCCAAGACCAAAGATCGTCAGCAGTCAGCCCCATAACACCAATCTTCTGGAAGAAAGCATTACCTTGATGATGCCAACACCTTGATTTGGACTTCTCCTAGCCTCCAAACCATGAGCCAATTTCCATGGTTTAAGATGATATGGTGTATGGTAATTGCTCAAGCTTCGAGGAAACTAAAACACCCAGCATATCTGTGCCAACACCTCCTCAATTGTACCTCCTGGCCAGTCCTCCTTTCTGAGCTTCAGACTCACATTGCAAGACCTCTTGGGTGTCTCCCCTGGGCTATCTAGAGGGCTGTGGGAGACCATTCATGGAAGCATCTGTGTGCCCTCTTTAGGACTCAGTTTCCCAGTGTGTAAAATGAACAGGCTGAGAATCAGACAATCTACTAGTTCTGAGAATGGATGTAGGGCTTGGGGCCTTACATCGCCTTTGACTTTGGGATTTGGGATTTGTTTCCTCTCTGTTTCTGGATGACTGTCAAGAACATGAATGTTTAGCCAAATGTCCAGTTTGGGGGGATGCTAAACCCTTCTGTCGACCCCTTCCTAGGACCCCCTGGGACCCCAGTGGAGAAGGTCAGCCGGGCCATGCTGGCTGAGGGGTTGAACACAAACTGGGGCAGGGCTGTGGGTGGCACGAAGGCAGCTCACAGAGGCCGAGAACCAGAGCAGCGGGCCCAGCACGTGGCCCAGCAACCCCACCGCTACCAAGATGGAGAATTCTCCTGTGGGTCGTCCTTGTGGAGGGAGGGCTGGTGGCTCTGGCACATCACGTCCCAGGCTGGCTGCCCTCCGGCTTCAAGCAACCTTCCTCGAGCCCCATGCGCCCCAAACAAAGCAGCTTCTGACTCTTCAGCCTTTGTGCACATCTGCATTATTAGCAATGCTAATACCATTCTGCAATGATAAATAATTAAACAATTATGGTCATGAATCAATAAGTTTAGCACATTTTTTCATCAGCAAATTGTACTGTATAAACAAGAAATATAAAATTACCAAGTCTAATTTCTCCCTAAAATTATAAACATTTTATATCTAATAATTTAAAAAGTATTAGAATTCAATGTAGGATACTTAGAACTTTAAAGAATTTTCTGTTTCCACCACACACCAGTAAATTGTCATGTTTTATGTGTCTGAATCTGATTAACATTTTGAGACCTGGCCTCAGAAATCTTTCTTTGTTTGCTCCCAAAGATGGCCCCGCTAGGTCCCTTTTCTCCCCATCCTCACGGATGGTAAACCCAATGGACTCCAGCTTCCAAGGGTCTGAGTCAGTGGACACTGTCTGGAGAGTGTGGACTGAGAGGAATTCTTGACTGAAAGCACAGGTTGCAAACCCATGGCCTGTAGGCTCAAGCTGGCCCTCTGCAGTCTTTTGTTTGCCCTATTGGGAGTTTTTTTATTTTTATATTTTGTTTTTGTTGTTTGCCTTGTATTTTTGTTTCCATTTCTAGGTTTTCTTGAAAAAAAAAAAAAAACAACCAGAAGATTTCACAGCCTTGGGTTCACAGTCCCGTGGGGCCCTGATGACATCTGAGCAGTGGCTGCCCCCTTGAAATGAAGCCTGTACTCTCCAGTTTGCCATAGTCTCTACCACTCCTTATGGTCTCCCAGGCACTGCACCTGGGGGGCACCAACAATTTTCTCTGAGGGCCACTTGACCTTTCTTGTCCCTGGCCTCTTTCATTTATGTCACCTGCCTCCATAGGCATATGGATTCCCAACCCTTAGGTTGGAATGTAATGCCCTTCCAATTCTAAGCGTAGAAGATAAAAGCCAATAGGCCTCAGAATCCAAGGACATTTTTGGGAAAACTGAGAATAAGAGTGGGAACTGGTTAAATGACAAGATCAAGGACATCCCCAGGCTGATTGTTTTCTGACTGCTACCAATTGCTTACTATGTGCTCTCATACTCCCCTTATCCCCCCTTTTCCTGGTACTTCTGCTGCTTTTGGTGAACCAAACACCTCCACCTCCATGCCACACCCTCCTTATAGTTCTTTCCTTAGCCTCACCCCCAGGTTCCAAAGCAGTGTCCCAGACTCCCAAATTATGTTGTGGTTTTGTTTTTAAGTTATCCATCACCAAAAGATGAAAATCACAGCATGGAAACCCAGTCTCCCACCTCCATCCACAGCATCAGCTATTCTGAGCCTAGAATGAGGAAGAAAAGCCATCTGATTACTTACTGGCTGACCTATTCCTTCCACCTTAGGGAATGGCACCCGTGGACTCAGGTGGAAAACTGGGACTCATCCAAGTCACCTCCCCCCTGAATTCACTTATCCACTGGTCCTTCTGATTCCTTCCTGAACCGTCCAGATTTTAGCACCGCGCTTCCCTCCACTCCTCTGGGGCTGTGGCCACGGCCTCCAACTGGACCTTCTGCTTCCTGTTAACTGCTTTGAAAGGATGTTACATAGCTGAAGAGAGGGCTTCTGAATTGCAGATCTGATAAGGCACCCCCAACCCCAGCAAGAAATATTCCATTCTCTCAGGGTGAACTTCGGCCTCCCTAACTTGGTGTTTTGGTTCAGGTGAGTTTGGAGGCAGGGGTGTGCAGACCATGCAAGTCAGCTCAGGAACTGTGAGAGATGATTCTAAGGATAAAGTTTTCATGGGATGCAAGGAAGAGGCAGCCAGCCGGTGAGGGAGAGGCAGGGCCTGTGGGCTGGCACTCCCTCCACCCCCTGGATCTGCCCCTGCCGGCCCTCTGCACACCCTAATCCCACTTCTTCCTCATCCTTCCTGCCCCTGCCAGGATGTGATACTGCACCCTCCAGCCTTTCTGTGCCCACAGAGTTTTGTGGAGGGAGGGGGGATGGTCTTTCCTCTGTGCCCATTGGGATAGTGTGTATGTGTGAACATGGGGGGGGGGGAATGGGGCCTGGCCACGCCCCCTGCCTCATGGATCCTGGATTGCAGTGAGGAAGGCAGGGCAGATGCACAGGTGAGGAGTGATAAACAGACTCATAAAAGCCAAGGAGTGCAGGGGGGTGGGGGTGGGGATGGTGGCCCACCTCCCACCCAGCCCTGTGGCATGGTCCTGCCTGTGACTGGGACTCATAGTCTGGTCCCTGATCCAACCCCAAAGTCGGGGATACCCCCAGACCCTTCGCTCCCAGCAGCACTGACCGGTCCTCTTGCGCCTGGCCAGAACTTTCCTGAACTTGGGGGTCTTCTAGCTCTAGTCACTTCCTTGGGAACACAGGGCTTCCTTGGTTTTCCTGCCCCCAGCCCTGGCTCTGGAATCCGAGGCCTGGTGGATAAAGCTCTGTCTCCTTCCTCAGGTGCTTTAAGACTCTCCCCTCTTGCCTGCCATCCTCCCGCCTGAAGTCGTAGAGCTGGATTTGGGCTGAGCATACTGCGGGGGCTCTGATGATTGGAAAATGCACTAATGAATGGATGGTGGCAGGCTAAAATGAACGAAGTGGCTGATGAGGTAAACAGACACCTTTCTCACCTCCACTGCTGTCCAGTGTTTAAGCTGTGGGGTCTGTGCTGGGATGTCAGACGTCCAAGGCCCTTCAAGAGGTGAGTTCTGAGCTTCTAGGAAATGTCTGAACTCAGGAATCATTCTTCCCATGGCAGCTTTGGCCAGCTTTCAGCTACTAGTAATTTAAAGACATGTCTTATGGACTAAGGATGCCTAACGAGGACAGCAGCCATCAGTTAAATAAACCAGCCACTTGGTTCAAACAGATTTGTCTGTCTCAGGAAAAGTCTACTAACTGATCAGTTGTCAGAATAGCTTACCTGGGAGCATGGACCTCTGCTAGATGTTTACATTGCAGTGGGGGCATGGGGTTGGGGATGACAAAATGAACATCATGGACACAGTCTCGGGAGGGGTTGGGTATGGAGAGTGCTTCTCCTAGCTGGAATGCGGAACCTGCAGCCAAGGTGTAAGCATAGGAAGTTGGTTGGGGCAGTGGGGACAGGGGAGGAGGCAGAGCCACACAAGGAGACACGATAGCACCTGCCATGATCCGGGTGACCCACCCTGGATCTCACAGAGCTCCTCATGGCCTTATGGATGTGGCTCTGACCTGTCTACTTTGGGGAACAAAACAGGTGCATTTATCCACCGGGTTGGAGTGCCCCCAAGGACATTCGGGTCGTGCATGTGTGCATGCTTGGTGGTTGGGGCAGGAGGCGAGAGGCCTGAGGTGGGCTGGGAGAAAGGGGATCTCATTGCAGCTGTTCCCCCAGAGGCCTCCAATGCAAGGACGCAGGAATTTGGAGGAAACAGGGTCCCGCCAGGCAGAAGGGGTCGTGGTCTCCCAAGGCTTCTCTGAGGTCAGACCCTTCCAAGAGCCCAGCCAACGGGGATCGCCCAAGGCCAGGGGTGTCCTTTGAAGATGGGTGAGCAGAGCCGCTGCCTGGGCCATGGCGCCACAGTGGCCCCTGTGCTCCCCTGCAGCCGGGTCGGCCCTTTCGCCTTGCCGCCTCCCACCTCCATTTGTGGGTGGCAGCATCCCAGCCGCCAGTGCCAATGCCAGCATGCCGGGGCCTCCAGATTTTGTTTCACTCAGTGGCTCTTAGCAACATGTTTCCTGCATTCTGCTCATTCTGTTTCACATTTCACACTTCCCCAGGCTGAGAGATCCATCCATCGACTGCAAACGCTCTGACAGGGCTGGGGTGGCAGGGGCTCCTGCTGGGCTTGCTGATGGGGACACGGTCAGGACCGGTGGGGGACACAATGTCCCTGTACCCCATAACCCCCATCTCCTTCCTGACCCCCGAGTCCCCGATGGAGCTAGCTAATGGCCTCTCTGAGCACTTGCTGGGGGTAGGGGGAACAACAGGGGGTGCTTCACAGCCCCAACACCAGCTCAGCCCCACATCTCCAAACTGACCTAAAGCTTTTCCTCCGCCACAACAGTTTAAAAACAAAAGTTTTTTCTTCTACCTTCTCAGGGTCTTTAGTCACTCAGAAAAATTCTCCTAATTTCCTCTCTCTAAATATATTTTTTATTTTTAAATTTTTTGCACAGGATTCTCTTTTTTCCCCTCCTTTCTAAAAATGGATGAATTGAACCCCTAGATTTTTTGTGTATATATCTATGTCTCTATTTATCCATCTATATTTTAAATTTTAAACCTATAATAACATTCAGAATTAGCTCACAAAACTGGATTACACAAAGCCAGCAGGTTTAAAAATATTTCAAAGATGTTGCTTTCATGCTTCAAATCCTTGAAAAGCCAAATACATTCACTTCTGAAACTAAGTCTTGGGTTTTGCTGAAAAAAAAATAAGAAAAGTGTTTAATAGCACATATGGCATAATTTTATTTGACATCTGTTTTGTAACAAACAATATTTAGCTCACTTATTTGCTGAATGATACAGTACACAGTGCAAACAAAAAGTCCAATGAACAGTTTTACAGAGTTTGTAATATATCAATATTTATTGCAAAAGAATGCAAAACTTAAACATTTAAGTGTGTTATTGATTGTAATATGCAAAACATTGATTACTGTATGTTGCCATTGCAAAAAAAAAAAGTGTATTAAATGCCTTCTGGGGTATGAAAATGAGGTGCATTTCGGCAAGAGACGCTTGCCTGCTCCCCTTGGTGACATTTAGGCTTAGGCCTGCTCCCTCTCGTTTGTGTCATTCTATCGACGACAGCTGTCAATATATTTAGGATGGTTTAGCTCATAACAGCAAAAATGGTGAGACTATTGGCTTAATTGCAAGGAGTGATTGATTTTAATGGAAACAACATTTAAAAACTCAAAATGCACTTTCACTTGGCAGTGCTAATAGAATGCTCTAATGAATTGAAGCCTCAAACATAAATGTATGGTACTTACTGCAAGGATTAGCAAAGGACAACAATGGCTGATGCATTAGATGTGTTGTTTTTTTATTTTACTCTAAAGTTGAAATAAACTATTTGTTTATATAATTGGACTCCAGGAACCAATGCAGAAATATAATCACATGCCACCTGGGCCACAAAGCAAATAGCAAAACTCTGGGAAGTGAAAACCTGGGCAGGACACTGGAGTTGCTTTTACTCTCTTCATTATTATTGGAAAATATATATTGAAAAAAAAAGTTAAACCAATCATGAGTGTTTGTGAGCAGGAGAAATAAAGAGGACTCTCTGTGCTGTTAGGGATGCACTTTTCCTCAACCCGACGTCAATAAAATAACAAATGCAACCAAGATGGTGTCTGCCCCAACTGGAGGGTCTTGTGGGATTGGCTTAAGCACACTCAGAATCCTGGAAGTGAGGACCAGCATCCAGCAGCAGGATGGTCCTTGAAGTTTGGACCTTTTCCCCAGGGACCAGGAAGGTTAAAGATTTTATCATGCTGGTGGGCTTTTGAGACTGTAAAATATAACAAGCATGGCAAAACAACAGCCAACGCTTGTTGAGTGACTTCATGTTCCAGACACCATGTCAAGAACTTTATTTGTACTCTGTTAGTTATCCCTGAACCTTGGCTCCCCAGAAGCCCTCTGCAGATTCAGAGGGGACTTGCTTTGACCTGGAAGCACTTTGAAAAGGCTGTGGCCTGTGTCTTCCATTCTGCAGAGTGTTCTTATTAGTCCTTGATGCTCTGGGTACTGGGGGTGGGGTGAGAGTGAGGATGGGGAGACCAAGACTCCATCTTCTAGTTGCTGATGACTGAGACCATCCACGGGCCCAAGTTTGTAATTTGGGGCAGCTTTGGGGAAAGGCAGCAGGGACAGCTCCTTGCAGGGAGCTGAGGTGAGAGCCGGCATCATCTCTTCTGGGGTGACTTTGAGGCTGTGCTCATCCTGAAAGACTAATAGCGTCCCTGTCATCTGGGCATCCTCCTGAAACTAAGGAACCAGAATAGCAGGCAGCCCTGTCTTCTCCAGAGCTCCCAGCTCTCTCCATGATTTCCCACCTCTCTTCTCAGCTGCTGGCCAGGGTGAGAGCTGCTCAGCCCGCTGGTTGCCTCTACGGTGATGGACTCCACTGCTCTTCCTTTTGACTCCTCTAAGCCTCATTCCCTGCATTTTAAAAAGGATGCTAAATGTGATAATACATGGAAAGGACTAGTATGAGGCCTGGCACAGAGTAAGTGTCCAGAAAATCCTGGTTTGTGTTTGTAGGGATTTTACTCATTGTTAGTGCTCTGGGCTGCTCCTAAGGCCATACTTAACCTCTCTGATCCTCCACTACCTCTTCTGTAAGATCAAGGTAACACTCTATGTTACACCTCCTAAGGACTGCTGGGAGGATTAAACTAAGCTGATTCATGTAAAGAGTTTTGCACAGTGCCTGGTCCAGAACTAATAACCCAAGACTTGTCAGGTAATAGCTGTAATAATAATGAAATCTGCTGATATCGAGAGGTGTACCTGGGTCCATTTAGAAACAAAGAACTAACCGCAGCTGTCATAAGGATGTGCTTGGTGCCTGCCCCTGCAGAGATGGTCAAAGGGAGGTGCAAGGAGAGAATCACCTGCTTTTGCGGGGAAGTTTCTAGCAGATGTTGTGGCTGTCGCAATCGGGCTGAAACCTGATTCGTGGGGTGATGGGGGGTGCCTCGGAGAGCCCAGCCCACTTACCCCCTTCCTCCTGCTGCCTCAGCAGCAATTACGAGCCATGAAGGAAACAGAAAGCAGAGGCGAGCAATATATGTCACGAGGAAATAAGAACACTGCACAATGAGAATAAATAATAATATATTTTTTTCTGGCTTTCATGAAACTCTATAGATATAAAAAGCTGGAGAAAGGGGATTTTTTTTTTTTTTTGCAGACCTTAATTATAGCGGGGTTGTTAGTAAATTTACTGAATTGCAAATGTAAAATATTCTGATGGCCTGAGTAAAACCACATATTTAAGCCTTCTAAATGAACATTTCTGTTTTTTGAGTAATTTGTACCATCTGTGTCAAAATTCTGAGTCTAAAAAAAAAAGCAGTGGAACAAATGTTGGTTCCATAAAACAGTCCTAGTTCATTGTTGAAATTGTCACACATTAACATTGCAGGCCATCTGGGAAGACAAAAGCCTCTAACCAGATTGCGGAGATGATTTTATTGGTCTGGTATTAATCAGGATGTGGCATAATATTTGAGCAGAAAGGAGAGATGAGGTGAAGTGGAGCCCCCCAGCCGCCCCAACCATGCAGGAGTTCTACCATATCCCTCTACACTGTGGCATGGGGGTATTTCTAAAGCCGGCTTCATCATCAGAAAATGTAAATAAAATGCAAGGTAGTATTTCCGGTTTAAACACACACAAACACATGAAGCCCAGAAAGGACTCAGGCGGCTGGTGCGTGGGGAGGGTTTACCCAGGGCCAGGCTGGAATGAAGCAGAATGGAATCTTCCTTTATCGCGGCACATCTGACTCCAACGGCGTGGAGGGATCCCGTGCCCGGGATGGCCAGCTGCTCCTACCCGTGTGTCCACCGCCAGGCTGGCCTGCTCAGCTTGGCGAGCCTTACCCTGCCCTTGGCCCCTGGCTGGAGTACTGCGCCCACAGCAGACCCCGAGCCTCGGTCCCGCCACCTAGGGGTACATCCCTCAGGCCCTGGCCTGTGTCCAGCCACAGCACCAATAAGCTGGGGAGCAAAATGTTTGGTGGACACCCCGTGCAGTTCCCTTTAGGATCACAGTGGAGTGATGGGGATCCAGACAATGGCTCAATCGTGCTATGGCCTGAGTGCATGTCCTCAGGCAAGCCAGAGTGGGAGAGATGGGAGTTGAGAATCTGATTTCCCCCAGTGGGTCCCATTTCCTAGATGCCTTTCAGGGTGTTGAGCGCTCTCAGAGCTCAGAGAGGTTCCTGGCTTAAAGACCCCTAAATGCAAGCCCCAGCTTCATCCTCAGTGCAAACCACCATCTTCATCCTAATGCAAGCCTCCAGCTTCATCCTAAATACAAGCCACCGGTTTCACCCTAAATACAAGCCACCAGCTTCATCCTAATGCAAGCCACCGGCTTCATCCTAAATACAAGCCACTAGCTTCACCCTAAATACAAGCCACCGGCTTCA
>JAKSZT010054565.1:5270326-5297152 GCA_026826555.1 Tolypeutes matacus | reverse complement strand
ACGGGCTTCATCCTAAATACAACCCACCGGCTTCACCCTAAATACAACCTACCGCTTCATCCTAAATACAAGCCACTGGCTTCATCCAGTCCTGAACAGCAGGAATGGTGAGCTGTTCCAAACGCTGGCTGGGTGAGCTCGCTGAAGGCAGGCAGGTCAGCCTCTGGGGTGCCTCCTTCAGGAGGGATTTTCAAAGTGAATGTTGACTTTGCTCTAATTTGCCTTTAGGCATGACTGGGACCCAGCCTGCCTGAGAGGTGTGACTCTGTGTGACTGAAGAATCAGGCAGGGGTGTTCGGGGTGCCGGGGTCAAGTGCATGGAGAAGGGAGTGGGCACCCTCAGCGTCCAGTCCCATCCACGCAGGCTTCAGGCCTGCCCACCTGCAGTGGGTACAGCCCCACTCTGGGCAGCTTTGCTACACTGTGGGGTCCTGGCCCCCTGTTGAGGTGTCCCCAAGTCCATTGTCCACCATGAGGTCATGAAAGAGTAACTGTCCCTTCACACTGGCAGTGTCCACTTGTGTTCCAGATTCTAACAGTGTGCTCTGAGGCCGCTTTGAGAGTCCCCTGCGTGCTTGGCCCTGTTGTAGAGGGAAGGGGAAAGTACTACCTGCTCCCTGGTCACATGGAATTCAGTCTTTTTGTCGGGAAAAACTTACCCGAAACAGCGAGGGAGATGGCAGCAGGGAATGCAAGTTGCTGGGTCCCCAAAACTCAGATAATTAGGGCATGCGCATAATAATTGTGTGATGCATCCAGAAAGCTCTTTTAGAAATGGAAATGGATAACTCTGCTCTGCTGTGTGAAACCCTTCAGTGACTCCACTTGCCCCTGGGATGGAGAAGGAGTCCCCATGAGGCCCTGAGTGATCTGGCCCCTTGCCTTCCAGGCTCCCCCAGAAGTGACCTTGCAGCCTCCCAAAGGCCCTTGCTCCTCTCCACAGGGCCTTTGCATCTGCTGTCCTCACTGCCTGGAGGGCACTTCCTTGTCACTCTGTTGGTCCAGTTTGTTCCTTTACATCCTTCAACGCCAACTCAGACAACTCCTCTTTAAGGACACACCCTTTGGGTCTCCTAGCACTCAGCATTTATTTTGTAATTACCTTTTGTAATTATCTTGTAATTTGTAATACAAAATAAAATATATTTGTCATGTAATTACTGTTTATGCCTTAATATCCAAATACCAGAGGGTCCTCTATGTTCCCAATGAAAGGATGAGAACTTTTTGGGGGTCCTGCTTGAAAATATAAACTTTTAAGGATGAAGTCAAAATAGTCAAATCCCTCCTTATAACTACTGTTTGTGCTGCAATACATATTTGCACACTCATTTAGGAATACTTCTTTTGCTCTCACACATGATGAGTCAATCTTGTTCAAACTCTCCCATGCACCTCCTCCACGTATGCCTTCCAGACCAGGAGAGACACTTTTTCCAGCAACTACCACAGTTTCCCAAAGCGTATCTGTTTTCTGCAGGATGCAGTGCTTCTTGACTCCGCTGCTGGAGTCAAAGCAGTTGAGAACTCTATCCTAAGCCATGAGCACCATTTGCCATCCGTGTTCTCCATAAAATAACCATGTACTGGCATGTACTTGCCTTTTTACGAGATCCTTAAAAGCCTGCTTTGCAATGTCATCCAGAACCTACAGGGGAGACTGCAACCCCCTTCCCAGAATATTATTTTTCTGTTTATTTTCTTTGCCTCTTTTTTGTTTTGGTTTTTCCCAATTCCATCAGGTGACTTCTAAAAGCATCCAAAATTAGCATCAATTGAGGACCTGTAGAACTAATGTGTCTTTCCTACATGGTGCTTGAAGTTCAAGCAGTTAAGAACAGAGCTCAGTTATATAAGAGAAAACCTTGTAAACATTCAAGCATAAGGCAGCTTCTCCCTTTTAAAGGATAATTTTGGGAAAAGCCCTTGCCTCATGTTCTGGCATGTTTGGCCATTCTTTAGTGTCCCCTGCTCTAGACTATATGCTTTATGAAGGCAGGGACCTCAGTGGTCTTTATCACCTCCCATGGGACCTGGTACTCTGTAATTGCTTGTGGTGGTTTGAAGCTGTCGGTACTCCAGAAAAGCATGTTCTTAAGCCTGATCCACCCTTGTGCATGTGAACCCACTGTAAGGAGTACATTTTGATGAGGCTACTTCAGTTGTTGTGTCCCACCTCAATCAGTATGGGCCTTAATCCTAGGACTGGAGTCCTTTAAGAGCAGAATGAAATTCAGACAAAGTGAGGGAAAGCCAGAGGGAACAGCCAGAAGCTGAGCATCAACAGAACCTGGAAGAGAAAAGGGAGACCAGGAGGCACAGCAATGTGCCTTGCCATGTGACAAGCTAAGGACGAAGAATCACCGGCAGCCAGCCCCAGAGCACCACGGCCTTCCGGAAGAAAGCCTAGCCTTGATTGGAACATTTTCCCAGCCTCAAACCGTGAGCGAATAAATTCCCGTTGTTTAACCCGGTCCATTTCATGGTACTTGCTTGAGCAGCTCGGGAAACTAAAACGGTGCTCAATCAACATTTGTAGAATAAAGTAATGAATGATGCAAAATGAACTGAAATAGAAAAATGGAGGTGGAGGCAGGTGTGGAGCAGCATGGTCACATCAGGCAGAAGGCTGCCTTTGGCCAGGTGGAGAGGATGTTGTTTCCCAAAGCAGAGGGACATGGAAGAGGCCCTGACATTCCAGAGACACCCTCCCCCCACACACACACCCTCACGCATACCCCACAGGAGTCTTATAAAGGAAAAGTTATTCCATCCAAACAGAAGCCTCTGAAAGATGGAGGAAGGGGAGGGGAACTTAAACTTGGTGCAGCCTCCCCCCCCACCCCTGGCTGCAGTTCTCTGTCATAGGGCCTGACCAGGTAATGAACGCAGACCGATTGGAGACGCTCCTGCTAATTCCCTCCTTGTTAGTCATTGTATTTAGCTCTCTAATGTCTTCCACTTAAGTAATAGCCACTGAGGTGTGGGGCTCCCTGGTGCCTAATGGCCCGGGGTGTCGCTGAGGGCCATTAATCCCGGTGGCCATTAATCCTGAGACGTGCCCAGGGTCATTACAGGGTCCGTGGCTCTCAATGAGCATGATCCAGTGAGGGCACGTGCCCTGGGAACGCCCCGCTGCCTGGAGGGCTGGCGCCCTGGACGTGGGGGACCCTTGTTTGCACGCATGCACCTATAACCTGGGGGATCCCTATCCGAACAGGGCAAAGATGCAGACAGGTTTCTCCAACAGCCAGCATGGGGCCGAAGGTAGCTGGGGTAGTGGGGCTGGAGAAAACCGGACGGAAGTATCGCTGCTGTGCTGGGAGGCCGGGTCCAGAAAGAATGAATCCGAGAGGGAAGATGGAGACTGCTCGGTTTCCCGCCATTAATGAAGGGTAAGGGAACACAGAAAAGCGGCACCTGGGCAGAGCCAAGGACCCTGGCTGGCTGCTCAGGAGAGGCAGCAGCAGCCTGTGCTCACTGCCAGGGCTGCCTCTGGGCCTCCTCTGACTTCTGCTTTTGCATGGCTTCCACTATTGCGTGGTTTTCTGCTTTCCCGTGGCTTCTGCTGTCACATGGCTTCTGCTGCCCTGTGGCTTCTCCTTATTTTACTGTATATTTTTTCTTAATAACATAAGCTCTGGAGTCAGGCCTCCTGGGTTCAAATCTTGGCTCTGCTATTTCTTAGCTGTGTGGCCCTGGGCAATTTACTTAACTCCTCTAAGCCCCAGTTATTTTTTTCCATAGAATGAGAAAAACAACAGAGTTGTTATGAGAACTCAATATAATAACACAAGTAGAGCAATTGGGATGGTGCCTGGAACCCAGCGGGAGCTCAATAAATGCTTCCTCCTCCTCCTCCTTCACCTCCTCCTCCTCTTCTAGTTTTACTGGGACTGCTTGTGCGGTTCTCTCTGTGTGTCTCTCGGCCTCCATCCCCCGACTGTGACTCTTTCCTTGGCCATCATGGTCACTCTGTGCCCGGCCAGGTACTATCCACACACGAACACCCTGTTGGCGCCAACCACCTGGCTCTTGGACTCCTGCTGGTCACTGACATTGGTCATACTTGGATCAAGAGCCAGTCTCTGGCTTGCTGAAAGTGGCAGGATTTCAGGGTGCCAAGCTTGTGGCCCTGATGTAAGGCAGCACCTCTGGCCCCAGCCTCAGTGGGTGGTGGGCATGGCAGTGCCTGGAGTGTATGACCAGTTCTGCTCCATCTAGAGTCCTGCCTGGCACTGGCCCAGTGACCCCCACATGGGCAGAGCTTCTGGTTTGCCCATAACTGTCTTGGGTGACCCCAAGTCTGTGATGCTGTCCTGGCCATTGTTCTAATGCCCATTGTGCTAATGTGGTCAGAGAGGTGGATGGATGGCCAGAACTGGGTTGCAAACACAGATCTCTTAATGCTGAAGCCGGCATCTTCCGTCCACACCATCTTATGTTTATAGGGAAGGCATGCCCAGTGTTGATGATTGGGAATAGGCAGAACAACTCATGTCCTGAGGACAGGTAGGGATTTGGGACCAGGATACACACAAGGTCATCAGAGAGGTAGACTGCAGGTGGAAGAATCAGATTTGGCTAAATTTTTCTGGAATCCTTCACTTGATCTGGCTTGTTTCTAATTTTGACTTCAAAGATCTTGCTCAAGGCTGACCCCAGCAGGAAGCCATGTCTGGCCAAGGTCACCTCCTCAGTCCAGCAGTGCCCCTCCTCCCACACAGCTGCCCCACGGCAGCAGCCCCTTTTCTCTCTGGACTCAGCGAGGGGGTCTTAGCCAGAGAGCTGCCTGTCCTGGCCAATTTCCCCAAAGACACAGAGAGCAGGGGGTGGTGCCCCTCATCTCGGGGGCCCAGCAATGGGTGGCACATGTGAGTCGGGGAAGGGAGCAATCTCAAGAACGATGCCTGGCCCCACCCACTAAAGGACCAGGATGCAGAGAAATGTCACTTGCTGCCACAAAGAAGTGTGGCATTATCAGCCCTATGCCATGGGCAAGTGGATTAAAATGCCATTAATGCAGCAAATTAAGCTTACAGCAAAGTAAACAGAAATTAAATCAATAACCAGCACATGGGGGACAGCTGTATTTTCCCCAATGGTCTCCCAGGAACTGGAGCTGGTGGGTGCTCAGGGGTGGGACTTTGGGGGGACTGGCTGGAACAGGAGAAGGGTCAGTGGCGCAGGTGGGAAGCACATTGCCCAGTCCCCGAGCAGTGGGCTCTCAGAGGGTCTAGGCAGAGACCCGTCTTTACGGTGGATCTCCACCCAGGTGGAGTCCCCATAATCTGCCAGCCCCCCAGGTTTGTGAAAGGGATGCTGGAGACATTTTGGTTGTTCTGCATCCATTTACCCTTCTTTTGGCAGTGGAGTCTGCATTCTTCTCTGGGACCCACCAACTCTCCATCCATGTTGTTCTGGCAGATTGAGCTACTCTCGGGCTTAAGGCTTGAGCACCTTGTCCAGGCTTCCTAGCTCATGAGAGAATTGCCTCTCCCTGGTCACAGCATTGGATTCAGGATTGTGCACCTGACTCAAATTTGTTGCAAAAGGCAGCCTGAGGACTTTGACCGGAACCTCCTGAAATGCATACCTGTCCTTCAGGGCTGTTGAGCTGATGGGAGGCACCAGAGGAAAGGAGGTAGAAGCCCCATTTGAGTACCTGGATCCAGCTATGCCCGAAACTATGCCAAAGCTAGCTAGACTCTTTAGGAACACAAGTCCCCCCTCCCATCCTTTTATTCTTAAACCAGTTAAATTTGGTCATTTGTAACTAAAAGAGCCTAGATTGAAAAATAAGATCATTTTTTAAAAACAGAAGATTCATTTACCACACACCTCTCAGGGACTATTTAGCATGTGGTCAGATGGCGAAGTCGATGGAGGTTTCCCGTGGTCTCCCTTGTCCTTCTTCCAGCTTTCTTCCTTACTCCCTCCCAGACTCGTGTGTGTGTGTGTGTGTGTGTGTGTAAGGTCTTGCTCTGTGGATCCAGGGAGGTGGAGAAAGAACAGGTGCAAACAGCATGAAGCCTTCGTAGGTTTGTTTCCAGCTTTCCTCTGGATGGAAGTAACTGGACCAGGAGTGTGGGGATTCAGATTCCAGGGTGGTTCCATGGGAAAGTTCCTGGTCTGTGGGCCAGTGCACCCCCTCCCCACAGGTACCTCTTCCTCATTGGATCCCACGGCCTGCTCAGCTGTGCTCCCTATGGTTCATCCATCCATCCACCCTCTGGAATGCTCTTCTGGGACAGGTGAGCTCTTTGCTGGGCTTTGGGACCCGGGACTCCTATCTCAGCCCCTCCCTTTTTGAGCCTCTGGCTGAAATTGTCTTTGGCAGAAGAAAAATCTTTGATGGGGGAGGGTGTGATTACGGACAAAGTCTTAACTTTTCTCTCAGTCCCTCTAGCATCTCTGCAGAGCTCCTGGAGGAGAAAGGGGGAGACCCAGGACTGAAGGTGGGGCATTTTTTTCTTCTGGTAGCTCCTTCCGGAAGCCTCCGTGAGTGCCCCTCCCAGGCTGGGTAGATGTGTGTCTCCCTGTGCCCTCATGGTCCCTGGACTTTCCTTTGTCCAGGACACTAAGGCTTCTTTGCATCTGGCAGTTCTTACCTGCTCCCCTGTGGTCTTTGGCTTTCTGGAAGTCAGGGACCAAAACTTTTCCCTCCCTCTCTGAGGGCCTTGCACAGAGCAGTCTCTATACATGTCTGCTGACCAAAAGAAAGAAAGAATGAATGAATGAACAAATGAATGTACGATGCCTTTCCTGAGGCCTTGGTGGTGGCCTCTGCCCTTGGAACCCATTAGGATGGTTTTAAGGACATCGTCACATCAGCGGTCCCTCCCCACTCCCTGTGAGTCTCCCGAGGGTCACAGCCTCACTGTGGGGTCCTCTGGCCTCATCCCCCCAGTCCCTGCACCTGCTCTCCTCACTTCCTTTCTTCTTTAAGGGACCCTCTTGGCCTCCCACCTGCCTCACATGGCCATGGTCGGCAGGGGTAGCTGCCAAGGCACCTGTAGGGTGGGATGCTGTGGCTTCAGGCAGGCGGCAATCGGGTGGGCTGGCTCCTTGTGGATGGTGCAGGGTGGCAATCCAGATGGACGGTTCCGGAGGCTCCTTCTGAGCTGACCTTCCCAGTGCGCTCTTTCCCCTGATGGAGGCAGTGGGACAACCCCCTTGCAAGCTTCCCAAAGGTGCCAGTATCGACCTGCTGCACAGGCGGAGGCAGCAGCAGCGGTAGCTTTTCATCTCAAAGGCCATTATTCTCATTCTTCCTTTTTGGAGGGGCACTGCCCCCACCCCCCACACCAGGGACTCTCTCACTGGAAGATCCTCCTGTCCTCCCAGCTCAGCTCCGACCCTCTGGTCAGTGGCCACCAGGTTGTGGGCAGGCCTGACACCCTCAGTCTGGACCCCTCTCGGTGTTGGGGGGGCCAGGCCTGTTTGAGGGGAAGCCCTCAGCCTGCCTGCCCCACTGGTATTATCCCTGACCGGGGGTCTGGGAAGGAAGGAGAGAGCCAGATCCAACTTTGAAGAGTTTCAAATTCCTCTGTTGATTTTCCCCCTCTCCCTCCCTCAGGTTCCAAATCCAATTCTAGCTCCTGGCCAACTGGTAGAATTAAAGGATTAAGAGCTACTCAGGTCTTATCCTGATATGAAAAGATTTCACAGAGAGGCTCGTAGTTCAGTGTCCAAAGCCAGAGAAATCGTCCCCCACCTGCGCTGGGTATTGTTTTGAAAGCCTCACTGGAACCACCTTTTGAGCTCCTGGCTGAGGCATCACTGTTTCACTTATCTCTTAAGACCTTGCTCATAATTGCCCAATGTCGGACAAGCAGAGAGAACTCCAGGCATTATCTGTTAAGGGCCCTCTAATCCAGTTCATGAGGACAGAGTGGTAATCAGAACACCTTGGAATCCTTCTAAAATCAACATGGAATTTCACATGAGAGCCCCAGGGACAGACACAGGGGCCAGGCCCCTCCGAGAGGGGCAGGAGGCTACGGGGGTGCGGCTGGCCGGAGGGACACCAAAAGACTTTGAATTGGAAAGCAAAAGGGGTTTTTAAGTGGGTGCTGGAGTGAGTGTGCAGCTGCACGTGTGCACTCATGGACGTGTGTGTACTTATGCACATGTGTGTGTATTTCCTGGCCAGGCCCCTATGAGCCCAGCTGGTCAACCCAATCAGGGAAGGACCCTGCAGGCAAGAGGGTGGAGGAGGTGCCCATGAGGCAGAGACGGCATTTCGGCAGGTGCTTGGGGAGCTTCCTGACAAACGCTGTTCATCTTCTGGGGGAGGGGGTGGCATGCAACCAGGATGCTACTCCATATGGGCATCCTCTGTGGGACACGAGGTACACGCCTCTGACTCATAGAGCTTTTCTGGAGACGTCACAGAGGCTCTACGCAGGTACAAGCTCAGGTGCCAGACTCCCTCGGCACTTCTCATCCGTAGGTTCATCCACCTGTGATTGACAAATGGCATTCCCTTCTCCCTTACTTGGTGGGGAAAGATGGCTTTAAAATTGTCCTCAGAACTAAACTTGGTTTCCCCTTCTTCCTGGCTCAGCTCTCACCCAGTTAGGCCCCAGGTGCTGTGTTAGTGCTATCAGCCCTCCTCCCTGTGAGCAACCAGGGGTGGGAGTGGCTGAAATTCTTCTATGACCTCCAGGATTTGCACAGCCCTCCCCCACCTCATCTGCCCCCTCTGGACCCACCCAGGAAGCTCAAGCTCCAGAGCTGCTGCCCTGAGAGCCTTTTCCTGCCTGCTAGTGGTTGGGGCGGAGGCTTTAGCTATCCTCTGTTGATGCCAGCATTTCTGGATAGTAAACATACAGGGCTAGCCTGTATGTTAGGGAATTAGTTTGGGTCCCCCTGAAGCAGACCCTGAGATAAGGAGGCAAGTGCAGGAAGTTTGGGAGAAAATACCAGTAAATGCTGGTGGTGGTGGTGGTGGTGGGGCCAGGAAGGGAAAGAAGGCAGCCCAAACAAGGTCCATTATCAACACGTGGCCACCAGGGGCCACTGAGGTTTGACTCCACTGGGAAGCTCTGGGGGACATTGTGGAACATGCCTAAGAACCAGTCCCATGAAGGGGAGAGAGCTGGGGTATTTACCCCGGAGGGTGTTAATTATGTGATGCTTTGTCTGTGTGAGCCAATGGTCTCCTGTGGCCTGGGAGAATGACGTCAGGAACAGAGGTGGGTCATCTGCATCTGGCAGGTGGAAGCAGCAGGTGCATGCCAACATGCCAAGGCTGAAAGCCGTGGGCAAGGAACAGTCAGCCTCAGCTACAAGGGGTGCTTCTAGGCCAGGATTCCTTGCTGGGGCTGGTCAGGGTGATGGGACAAAGGGACTATGGGAGGCCTGAGGCTGTGATTTATGCTGACTGGCTTTCAGTTGCCTCGTGTTCGAGTTCCTGACCCAAAGGGCTTCTGAGTCCCTGGCCTTCTTGGTGCCTGGGCAGGACTTCTTCCCCCTGGCAAATGCTGTCCGCACCCTCTGATCTCAAAGATCAACCACTGGCCAAGGGTGCGTTCACCAGAGCCTGTTTCACCCTATCTTAGAGTCTTACCTTCTCTTTCTGAAAAATGGGGTGCCTTGTAGACAAGAAAGGGGGTAAGGCTAAAGGCCCAGATGATCCATGTGGTACTGGTTAGAGGTGGAGACATCAGTGGGAACTTATGTTTAGCTTTGATCTAGATAGAGATGGATGCAGATAGAAATATTGATAGATCTCTGTGGGCACACAGATCAGTATACGGATAAACAAGATATATTTCCTTGCTCTTACCTGAGAGGGCTTAGAAGCAATGACATCCCAGCACTAGATCTTGGTTTCTAACACCATTTTCCAATCAAAGGAACCAGGGCTCCTTAGAGAAAGAGCTGATTCTATGACTGGGGCAGGAAATAGACAAGATGAGCCTGGAGCATCTTGTAGTGTCAGAAAGTAAGGAAATGCACAAAAAGAAAACCACACTCATGATGATGAGAATATGTCCAAGGGGCCCAGCCGCCAACTGGAAGAGTATCCAATGCCAAAGCTGGAACAATTTGAGCCATAACATTAAAAAAATGCAGCATTGGATTATAACCCAGAGTATAAAATACATATCTACGAGTCCATACTGATATAAACTGCACAGACCAGCTTGCCTTCACCAGGAGGCCCTGGGAATCGAGCCCTGGACCTCCTATATGATAGATGGGAACCCAGTTGCTTGAGCCACATCTGCTTCCCACAATGTGTTTTAATACACTATTTCTTGGGGACCTAGAACAAAAATTTTACCAACTCAGAAGCTGTGCGCAGAAGGCCCCTCTACTGTGGTTCCCAGAAGGCTCTTTCTACTAAATTGCAGAAATAAATATAGATCTTCCTCATTTCTGATGAGCAGTTGCCGGATCCTGAAGTGGCAGCCTCCTCTCCAACGGGACTACAAGCCATCTTCGAGGGGCCTGGCTTTTGTGCTTTTCAGCTGTGTTTGTGCTTTGTGGCCCTAGCACCACCATGCTTGGACCTGGGAGAGCCTGGGAATGGCCTGGAAACAGAAAGGAGAGAATTGTAAATAGATGTATAAAGATGGCCTGCAAGAAAAGAGGGCCTGCGGCATGTCATCAGGACGCATCATTTCACAAGGGATCTGCACAGAGAAGCTCAGTCCTTTTAAAGAATGGAGGGAGTGAGCTGGTGGGGCAGGACCTTCCAGCATCGTGGGCCAGGCAGCTGTGGGGAGGTCCAGTTGTGGGCCTCTTGTGGGCTCGCCTCCAACCCTCAGCACCCTTTCCCCTCTACCTGTTGTCCCGGGGATTGCTTGGGAGCCCAGTCTGGATTGTAGGTCTGAGCAGAGGGGAGGTCTGGCCCCACTTTTTCCCTGAAGAAACAAAGCACCTAGGTGGGTCTGGCCCGGGACCCCTGAGGCTGTGACATTTTCCTGGTCCCCAACCTGAACCTGGGTTCACGGTGTTTCCCCAGATACCTGCAGAAACACTTCCAAGACGGCAGCATGGTGTGGTTCAATGAATGGCAAATATTCTCTCACAAACAGAAAGCAAAAAACCCTATACCAATCCTCGAACCTGTTAGCTGGAAAATATTCCATGATCAACACATTTTAATTCACTAATTAATACAGCTAAAAGGCATTTTTCATATTAGACTTATTAAAATCACTTGTATTTAAGTGTTTTTGAACTCATATTTTCCGATGCTGTGCGTTTTTCTAAAGTGTTCTAGTCGTGTTATGCAAATGCCCATTTAAATTACCAGGGGTATTTGTTTTCTATTTCTACTCTGTAAAACATAATTTTAATACAAGTTATTTGTGAAATGCACATTGGAAAAAAGAAAATAAGATTTGAGATGGCATTTCTATGATAATTTTATTGCAAATGTTGACCATGTTTTTGTATTTGTCTGTAAAAGGTAATGCAAAATATACAGAAGACATATTTCTGGGATTTATTGTCGTATGAGACTAAATTAGTAGAGCAAAATTTGCTTCATTGTTTGAACTCGAGGCGGGGCAGTCCATCACCCCGTGAAGCATGTTTTAGAGGAATAATGATGGCCACGTACCAGGCTGAACCCTGCGGCGTCACAGAGAAAAAATGTGCTCTTGCTCTGTGCTTAAACAAGATTTTCTGACACCTGTGCATCACCAGACATGACATTCGAGGAAGAAACACAGGCTTTCGCAGAGGAGCAGGAGGCTGAGCTCAGAGCAAAGCAGGGATACCAAATACAGGACACAAGTGGGATTCTCTCAAGTGACAAAGTGGCAAACACAGGTGGCCAGACTCCTGGGCAGGAGAGAGGCCAGGGGAGAGTTTCCCAGGGATGGTGTTCCTTTGTGAATTTATCTGAAACATGTAGTCCTCCTACTGCCACACATTTTTGATACAAGTGCGAAACAGGTCTAAAATGGCTGGAGAAAAAAGATGAAATTGAGAGAGGAAACTCAGGATTCAGTATTAATGTTATTTCTGAGCTTCCTGGCAGCCAAGGCAAAAAAGGGGAAATATCATGAACTTAATGCCTTCCGCTGTCAAGTCAATGAATATCTGTTCCTTGGGAGGAGAAATAGTTAGCCCCTCTTACAGGCTTAGTGGAATCTACAGAGGACTGTAGGGAAACCAGGGACCCTGCAAGCACTGTCCCCAATGTTGAGTTTACAGAGGTCACAGAAAGGTCCTGAGGAAGTGGTTGGATTCAAACTCAGGGTATGAGGGTCAGTCACTGTTTTAAAGGCTATTTCTGGGCTGGTGTGGGGGGCACTTCATCTCAAACACCCTTCCACCCCAATCCTATAGGGGTAGTCATCTCTCACTCTGTGTCAACAAGGACTGACATTGGGATTTTCCCCTGAGCTGAGGTTGGGGATGGGGGTGGGAGCGCTGTGGAGTCATGTACTGGGGGGAACTGCATTCTCATGAGGGTCCCTTTGGGCTGCCAGGACTTGGGGTTATGAAACGCATGGTGTGAACAAGTGTGAATGAGCCTTTGCTGAGGAAACACAACTCCGTTTCCAGTTGTCACACTCTTTTCCCTGGCTCACCCCTGCATTGATATCTGGGGAGGGAGGAGCTGACTTGCCCTGGAGAAAGGGCCCTGTACCCACCCCACCAGATGCTCAAGGCAGGTTTCTGGAAGGGGATTGACAACAGGGGCAGCCTGGCCAGGGGCCGAAATCTGCTCCCACCTGGATGGCAACTACGGGACTCCAGGCCAGGCGCCCCCCTGCTCCAAGTCTGCTTCCTCAGCCAAAAACCACAGGGCTGACCAAACCTCCCAAGTGGAGACCTTGTTGAAGGTGATGGAGAACTCATGTGAAGTGCCCAGCCCGGTGCCTGCTTGTGGTGTCTGGTGACAACGAGCGTGGGCATTTGTGTGGTGCTGAATGACTCATAAAGTGCTCTGTGTACATCTGCTCCCTGAATCCTCAGAGTGACCCCATGAGATGAGGGAGAGCTACCACCACCCCCACTGCAGCAAGAAGGAGGAGGTTAAGTGAACTCCCCAGTGATGCAGAGCATGCCAAGGCAGGGCTGGGGAGAGGCCAGGTCCCTGAGCCTCACTCAGCACTCTCTCGATGCTATCCCCACCCCAGAAGAGCTAGGTAGCTCCTGCAGGCCACCAAGGAGCTGGCCTGGGCAGAGGAAGGGCAGCGTCAGGAAGAGCCAGGCCTCTGAGGACCCAGATGTGCTCAGCCAGGCTCGCAATTTCAGTTCCCATCTCCCCTGGCCCTGCCCCTTCCCCCTTGTGCCAGCCACGCTGGGCTTGCTCAAAATGGAAGCGAAGGGACCCGGCTGTGCCTTCCCTCCCTTTTAGGGTGTGTTCCTCTCAGACCTGGTGAATGAACGTGGCCGGCATTGGGCTGAGGAGTCTGTGGGCTTCCTTTCTCAGACCTGGGGGTGACGATCTGGGTTCTGTCTCTCAAATGGGGTGCATGGAGCCTCCTCTGGCTGGGCCTTTTCAGAGGCCATTGCCAGGCGAGAAAGCCGAACATGAGGCTGGAGAGTGTGAGGTGCACTGGTGGCCACAAAATGAGACTGAGACAAAGGCCTGGGATGGGAGGGGGTGAGCTGTGACAGAAGTTTTGAGGTATTGGTGAGCCAGAGCTTTCCCCCTATTTGGTTCCCATTTGGACCAATAGATGTTTTAAACTGAGCTCCTGGTATCCGGTGCCCCCTGAGCCGCCCGTGCAGATGCCAGGAGCGTTTGCTGACCTTTACTGCTTCCTCCAGCTTCACACGTGTCGCAGCCTGTAGGGAGGAGGGATGTCCTCCTTGGGCTGTCCCTCTGGCATCTCAGCTCCATCCTCCCCTTCCAGCTGGTGTCCCGGCCTCTGTGTGAGCTGCTCTTTCAGGAGAAGGTGGAGCTGTTGGAGGTAAAGACCTGCTTCCTGGCCAGAGTTGGGTGTCCCTGACACTCCACACAACACTCCATCTGTGGATGCTGTTCAAGGTGACAGCAAAAGTCGCTCCAGTTCTGTCAGAAAGGAAATGTGCTGCCTTCCACGGGGTGATTTGAACTCAAGTCTCCAAATGCTCCTTGAGCACCTTCCCTGCACCAGGTTCTGAACTGGACTCAAGACATGGGACTGAAGCGGACTTGGCCTCGGGGGCTCGCAGGGAAAGACAGATGCCGAGTAATCATCATAAATGGTCCATTAAGCATCACAGGTTGCAAAGGACTTCGGAGGAGAGACAGTCCAGGAGGTCCTCCCTAGCTGGGGGCACAGAGGTCTCTCTCGGGATATCAAGGCTGAAAGGTGTGGGGTCTTTACCCATCCATTCCATAGTGGGGTTTTTTTTTGGCTCCTACCACATGCCAGGCACTGTGTGAGGGGCTGGGTGTACAAGCCAGACAAGATTCTTATTTTCCTGGAGTTCACAGTCGAGGCCAGGGTGTGGGGAGACAGGCCACGCCTGAATAAACAAATATAATGATTTTCAGAGGGTGATTAGTGCAGCGAAAGAAATAACAGGTGCTGGGGGTGTATCTTGTGGCTGAGGTGTTCAGGGAGGTGTCTTTGAGGAGGACCTACAGGAACAGTGGCCTGGATAAGGTGAGTGAGCTCATGAGCACCTGAGATAGAAGAGCACGTGCAAAGGCCCTGTGGCAGGGAGGAACCAAGCATGTTGAGGGAGCACGTGATGGGGAGAGAGGCACAAAGGAGGCTGATGAGATGTGCAAGGGTCACGAGACTCCGCAAGGCCAGAGTAAAGATTCAGAAGTTTATTCCAAGTGCATTGGGTGAACCACAGAGGATTTTAAGAGAAGACTGCCTGCTGTGTAGAAAGAAGCAGGGAAACCATTCCCAGGTGAGGGCTAGTGGTGGCTTGGGCTTTGGGAGAAACAATAGAGATGAAAAAAAAAAAGTAGCCTGACTCAAGGTATACTTGGAAGTTAGAAGTACCAGGACTTGCTGTGGCAGGACAGGGGAGAAAGGGAAATGGAGGAACTGAGGACACCCTGGGGTTCTAGATAGAGTGACTTAGTCAGAGAGCCTGCCAGCAGAGCTCTTTGTAGTAACTGGGCAAGGCAGAGGGAGCTAGACCCGAATGGAGGCCACCTGGCATGGATTTGAGAGGCCTCAAGGTCCAGAAGTACCAGGAAGCCATGGGAGGCTGTTTGTTTGCTTGTGGCAGAGTACGGGGAGTTTGTTGGGGGATGTGAGATCTGAGCTGTTCCTCGAAGGGTGAGTACGATTTTGGTAAGTGAAGACAGACATGAGATGAAGGTACAGGGGGAAGAGATTGGAGGCTAGCAGGTTGTCTGCCTGGCATGGAGTTTATGGCGCCACGGGGGATTAGAGGGGGGACCCAGGTTTTGTGTCAAGGTCTCAAGTGCCAGGATGAGGAGTCCGGACTTTACGCAGCAGTCGCGGTTTGATTAATTTGTGCAGATCAGAAAGGAGTTGGAGGTTGGAAGTCCAGATGCGCTGGCTATCGGCAGGCTCTGCCAAAGCATCCCGAAGCCCCTTGCTCTAAACACAGTCCTGAGTGGCCTCAGGGTGGGCAGAGGAGGAGGGCTGCTCCTCTTCCATCCTTCTAGGGCAGAAAGAAGTCTGTGAAGTCGCTTGCGGTCCCTGTCCATTCTGGTCCTGCTGACCACACCTCCCTGTCTCCTACGCCCTTTCCTCACTCACTGAGTTCCAGGTCCTCTGGGCTTTCTGCAAAAGCCATGCTCGTTCAAACCTCAGGGCCTTTGCATTTGTAGTTCCTTCTGCCAGGAAGGCTCCTCCCCTTACCCTTCACAGGGCTGGTTCCTTCACATCATCCAGGTCTCTGCTCAAATGTCTCCTCCTCCAAGAAGCCTTCCTGACTTGCCCCTAATGTCACCTACCTCCAAGCCCTGCCCCAGCCCACCCCTGTTTTATTTTCTTTCTGGCACTTTCTGAATTAGCCTGCTTCTTTACTTGTTTATTGTGCCTGTTCCTGCCTCTACCCCAACCAGCACCTAGAACGATGGCCTGCACGGAGTACCCATCCGTGTCTACTGATTGAAGGGATATTTTAGGGGCCCCACCTGGGCCACCGGGCAAACAGACTCCTCCCCCTGGAGACCTGGGCAGGCCCAGAGTGTTTTCCAGAGAGAGGCCTCCAGAACCACCCCCTCCCCATGTGCCCACTCCCACTGCCCGTGAGTTTTCTGCTTTGTTCTCCCTTGGGGTTTCAGCAGCAGGAAGGCCAAGGGTGTTCTGGGTTTGGTTTTGTAATTGGTTTGATATGATCATGAAAAGCATCTAAAAATTGTACAGCTGGAAATGTTTTTCCTCCCATTTATTACTTAAAAACAGCCCGAGAGTTTCGAGTTGTTTTTAAAATCAGATTCTCCTCACTGAAAAAAAAAAAAAAAAAAAGACAAAAAAAGTCGTGCTTACTTTTGAAGAGACCCCACAAGGTCATGGCAAGGCCTCTGCTCAGGGCTCCTCTGTGCTCCAGACAAGGACTGGGAGCCGACCAGAGCTGGGTCTCGGCCATCCTGCAGTTGTAGTATCAGGAGGGGAAGATAAATTAAGTTGAGTGTATCGCACAGTTAGACATTAACCACGACAGTGAAAAAGTATTGTGCATGTTAAAATGGCCCCAGCTCAAATATACTGAGGTTAAAATACAGGCTAACTTTACAAATCACTAATAATTTCTTTGGCTTTCACTGCAATAACATTGATTTAATTCATTAGATTCCTTTCTAAATCTATATTTCAGTTTTAGAGTTGTCAGTTTCTGTTAATGACAATTTTACCCCATCTGTTCCAAGATGAAAATGAGGCTCCTTGCAGCAGACAAGATAGATTTCTAAGAGTTTAAGAAGAAGTCTTAAAGGTATTTCACTTGGATTAGGCCCTGTTTGATGAGTCACACCCAAAACGAAGCTGTCCACAAAAAAAAAAAAAACACAAAAAAAAGACCAAACCAACAACTTTGCAGTGATACCTGGTGGAAAGATGAGCCCCTCCCCCAACATATGCCCATCCCCCACCCCTGCCCCGTGGCCATCCGGCATCAGATGGGACCACTGTGTTATCATCATCTCATATTTTGGAGGGGGAATATTCAAAACATTCCCACTCATTCTTTTTTTAATGACAGAGCAATAATTCTGGGTGTCAGTATATCAGAATTCCAGCGGCTGTGATTAGAATGAAAACGAGCTGCTGTAATTTGGCCATTCAAATCGTCATATTACAGTAAGTCATTTCCATCAGCCCGGTGAGCTTCTGTCTGCAAGGGTGCAGTGTCTGGGTTCAAGCTCTGTAAAAAATGTCTCCGATGGCCCCCCTCCAGCCCACCAGCCCACACATCTGTCAGTCTCCTCTAGGAGAGAGTTCTGAAGGCGCGGGTGCCCAAATCTATGCAGCAGATGGCAGGACCTGGGGGGACCCTTACGGGTTGAGCTCAGACCCCTCTCAGGAACAGGGGAGAATTTAGGAGCGTCCGAAATTCCTGAAGAGGGTGGGAGGCCCTGCCTGCCAGATGCGGGGGAGGCATTCCCGAGCCTGTGGCTCATTCGTGTGTGATTTGGGGAAGACGTTCTGCTAATTATCGATCATGGAAAAATAAACCCATCCATTAAAGAAGTCATAGCATGTAGTACATGACCCAGGGAACGAGGGATTTTTTTTTCCAAATTGAAAACCTTCTACAAAAATATGCAGTCATTAAAACATATATGGAATTAGGTTCAAAGTTAATATTCACCATATGTATTTACATTCAACTGAACTCTGAAAAATTGAGTACTGCATTTCCGCACAGAGAAAGAGGAGATTACCTCTCACATGGGCTGACATTAAGTTGAGTTACTGTTTTGCTGTAGATGTCTCTGAGAAGTCTAAAGACAGTTGAGAAAATCAGACTGAAAATCTTCCTTGTGGATCTGCCTCCTAATTTCAAATACAAATTAGTGAAATTTTAACATTTCAGATGGCACACCTTAAGTGAATTAAAAATCAACAAATATATTAAGGTTTTATGTTACCTGCTCAAGTATACAGAATGTATAAAAACTTGCATCAAATACTCAGGTTTGCTCAGTTTTAAATTGTGTTAGTTTAGTAGTTTCTTTTCTGCTGTTTATATTAATGACATATTCCCGTCTAAATATATTGCTGTGCCGAAAAGCCATCACAACATTTTTAAGGTTGAATGAGTGCAGTCATATCCATGACTTTTTAATAAAAAGGTCTCTTTCTATCAAGTTTCCCCCTTTTTTTGTTCTCCCAAGAACAAGGCTCTGTACGATGTGTTCAGAGGTGCCCACCACCTCATTGAGTGTGCAAATGCCTGCTTCCCAGCCATGGAGAGCTGGGGAACCACCATTTCCTCACAGGTGCTGCCTGAGGCCGCCGATGTTGAGCAGCCGGTGGTGACAAAAATTGCTTCCTCTAGGCGTTGGCTGAAGGCCTCATCACTTGGGAAAACGTCTTAATTTGCTCTTCTCAGCAAAGCAGCTGCCTAAGCTCCTGGCTCAGTTGGCAAGGGCCCTGCCCACTGGAGGCCGGACTGGAAGGATGTGCAAAGGTGTCTCTGTGTGTGTGGGGGGGGGTTGGGGGGGGATTGCAGTGTGGGGGCAGAGCCAGGTGAGCCTGGCAGTGCAGGGACTCGGGGCTTCAGAATTCCATTACAGGCTTGGGTTTTTAAACTGTCTCACCACCTGGGTCATCGAAAGCACCTCCAGAGAGCATCTCGTTCCACTCCCTACAGCACCTCTCCAATCCAGGCCTATGACTGAGGTCCCGCATGCTCCCGGCTTGGGGACAGGTCTCATAGGGTATCTAATGTTGGCCAAACCAAAGTTCAACTTTTGAATTTTACAAAATTGATCAGTTGCCAGGGTACAGGGCAGGGGAGGGTGGGTCACAGGTAATTCAAGGGTTATTTGAAGATTAAAAAGCCCCTAGAACCCTTTGACCTTGGGGTCAATGATGCCAGCTGTCTGGCTTGGTTCTCATCTGTAAATGGGTGAGCTGATTCCCAAGGAGTGCTCTTTCTCTAGGACTGTTCTCTTTGAGAAAGAGCTAGTCTTTTATATATACATATATATATATTTAGAGCTAGTCTTTTAATAGAAGGCAAGTCCAGTGCAATCATAAATACCCCATAAATATAAATATAAATATAAATAATATAAATATAAATATATAAATATAAATATAATCATTATCCTTACGTTATGGTTATTGTATAAAGCGAGGCCTCTTTTTCTAGTCATTTGCAAGGTCTGATCAAAATAAAGACAGGCTGTTCATATGTCTAACTTTTCTTCCAAGTTAGTTTGTAATTTATTGTTTATTCACTGTATTATATGCAATATGAACTATTTCAAGCATATAGACCAAAATTAACCCAAATAAATGAGAAATGTATGCACACCCTCCAGTTTTATCAAATCTTAGCATGATGTCCTATTTACTTCCGACTTTTTTTCCAAGATGCTTCCTCAGTGGGTTCCCTCTGGCCCAGGGATTGGCATGGCCCTTTGCCAGGAGTTTTAATGCAGGCCAGGCCTTTGGCGGCTTGGGCAGAGAAGTTGGCTGACCTAGAAAAGGGGGTGCTATTTGGCAACACCATCTCAAACCTCTAGCTTCCTCACTCTGAGAAAGGGAAAGGAGGGTTGCTTAAACTGAAGGACACATGGTTGACCTGCAGGTGCGGCAAGAATTGCACGTTGCAATATGCACCACAATTTGCAGGTGCGAGAAATGAGGTGATTAAGGCTAAAAATGAATATTCCTGACCTGGGAAACTAGCCTTCTGAAATAATTAGGCCACGAGACACAGGACGAGGGAGCGAGGTTCAGGTGTCTGTTGAATAAGAGACACTTTTTCTCCCCCTCGTATGCCTGTTCTGGATGTTGAAAGCTACCTTCGTTCTCTGGTGGAATTGGTTTTTGAAACAATTCATTTCTGGCCATGCAAGGTGCAAATTCACCGTGTGCTTTTCTAAGTTGGTTGCGATGAGATCAGGGGCTTTGCTGACCGACAAGAAACATTACTGGATATGAAATCTTTACCTGTTTAAGAAAGTTATATAATATATTTCCAGCAAATTAATTCCATCTGGGCCAGTTACAGCACATAATCAGCCATGTTATGCAAATAGTTATCTTTGTGGTTGAAATCAATAACTTATTTTCTTCTGTAATAAAGAAAAAAGGGGAATGTTATTATTAATTATATACAAAATGAAATCTTTTTTGTGCAAGGCTGTGGGTTTCATTTCATTTAGAAGGCTTTCCTCACGTCAGTGCCTGGGACCTCGACGAGGACGTTCGGCTGAACGTCCTTTTGGGGGGAAGGCTGCTGGGGGAGCTGTGCTTGCACAGAGCGGGAGGGCAGTCTGGCATTGGGGATGCCCGGTGGTCTCTGCCTGGCCAGGCTCCCCAGGTTTTTCCCTCGGGCTGGAGGTCTGAGGAACATCTTCTTTATAAAGCTTGCTTGACCACACTTAGTCAGTAGCAGCCCCAGTTATAGAAGAACTTAATGACAATATTGATTATTCCATAACCCATGTTAATAGTCAGTATATTGCCTCTTAGCAACAGGGCCGTATTTATGAGCTATTTCTCCCCTCCTGATCTTGGCCAAGCCCTGCAGGAAAATCACTCTTCCCTCTTTATTCTGATCAACAGGAGCAGATCTTTTGGGACTGCTGGAGAGGCACAAAGCAGAAATCGGCATTTTGCGACACCTCATTTCAAATAGGAGCCCCTGCCTTGGGTTCGAGACACACAATCTTCTTTCTCCCATGTTCAGGAGCCCCATGGAGGGAGAACCCTGGAGCCTGCCCTCAGCCTGCTGGGTGGTCATATTGGAAACCTCCTGTGGCCTGGTCACATCCCAGGTTGCTTTTCTACAAGACCTGGTAGAATCTTTAAGGGGTGTTATCCCAGGGTCTGGTCTCATCAGAGATGGTGCATCTTCTACGGGCAGCAGCAGTTGCAGTCACTTCAACGTGGAAATCCGTCAAGGCATTGTGGGCCACGTGCTGTGACGTCTGGCCTCCTGTTGTCTCGTTTAAGAGATCTTGCCCCTTCCTGCCCGACGACCTCAGGTGGGTGACCCTGCCTTGACCCCATCTGCTGTGAGTCCTGAACCTGCGGTGCCCAGCTGGGTTGCTTCTACCAAAGCCCATTCTAAACACAAGCCTGTCCTCCTTATTCCAGGCAAGGGAACATTTGAGCCTTTATTGAGCAACCTGTACCCAGCAGGAGCATTTCCTCCCCTGCAGGCCCTATCGGGTCACAGGGATCCTGGGGAAGCAGGTTGGCACCCCCTGACCCTCCTTCCCCCTGGGAAGTAGAGGGGATCTCCCTGGGCCCCGACATCTCGTCACCCACCCCTTCTACCCAGGCCTGCTTATGGATTCCTCTGAAATGACTCCACCAGGCGGCTGTGGGCAGCTGGGCTGCCTGGCATTTTATGGCAAGTGGCAGCCTCCCAAGGCTGTAACTTTGTGTGCCCACGGGTGTGCGGGACGTGCCTTCCCTTGTCTGCCCCTTCTGAGGGGCTGTTTCCCGAGGGTGCTACAGCCGGCCCGGCCCTGAAAGCTGCTCAGTCGCCCTGGCTGGCAAGAGCTGGGTGGGGGGTGGAGTGGGGGAGGGGAGACGGCACAGTGGCCCCCGACGAGGCAACTCCCTCCATCCAGAGGGGAAGCCCCCACCCCACCCCAGACCTCTGCTTCCATGATGATGACACTTCCTGGGGAGGCACCTTATTGTTCTTCCTGGAAACAATCTACAGCGAGAAATTAATCGCTTGGTGGCTGATGGAAAAGAAATGGAAGAAGCTATTTTTAAACGTCCTCTCTACCTGGGGACTTTGGAGGGGCAGGGCGCAAGGTGGTTCCCTTGGGACCCCCTGCTCCAGGAGGATACCAGATCCCACCAGAGTGCAACTGCCCTTGAATGGATAGCTCCTGTTTTGGATTAGCCAGGGTGGTGGGGGGCTGTTGAAGGGGGTGATCCGGGTGGGCAGCCTCATCCAGGCACACACTGGGTTTACGTCCCAGCTCCATCTTCTGCTAGCTGAGCAACCCTTGGGCCTCAGTATCCTGAAAAGAAGCATGGGGCCCATAATACGTTTTCTTACGGGGTGTGAGGAATAAGTGAGGTAATACGTCTTCTGTGCTTAGCTCGCCCAGCAGTGGCTAACAGCAGGAGCTGGAGTATGGGAGGGCTTAGCAGCTGGCTGACTCCAACTTGGCTGGGGGTGAACTCCAAGCTGGCCTACGCCCTTCCCCAGCCTCAACGGCACTGTTAACCCACCCAGGGTACGAGCCAAGAGCTTTAGTCCCGAAGCCTGACCAGCCCCTGCCGGGGCCTCCGCCGCCACCTTACAGGGCCCCCTCCACTGGGCACTGAGGCCAGGTGGGTTCCTCCTCACCTCACCTTTTACCAGCCCCCACCCCACCCTAGGCTGAGCAGGCGTGGATGACATTGGTGCCACCCCACACGCAGCACTGAGCCCACTTGCGGGATGCCCTGTGAGGACTGGCCCCACACACACAAGCGTGTCCTAAGGGGCGCCTCTGCAGACCATTTCCTGCTTACAGAGCATCTGGGAGATAACTTTTATGGGAGGGATTTTAATTAGTGCTGTGGCTAAACGCGGTGGAGTTAACGTGGGTGGAATTGGCCGGCGCACTGACTTCTGTGAGAAGCATCTGGCCGGGAGACGTGGCCGTTTTTATCACCTGGCCCCTGGCATTACTGTGGGTGCGGGTGGTGCTGAGAGGCCATGGGAGCACAGTCCACGGGCCCCGACCACAGAGGCCAGGTCAGGGCTGGGTGGACAGGGCCGGCTTCATGCCACGTGACCGGGGCAGTGCCCAGGGGGAAGCTGAGCGGGCTTTAATGCTCTGCTCTTGACATTCCGAATAATTATATCTGATAACCTTCATTTTGTAAGTGAAGTCCGATGGGACATGGGGGCACGCGTGTGAGAAGAGGGGATGGCGCCATACTATGTCCACCTTTCCTTGCCGCCCCATTCGCAGACAGTATTTTCGATGTCCCACGAGCAGAGAATTCCTGTTGCACCATCATGTGTGGGGAGTCAGCAGCACTCAAAGCAAAGGAATCTCAAAGTAGGGAGATTCCATCTATGACTAAGTGGGGCACTGGTGCCCCAAGAGTCCATGCTTTCCATGGGAACCAGGAGTCTTGGTTTGAACTCAGGAAGACGGCCATGGTGCCCTAAGAAACACAAACAGCCAAGAAATGCCATCAGAGCCTCTCTTATGGTGCTGCTTCCCTGAATCAGCCAACCCCTTAGGCCGGAAATGATGAAATGGAAGGAAGGCAAAGGAGAGGGCAGCTCACTCTTCCTTTTCTTTTTGGGCCTTCATTACTCATCAGTAAACTAAAGCCAGAGAGTGTTGGTAGAATGTGCGTGTACCAAGAAATGACACAAAACACTTCTGTGTAGTTTCCACTGCCCGGGATGAAATGCATAGGATTGTACCAGCTATGGAACACGGATTGGGCAATTTTGGAGAGTCTGCCTACAAGTTGGATGCTCTTCTAGTTGCCTTTAAAACCGAAACACACAATATAAAGAGGAGCAGTAACATTCATGCTAATAATGTGAAAATTTAATTTTTCTTTACTCAGAATGACCTTAAGGAGCAGTTTAAAAACACCATGACCAGTCGAGAGGAAGACAGCAGAGAAAGGAAAAAACTTTATACTTTAGTGCCTTTAATGGCATTTTACCCTATTTTTTTTTTTCAAATAGGGGGCCACTGGGTATACTGTCTCTGGGTTTGGGACCCCCAGTGGGCTTTGGTTCAGACCTGTGACAGTGTGGAGCTTGCCGTAGCCACGTGAGACAGGAAGGACACTAGGAGAGTGATGACAGAAAGAATAACCACCCACCTCTGTTAAGGCTCATTGTGAGCCAGGCACTGTCCTAAGCCATTTGCATGGATTCTCTTTTAATCCTGCAAATTCTACAAGGCAAGATACCTTTACAGCATACCCATTTTATAGACAAAGAAATTGAGGTCCACAGAGGTTAAGTAACACAGTCAAGAGGGGACAGAGCCAGCATTCCTCACTTCCTTGATCTGCAACCTTCATTTTGCCCATTTTGTGAATGGGGGGACTGAAGCTCAGAAGAGCAACCCAGAGTCCCTATGAGGCAGGATAGGGGCAGGCCCAGACCCCTATACTTCTGCTTGTCCCCATGATCTGTGTTGCCTCATCCATGCTGAAACCCTTTTCTTCCATCCCCTGAAAAGGAAAGTCATCATTTGTCATCACGGTCTCTGGTTTTCATATTAATAACCCAATGGGTGACTTTGTCTGTTCCACATTCCTTTTTGAGTGATGACTCGGGACCTCAAAATAGCTGTGCCTGCCCCCTTATTGGTGCCTTCACACATGCACACAGACCCACGTGCTCACACACACAGGGTGCCAGCATTCAGAGACCTGCTTAGGCACAAGCACAGACACACAGATGTTCCTGCCCACGTATGTGCACGTGCACACACCAATGCCCAGACAAAAACAAGCATGTGCATGCACACTGCTTGTACACACAGGCATGCACACACTTGTATGGATACATGCACTGCTCAGACATGCACAGACATGCAGATTTGTGTACACACATATACACACACTTTTCAGACACAGATGTGCACAGACTTGTGTACATACACTCACTGCTCATACATACAGACATGCACAGACTTGTGTATACACACACCACTCAGACCCAGAGATACACACACTTGTGTGGACACAGGCACTGCTCAGGCACAAATTTCTGCATAGTCTTGTGTACACTCACTGCTCAGACACACAGACACACATGCACTGACCTGTGCACACACCTGTGCTCACAGGTTTGCACAAAGAGTGCACAAGCACAGATTCACACTCAAGCATACACACACATGCTGTCCCCATGTGCACAGGGAGCCAATGTGGACACACACACAACAGATGCAAGGCCCATCTCGACACTGCCAGAAAGCCCAGTATATCACATGCACACAACCACAACATGGGCACTGGAAAGAGTGGGCCTGTGTTGAAGTAGGCAGGGCTGAAGGGGTGATCGCCCCAGGGTTATCACTTGCAGGGTCCCTTAAGCTGTAGGGAATTGATATAGAAGACAAGGAGGCATGGCAGAAAATGATCTGGGGGTCATGTAGAGCCCCAAGTCAGGGTGACCTCTTGGTGGGCAAATGTTGTATTGTATTTAAATAAACGTGGGTTTAGAAATTAAAAAATGACGAGTGATGGCTCATGTGCCAGTTACCATCTTTGACACCCATGGACCCTTAAGGAGCTCACCACTAGGCAGGAAAGGGGACACCCAGCTGCAAAATGATGGCAGGGCCCCAGATATGTGGGTCACATATATAGAGATGTCATAGGGCCTGAAGTGGTCAGGGAGGGCTTATGGTGGGGGAGAACTTGGGGCTGCAGAGCAGGACGGATGAGGCTTGCCTGTGTTACCCCTGCTTTCCTTCCTTCTTCCCCTTTATGGTCGTCAGCCACTGAGAGCAGAGTGTTTATTCAGGGAACTCATAGTGGATACCACTGAGAATGTTCAGCGTCTTTACTCACTTCACAAATACCACCTCCTACCCCATCACCTATGAGGTAGGTTCCATTTTCATCCCCATCTTCCAGATGAGGAAATTGAGGCTCAGGGAATCATCTGGTCTGAAGTCTTGCAGATGGGGGCGGGAGTGCAGAATTCCAACCCAGGGCTACATGTTTTCAAGGTCCACCCTCTTAGCCATCTGTCTTTCCCTGTGAGCTAAAGAGGCATTGTTGGAGCTCCCTACCCAGAGAAGCGGGTGCAGAGCTGGCTACACATTTAAAAGGGAATTTGGAGGACTTGGGCGGGGCGGGGGGACTGCTGTGCGGGGCTGGGGGTTCTGTAGCCATTGAGGCTGGGCCTGCGTGGAAGCCCTGCCCACCCTGCGCCTACCAGCTCTGGGACCTTGAGTGGTCTCCATGCCTGAGTCTCAGGGCCCTCATCTGTGAAGTGGGTATGAGGAGTTGATGAAACAAAGCATGGAAAGTGCTGGGCATATGCTTTGGCCTAAAGTAAGTGGCCAGCAAATGTCAACCTCACCACTGTAATTGTTGTCATAACTTGCTATCGCAAGCTTATCTAGGGTAATGATGCAGTTGGAAAATGAGGATTAAAAGGAGGTGCCTGAGGGGAATGGATGTAACTCAAGTGGTTTAGCACCTGCTTGCCATGTATGAGGTTCTCGGTTCCATCCCTGGTACCTCAAAAAAAAAAAAAAAAAAAAGGTGCCCAAGGAGTGGGACTGAGGAGAGGATGTTCTGAGCCAGCAAGTATAGCGATTGGGTCAGAGGTAAAGGTTCACTGCATCTTCTGACTTCTTCCAGACCAGCCTTTCCTGCTCCCTAAATATCCCAGTTCTCTAGGTATGACACAGCCTGGGTTGGAAGTGACATGTGCCCTCGCTGTGTGACCTTAGACAAGTTTCTCAACCTCTGAGTGTCAGGGTTGTCCTCTGTACAATAACAGCCTCATGTTGAGGTGATTTCTGGAGTTCACATGAAAGAAAAAGCACCCAAGGGCCTTGAAAAGGGCCATGACATTGAGAGCAGCAGTAGCCTTCCTAGGAGCTGAGGTTTCTCCAGCAGATAGCGCCCCCTGCTGTACGGGAGGATGTCAGGTGACCTAAAGAGAGAAGAGGCCACAGCCCCCACCCAGCATCTCAGGAAAACTCACTGCTTTCCAGTCCTGGGAGGGTGGCCATCTGCATCCAGTAGTTTACATGGAAAAAATGTCAGCCAGTCTCTGCCATCT
>JAKSZT010054565.1:5242826-5265326 GCA_026826555.1 Tolypeutes matacus | reverse complement strand
ACGAACAGAAAGACTCTCTGTACCACCCTATGATTTTCCCAGGAGTCTCTGCCACACACAGAGTAGGGGCAGCCCTGCGTTGTGCAGGGGCATGCTTGATTTCAAGCCCTGCAGATCCCTGGAAAGGGCTCCACTAGCTGAGGTGGGAGCCTTTGCCAGGATCTCCTGATGGTTGCTCTGGCCTGGTGTGGGTGGGGGCCAATGACCGCTAGGCAGGTCCACAGGTAGAGGCAATACATATAAATGAGGGTGAGAGATGAGGAGGGAGCAGGGGACTGTCAGCAGGAGATGCCATCACAAGTGCTACAGGCTTTCCGGGAAGGGGTGTCTGTGTGGGACCCCTGGAGGGTTTGGGGGCAGGAGGAGGAGAAGCCTGTGGCTACTCCCTTGCTATCTCAACACCCCCTTCCCACTGTCCCTGGGAGGCCCTTGGTGCCCACCCACAGCTCCCTTCTTCCCTGGGGTCCACCAGCAGCCACAGGCAGGGGCAGTTCTCTTGGAAGGTCCCACCTTTGCATGTCTGGGGGTTTCTCCTTCAGGGCAGGGGTGGATGCAGCGTAGAGAGCCCTGGATTGCGAGTCTGAGGACCAGGCCTTGAGACCCACTGTGCCCGTCCCCTGGCCCTTGCAGCCACCCTGGGCAGCGTGCCTCTGGGCCCTGGCGAGGAAGACTCTGGCGTGGGGGCAGAATGCTCCCCTCACAGCCCTCCCTCCCGGGAGGCCCTGCAGTCCCAAGGGAGAAGCTGCTCAGCTTGGCAAGCAGCCCCTAATTGACTTCCCCTAACTGCCCTGAAGGCCTCGAGCAACAGTTAAGAATCACATTACTGCCTTTTATTGTCTCTAATTTTTACCCAAATGGTTTCTGCCGCGCCAGCTAACCAGCATTCTCATTTCACTTCACACATCCAGGGTGCCCTGGCCACCTTCACACTCCTGATTTAGGTTCTGGAGAGGTCACCCAGCCCACCCCTTTCTCCCCCCACGGGCCCACTTCCCGTCCTCCTGCAGGTGCAGGGTGCTGGGGCTCACTCTGGTGAGGGCCACACCTGTGTGGCCTTTGGAAGGGAGACCTGTGCATGCCCAGCAACTGTGTATGTGGGGGGGCTGGAAGGTCGAAAGGATGGGTCTGCCCACGCCTCCCTCAACCTCTTCCTTTGGCTCTCCAGCCCTCTGAGAGCAGGCGGAGTCAGGAGACGCCGGTTCTTTTGAGCTGTGTGACAGTGCAGTTTTCCAGACCCCTTTGGTTCTGAGTGGCAGGAACCCAGCTGAAACCGACAACCCTGGAACCTCATTGGCTGGGCTCAGGTCACATGTCCTTGCTGACCAATCACTGTGCCCAAGGCTGTGGCCTGGTGGACTGGCCAAGTGTGGCCCGTATGGCCCTGTCCCGGTGGAGGGTGGGGTGGAGACGGGAGTCAGGCAGGGCCAAACCACAGGAACGGGAGAATGAGGAGCCATGGCCACAGCTGGGCACAGGGCTCAGCCACTGACCCTGGGCAAGTCCTTCCTCCCTCCCTGCCTCTGGACCTAGAGTTGGGTGAGAGGGTTGTGTCTGCAAAAGCACCTCCGAGATGCTGCTGGTCCTGCTGCTGTTCTTTTGCCTCTGGAGAGTTGCCTGAGTATCAACCCTGCCCCCCCTCCATGCCTGCAGTGCCCAAAGTCTGTCCTTCCCATCCTCACACTCTTCAGAAAGTTCCCAGCTCCTGTCCATTCAGGAATCCCCTGACCCCCACTGAATGACAGGAAGGGCATTGGCCCTATGGATCCTGGAGGTTTGGGGGTGCAAGGGCAGGTCTGGGTGGGAAAAGGGATGACTCCTCTTCTGGGAAAACCAGGCCAGGCAGCTGTGTGGTATCCCACCTGGCCCTCCACTGCCTCCCAGAAAAAGTGGAAGAATTTGAGGGCTTCAAAGCTGGAAGGATGGACCACGTGAATGTTGCCAGTCCCTCTTCCTCCCCCTCATTTACAAGTGAGGAAGCAGAGGCCCAGAGAGGAATTAATCTGGGTCACTCAGCAGGCCAGTGCACACTTGTGGCTGGAGTCCAGGTTTGCCTCCTCAAGGTCTCTGAAAGACCACCAAGGCTGGCTGACCCTTGTCCCCCCACGCAGCTCTCATGGGACCTACAGTCCAGTGTAAACTTGGTCTGCCTTCTCTCTGATGCCCACCTATATTTTCATTCTCCTTGTGTATCAGGGCCCCTTGGTGGGGGCATGGAGGGGGATGACACATCTTGAAGGCTCCTTCAACAAGGAGAGCCCGCCTGGAGGCTCTCACCCCCATGGCCTCCATCTCCTTCCAGCCAAGTGTGGTTAGAGGCTGAGGAACAGGAGGCCACAGCCTCCACAAGACCACCTGCTGCAGGCCTGGATGTGTACTTCCCAGGTGAGTTAGGGCAAGCTCACCCCAGGCCCTCCAAGGCGACTAGTCTTTTGGAAGAAACACCATGAAGGGTGATTACCATCCCTTAATTATAGAAGTACTCTTATGCATCATAAATTGTTTTCTTTCTGAGAGGACAAGGAAAATCTTCTGAAAATGGGATTTTAGAGTATGTTTCAGGAGAATGGGGTGGGAAGAGCCTTCCTCTCTGATTCTTAACTAGTCCAGTTAATCGGCTCCTGCTTTCCAGGTCACCATGGTGATGGGAGGACATGGAGCAGGGTGTCCCTGAGCCCACGTCATCCCCAGACGCTGGCTGTGGAGCAAGCCCCCAGTCTCTCTTCCTCTCTTCGTCCTCCTCCTTCTCTGGCCTTCTTACCATTAATGAGCCGGGGTTGTAAGCTGGGCATTGGGCTGGTGTTTCAGGCATGGCGCTGCCCTAAGGAAGGAGCATGATGTTGTGAACTCCTGTTCACAGGTTTGGAAGCTGAAACTCCAAGAAGCTGCAGCAGTCACCCAAAGTATTATGCAGGAAATGGCAGAGCTGAAATTTGGGCCCCGGTCACCAGGTTCCGAAGCCCTTGCCCTTATGTCCTGTGCCCTCCCGGGCAAGAACACTCACCTTTGGGGGACTCCAGCCCTGCTCTCGACACGCTTGGTGACAAACACGAGTTTCCTCCTTCCTTCTCTTCCATTCATGTCCTACTGGGGTTATGATTGATTTTTGACCCAGAAGCAAATCCAGAGAGCTAGCCACCATGTCAGCTGTCATTGGCTGGATGCCTTCCTTTCTTCCAAGAGAGAGGACTGACTCTGAGCATCCATAGCCAGGTCTTAGACATGTTATCTGGGGTCTGGACTTCATGCTGACAGAATATTCTGGAATGGCAGAGCAACATTCATTACTCCCACTGCTGTGCCAACAATGGACCTACTTCCAGGTCAATATCCCCAGCATAGTTCTTAATCCACTTGCTGATGCTATCAATTATATTGGCCAGGCTTGCTTAAGTCAGGAGAGGTGCATAGTACCCATTCCCCCTTCCTCCCTCTTTAGTTCCCTCCCTCTTTCACAACTAACTTCCTTCCTTCCTTCCCTCTCATCCCTGTGACTACAAAATTAAAATGTTCTTTTGTGTCACATATTCCATTGCCTGCCATCCATCTATCTATCCATCCATTCATCCACTCATCCATCTGCCCAACCATTCATCCTTACGTCTTTTTCATTTAATGAGTATGTATTTCAATCACTGCCCCTATGAAAGCAAAGATCACAGGATCCCTCAGGTCTGTGTTTAGTCGCCTTGTCCCCAGCCCTTCTTTACTGTTACTTTCCCATGTCACTTCTTCAGCTGTGTGGACAGACCCAGTAGGTCAGGACTGGCACCTCTTGCAAGTCATCCTTTATGTGTGAGTAACAACAGAGTGCTTCCTCTCCCCAGTCCCTGTGGCTGTTGTTCTCTGGATACATGTGGCCCTGTCTTTGATCTTGAGCAAATTTATAGGCCCCCAGAAGAATTGGTTGTCTGAGAACAACCAAGGACAAAACATCGAGTCTCATCGTTGAGTCAAAATGCAGATTTCCCATTGAAATACAAATCCTTCCCTTTCAAAAGGTCGGATGGAACGGTACATAAAAAAAGAATTGCAGCTGGTTTCGAATAGGGCACTGGAAACAAAAAAAGTCCCATCCAAGAAGTCTCTTTGGCCCTGTGCCCACAGATTCTTTTTCTGATTGTGAATCAGCCACATTATCACTCTCCTCCAGCTCCTGTCACTCAGCCTGGTATCCTTGGCAACAGATGGCCGGTCAGACAGATGGACAGACAGATGGATAGGTGCCCTCTCTACCTAAGCAGACCTTCCCAGGGTATGGCACCTCAGGGTCCAAGTGTCTCCATGTGGATCCACCAGGTCCTCTCCTGTCCCACTCATATCGCAGGCCCCCCTGTCCTAGTCCTCTTGATTCCCTGGTAGCCAAGCTTTGGCTAGAAAAGAATGACCCCCAACCTTCAGCTGCATTCTCCCTCCAGGAGTCCTCTCCATTTCTCCAAGGCCATACTTGATAGTAACCCCACATCCCAGTTCCTTTTAACCCTTGAGCACTGGCCCTGACCCTCTGAGTATGTCTTGATTACCCATTGGGGATTTCCCAGCCCCTGGACTGACCAGCTACAATGGCAGAGGGAGCGACGAGGCATTGCTGAGCCTGCTTGGTTGCTTGTTTTCTGATCTACATCCACTTTGTTCCAAAAGGGTTTAACATGGATGGCAAAAATACATACAGCACAATAATAGTAAAACATAAAAGAGATCAAGGCAAAGGGAAAATTAGGAGGGAACCTGGACCAAAGTCAAGGGCAGGGTCAAAGGAAAGACTTGTGACTTAGAGGGCCCTGGCGGGGGGCTCCATTAAGTAAAATCCATATACAAATCTCCGAACTCTCTGTAAAATAGGAAGCACTGACTCATGTGACAAACACATTGTTCTGCCCTACAAAAGGATTCAGTCAGTGATATTTTTAAAGGAAGTGTCTTCAAGTGCAACTGAAGTAAGATACAGCTTACAACAACTCAATTTACACAGAGCTTTAAAGAAGTGGCTGCTATGGAAAGGGAGGGCAGCGGGTACCCATACTCTGGACCCTGTACCTCTGTCCCTGGGTCGTTGGCACCACCTGGACAATGGCTTTTCTCCTCCCTGGGCTGCACTAAGCAATTGGTGAGTGACGTCACTGAGCGCTTTCCAGGTGGCCTGGCCCCCAGGAATTGCCCGGAAAGACAGGGGCCAGGACTGATGGAGCGCAGCCTCGGGGTGAAGCAGCTTAGGCAGAGGGGGCTGGGCAGGAGGAGCTGGGATCTGGGACCCACTTCACTCGTTCATCATTGGCCCATTCATCTTTCAGAATGCATCGCCCATTGTTTGCACTCATTCGTAAGGCTTCTTTATATATCGAGGCTATTAACTCAATATCTGACATCAGTCCATTCTCTATCTTGGAAATATTTTTCCTCTTTGGTAATTTTAATTTGGCTCATAGAGATTTTAAAAATTTGTTTTATTGAGTAACTCTTCTATGCCAGGCTCTGTGCTAGGCTCTGAGTTAACAGGAACAAAAAGCAAACATAATCCTTCCACTCTAGTCTCAGGAGGGAAAGAAACAGGAATCCACTAATCACACTCATTAAGGACAGTCACATCTGCCTTGAGCTCAGAAGGAGAGACCCCGACATGGAGGGGTGGTCCTGGGGGTGGGGGATGGGAAGAACCTGAGGAGGTGAGAGCGGGTCTGCTGGGTGACAGTGAACAGAGGCCCTCACAGGAGGGTGGGCCTGGGGCTGAGGGCAGATGGCCAGGCGGAACATGGCTGAGACAAGGGACTGAGGTCGCGGGGCCAGGTCCCCAGGCCTGGGAGGGGCCCTGGCACATCACGTGGGGACCTCTGAAGGGTACCTCTCCCTGGGGTTTCCCATGGATGACCCTGCCTCCTCTGGGGCTGGCCCCACCTGGATGAGGCACCAGCTGGCACTCAGGAGGGCTCAGTCCCACTTGTTGAACCTGAATGGGTTCAATCATTTTGTTGTGGGGTGTGGGGTCCCCCACAGGCAGCCCCTGACCAGCCAGAGAGGGGACGGAGCACCCAGGTCATATGTGTAGGCCCCAATCTGGCCTGTTCCCCCAAATTTCCTGTGCCAGAAATTCTACTTGGATACAGGAAATAAAATAGAAGTGGAATTTTCTACAGGAAAAGGCCTCCTGAGCACCTTTGCTGATAATTACACAGCCAGGCCTGGCTTCTGGTTCCCCATGAAGAACGGCATATGCTCTCCAAACCAAAAGATGCTCTGATCTGATTTTTGACAGAAACACTGTCTAATTGATTTCTTCTTATGCCCTCACCTCCCCCTTGCTTCTCCTCCTCTTTCTTTCTACCTCAGGGTAATTTTTTAAAATCCCAGAATATGGCAAGAAGCCTCTAACAAGGGGAGAGAGAAGTAAGCCAAATTAATTCCAGAAAAACAAGAGGCATTAGGTTTAATTTAAGGAGGTGACAGTAGAGAATGGAGCTGGTCTCTCTCCATTCCCGGGAAAGCTAGGATTTTGCCACAGGGAAGGGCAACATGGCTGCCGCGTTGGGAGCAGCCGTCGCTTCCTGGCCGTTGTTCTCTGCCTGCTCCTGGGCTGTGATTACAGGTTTGGAAGTCACTGACCGTGGTTGGATTTTATCATTATTAAGGTTCAGTACTAACCTTCTCCCCTTATTTCCTTCCCATTTAAAGTTTCAGGGATAATAAATTCTTTTGATTTAGCAATTATGGGAGCACAAAATTAGTCAAACGCTGGCTTTGAGAACAAAGTAGAATGGGGACTCAGTTGGCTTTTGCTGAGATGCTGCAGATATTCACAGGCTTTGCCGTCCAAGGATCTGGGGGGAAATGGTGCTCTGTTAAGTCTGAAATTGGATGGGTTTTAATTTAAGAGCATAGCTCCAGCCCTCACCTCTCTCTCTCTCTGAGCAGAAAAATAGTTATGTTTGTGGGTGACACATTCCTAAAGTAAATTGTGCTAAACCACTGTGCTGAAATACATTATATTGACTCGTCTGGGGCTGTGCTTTTTCCGAGTACAACATGGAGTTGGCTAGTAATAAAAATAAATAAGAATTATATATCATTTCATTCATTTTTTGTATTACACTTGCAAAATGCATAAGGATATAACACAACGTGTTGCAATATAGTTTTCGAAAATACAATGATAAAATTAATCCCCCATATGGAATGATGTATGTGGGTGGATTAAAATGCACAGCAGAGAGGAGCAGCGGGGGCTTCGAAGGCATATCCAGGGCAGGTGAGGTCCACATTGGTGGAGGCCAGAACTGGCCTGGGCCCACTGGGCCAGGAGAAGAGGCTTGTGCCCTGCCCAGGGAAGCCAGGGAAGCCAGCCCTGGGACCGGTGATGTGTGGGGATGTCACGGCCCCCCCTGGACAGCCTGGAGCTCTGCCTGGACCTGTTCAGTCACTGCCCATGGGGCCAGCTTGAGGCCTGGCCTGCCCCGGACTAGGGCCCATGGACCTGAGTGTCTCTACTGAGCAGGCACATGGGGCCAGAGCTGAGCAGGAAAATGTGTGCGGGTTGGTCAGTGTACTTTGTTCTCTTGGCAGCCCCCAGCTGAGATGGCTTCAGTGAAATGTAGACAAATGGGGACCCTGGCCCCGGGATCCTCAGGTTTATCCAAAGTCACTCAGCAAACACACTGGGCCTTCCAGCCCCAGCAGGAGTGGGGAGCAGCCCTGACTGTCCTCCAAGGAGCTCCAAGGAGAGGGTCGGTCCTTAGGAAATCCTAGTCTCCTAGTCTGGGGGGTGGGGCAGGGAAGGAGCCCCCCCAGACCAGTACTGTGACATCTGGCTTTGGCAAGTTCCTGTCACCATTCCCAGTGTCTGGAATCCCCAAATGCATGATCACATGCACTGAAGTATGTATACACACACACAGGCACACACATGGACAGATGCATATACACGTGGATGTATACATGCATGTACACAGACACACACATGGATGCATACGTACATGTGGACACACATGTGTGGATGCACACATAAATTAAGGTACACACCTGGATGGATGCACCCATGCAGATGTACATACTTGAACACATACATGTAGGTGCATGTGTTCACACATGGAGAGACATGCATATGGATGCACACACGTGAAGACGTCCACACAGAAGACTCTCCCATCCCATTCCTAGGGCTCACAGTGGTGGAACACCCCTCTCCCATTTTCACAGCAACAAGGATCCCAGAGCAGTGCCCCCTCCTCCAGCCCCTCTCTCCTGCACCTGGCCGCAGTGCCTCCCCAGCTCCAGTTTGCCCTGTTCCCTCTGATCCATTCTCTGTCCAGCAGGCAGAGTGACCTCTGACCTCAGCCCCCTCTGGGGATTCCCATTGCTCTGGGAACAAAGCCTTTTCCTCACCTCATCCATTGCCAAGCCCCCAAACTTACCCCCTTTCCTACACACTGACCTCTCTGTAGCTCTTGGGAGCTCTTTGCCTGGAGCCCCCTTCCTCCCTCACTCCCCTGAGGGTTTGGTGTGGGTGCTGCCTCCTTAAGGAAGACCCCATCTCCCCTCCCTTGTAATTGGCCCTCTTAGCTGCAGCTACCTCCTCTCCTTCTCTGTGCTGGTCCCAGGTGAATTTTCTGTTCACCCGGTGATGATTTGATTGGATCTGTCCCTCCTTCCAAACTATCAGCTCCGTGAAGGCTGGCCGGGGTCTGCTTTGCTCTCTGCTATGTCCCCACCAGAGCAGGACACTCAGTAATTATAGAGTGGATGAGTCAATGAACACTGCCCAGGTTCAGTGCCGCGGCCACCCACGATACCTGGCCAGGCCCACCTGCCCCCTACCAGGACCCGGGGGAGTCTCACACTGGGGAGCCTATGGGAGGTGACCTTCCCAGACAGAGAACTGGACCAAGAACTCCAGGGTCCTGACTCCCAGGCAGCCTCTGACCCCACACTGCCTCCGAGGGTCCCTGCCCCACCCACTGCTGAAAGTCTCCCTGTTAGACTCCAGAGAAGTGCCTCCCGCATGTCAGACACCAGATGCTTTATGGGGAGGACACAGGCAGAGGTGGTCGCTGGCGAGAGGAGGGGTTTGTATGATTGGGGCAGGAAAATGTCCCTCACCATTGTGACATTCACTGCAGGAGCCTCAATTCTCAGATCGTTCAAAGGCGGGGGAAAGCTGAGGCCGATGTGGGGCTGAGGGACCCTGGGACTTGGGACCCTGGGAGGACAGGCCAGCACTGCCCTTTACAGAGAAGGGTGGATGGGTAGGGCTGGCAGCCCTTTCTGCAGTGCCCCATCCCAGGCCCCGGCAAAGACAAGCCTGCCTGGGGCCTCTGTGGATGCAAAGCCAAGGACAGGGAGGAGCAGGCAGCGGGGAGGGAAGAGGGTGGGAGGGGAGCACCATCTTGACAGAAGCAGAGCATCTCGGGCTGGTGGGTGGGGGGAGGCACCCGGAGGCCCAGCAACAAGGCCCTGTCCAGCCTCTCTGCCCATCAACTTATCATCCTCTGGCCACCTCTGCGGTGGCCCAGGATGTGTGTACATAGTATGAGTGTGAGTGAGCTGTGAGTGTGTGCATTGACAGTATGTAGGTGTGAATGTGAGCGAACTATGAGGATGTATAGAGAGTGCAGATATGAGTGTGAGAGCCTGAGTCAACTGTGAGTGTGTGTGTGTCAACAGTATACAGGTGTGAGTGTGTGCAGGTATGAGTGTGAGCCAACTGTGAGTGTGTGTTGAGAGTGTACAGGTGTGAATGTGAGTGAACTGTGAGAGTGTGTTGAGAGTGTGCAGGTGCAAGTGTTAGTGAACTGAGTGTGTTGAGAGTGTGCAGGTGTGAGTTGAAAGTGTGTGTGCAGGTATGTGAAGGAGTGAACTGTGTGTGTGGGGTGTGCAGGTGTGAGTGTAAGTGTGTGTGGAGGTGTGAGTGACCTGTGTGTTGAGAGTGTGCAGGTGTGAGTTTGAGTGAACTGTGAGTGTGTGTGTTGAGTGTGCCCAGATGCCCAATGTTGTGGAGAGGCCCCCCCACGGGGCAGAGTCCCTGCACCCCCTGATCCAGGCCTCTCCTTCAGGGAGTACACTGGGGTCCCCGAAGGCTGCTCCGAGTGGGCTTCCCGGTGTGTGGCCAGGGATGCCCACGGTGTCCTCCAGCCTTGGTGCCCCCGAAAGCCCCCTCCTGAGGCTGTGCCCGGTGGCCCCCCTGCCTTCCAGGCCCCAGCAGGGCTCCTTGACACCACACCGTGTGGCTGCTCCTGGTGGGTACAGCCCGTGCTGGCCATTGTGAGGCCCAGGAGTGCCTGGGGAAGTGTAGGGACACCCAGAGCCCTTATAAGATACTCGGGGAGACAGTTGTTCTTCCACTCCCCAGCGCATCCTGAGGGTCAGGCCCCTCGCCCTCACCTGTCCTTGGGACAGCCCCCCCCCATACCACCAGCCACCTAACCAAGCCCCCGGGGAAGAGGATGCGGCTGTTCCAAGCCCATTCTAGAAACTGCACTGGCCTGAGAGCTTTGGGGGAGCAGGAAAGTGGGTGTCCTGTTCATAGCTGAGGGGCAGTGGGCCTGCCAAACAGGTGCATGGCAGGTGGGAGTGGACTGGAGGGCTTCTGAGACCTGTTCTGGCCTCCGGGTCCCAGAGAAACCCTGGTGTGTGTGTGTGGGGGTGGGGCGGGCACTGCAGGAGGCGGAGTCCTGCATTCCCGGGGGGTGGCATAGGCAATGACCCACACGTTCCTCGCAAACCAGTGGGACCCAGGGAATCTGGCCTGCAGGGTGAGTCTAGGCCTGTTGTTTTGGAGCTCCTGGCTCTTGTGCAGGGCAGTCAAGCGGTTGGGGTGACAAGCTGTTCTCATGCAAGGCAGCACCTGCTACGTGCCCCAAGCAGGCCACAGTGAGGCTGTCAGGGGAATTGGGAGGAGGGAGAGGCGGTGACGTTTACCCTCCTGGTCTGGGTCAGGGGCCTGCAAACTTGCTGCTGTGAGACCCTTCCTGGACTTTACCTACAGGACACTCACATCCTTGAGGTGCTAAGGGCTCCCTGATGCAACTGCCTGTCCTAGGTGGGAACAACACTTCTGGACTCATAGAGCAAAGACACAGTCTGGGGCTCCTCCTGAGGGACAGGCAAGAATATGGCCATTTGTCTCCTTGGCTGTCAAGAGACCCTTCCTGGACACACCTGCTCTTGGGAGTGCCCCCGCCAACCCTGCAAGGCAGCTTATTCAGGAAGCGCGCACATGGCTTTAAAAGCCCTTTAGAGCCAGTTGTGCCAAAGACCTGGAGCCAGCTGCAGGGCTGGGGCTGGGAGGTGGGGACCCGCCTGGCACTGAGGGCCACTAAGTGAGACTCCAAAGTGCTGTCCCTCCAGAAGGCATCCGTTGAGCTACACGTGCCCCTGAGGACACTTTATTTATGGCCCAGCAGATGCTGTGAGAAACCACACTGTCACGACTCAATCTTTGGGAATGCCATGGCAATTTAAAAAAAGTATATGTTACTTTTTGCCACATCTTGATGTCCCTCCGCTTACAGATGCCATCAAATAAAAATTAATTTTACTTTAAAAAAAAATAACACGCTGCATATTTTTGACACTCAATGTCTATTCATTTGCATGGGACACGTTCTTCCATAATGAATCATCGTAACATTTAAATTAAACACAGTAAAAGAATGGTTAACACCATAACATGCTGACAATTTAACCTGGCCAATATTTTTATTGCCTTGTACAATAAACCTAACAGAGCACAACTTGCTTTTGACTGGTGGAAAATCGGTTATGAACCGCCAGGGAGCGGCCAATTTTTCAAATGCAGCCATTCAGTCATACTATAGCTACTAAGATTTTTTTCCCCCCATACACTATTGCTGTTATAATCTTTTGAGGATATTTTATCACGGCAATAACCTCCTCAAAATCAGCCTTTACTGCAGTTAATGACTGGACAGCTGGAGCTATAACTGGCTTTGGCTTGGCCTCCAGCTATTAGCTAACAAACCAGTTGTTATCTGTAGGTAACAACCAATTTCTTGTGGAATTTTCTTGATCAAGTGCCTCCCCGGATCCAAGTTGTTTTTTCGCCTTTCTGCCCCAGCGTCAGTGAGCTTAGAGCGAGCAGTGGAAGCTCCCTGACTTCCAAGCGAGAGCCACAGGACCTTGGAGGGCAGCTCATTGGCATGCCCTCCGTGCACCAGGGGAGAGGCATGGGCTGGCCACGGTGCAGGGTTCATGGGCGTATGGCAGGAAAGGTGAGCTCTGCCTGACTGACGGGACAGAGGAGGAAGTGCAACGCCATGGGAGATGCTGAGGACAGGCCAGGGAGGGCCAGGCTTAGAGCAATCCCTGGGAGTTTGAAGAAGGCGGCAAGAAAGTGGGGCAAATGCCAGGTGCAAGAGAAATCTACTGAATTCACAAGTACCTTGCGTCGGCTAAATCTCTGCGTTCAGATTTATACACCGTCATCCCATGTGTACTTCACTTTCGATCACCGTCATAAAACGTGAACTTTTTAAACTAGCAATTTAAAGTTATTAAATGGTTGTCTATTTTACAGAGATTATGTATTTTTAAGGACAAGATGAGCAAATTTGGACCTCGACACCAACACAAAGAGATGTTAAAATGAAGGATCCTCCTTGGGATTAAGTATCATAGGTGAGGGAAACGGATGTGGCTCAAGAGGTTCGGCGTCCGTCTACCATATGGAGAGACCAGGGTTCACTCCCCGGTACCTCCCGGTAAAAAAAAAAAAAAAAAAAGTATCATAGGTGAACTTGAGTAAAATTCCTGGGAGAGGCTTTCTATGAATGCTAAGCCAAGGGAAGACGACTTCCAAAGGAATTGTCTACCCTCAGTCCTTCCTCCGTCTAACGTGGACAGAAGGGAGGAGCCGGTTGCTGGAAGGTGGTTCCCTCTCCATTTATAATTGTGTTTAATATGCCGGGTGCTTGGCATCAGGAGAAGTGGATGGGGTGCTGTAGCAGTAGAGTAATGAGGAAACACTACAGGTGATCAGTTTGAAATTCTGCATTTATCTGTGTTTACTGTGTGAGACCAAGATTCCATTCCTGAAATCACGGTGCTGATTGCAGTGACTTTACATATGCGTCTTTAACAAGCAGGGCAAAACAAAAAATTAATTTTTTAAAAAGTGAAATAAGATTTTCCAGCCTGGAGTGAAGACCAATTAAAGTCACTTCAAATTTTTAAATGAGTTTTAATTAGAGAGAGTGGAGTTCTTTTAAGAAGATGAGTTTTGCTAAACATTTGAAATCATTGTATATTGGGCTTATTTGAAACCCACATAGCTTGTAAATTGAATAATAAAAAAATGAGCATAGTATTCATGTATGAATTATCTCTTGTCCCCTTGGGGCAAGGTCCAATTTCTGTACATGTGGAGGGTCACTCTGGGTAATTTGGAGGGCAAACTAGGCTTTCCGCAAATTCGCAAATTCAAACATTGCCACTGGACTAAAGCAATTCTGTGATTTTAAATCATGTTAAATTTCATAAGCCCAACTCTTTAACCTTTTGTAAATGACAAAAAGTGCAACACATTCTTAACATTTCTGGTCATTCCACACTATGCTGGACCCATAAAGCTCATCTTTTCCAAATTTAAGCACTTAAAAATGTGAAGTGCTCCAATAAATTTAAATTGGCATATGCTGCGCATATCAATGGGAAATGATTCAAGCATTAGACACTGGAAGTGGTGAGTGAGGGCAAGCAAACTCGAGCATCCCTTGTCACGGGATTGATTTTTAATGACTTTCTATTGATTAGGTGCCTTTTAAACCTGATGACCTAAAGTTGGTCTTGCATATCTATCACACCGTATCCATGGCCAACTCACCCTTCAAAATAAATGCAGGCTGCTTCTTCCCTCCTGCCAAGGCAGCCTCCAGAGTGGATGCGGTACTCCAGGATAGGTTCTGGCTCGCCTTGGCTCATCCAAGGACAAGAACTGAGCAGCTGCCTGGCAGAAGGGCAGCGTATGGTCCAGGACTCTAGTGGCAAGCAGCAGAATCCAAGTCAAGCCAAAAGGGATTTCCTGGCTCTCATAACTGAAAAGTCCTAGCGTGTAGTTCAGGAACGGCTGGCTCAAGGAGATCTCTTCTCGTTCTCTCCTTTTTCTTTTCTTCCTCTCAGTCTTGTTCTGTCTCTCTCTTATCTCTTTCTCTCACTCTCACTATCTCCCTCAGTCCTCTTTCCCCTTCATTCACTCCACCTTTCCTACCATCTCAGTTGTAAGGCCTTCAGGCAAGGCTCTCTGCAATTTGTAGGCGTGGACAACTCCAAGCTCATATTCTCAGAGTTCTGAGTCCATCAGAAAGAAGTGCTCTCTTAGCAACATTCCAAAGGAGGCCCTGAGTTGAGTCTCATTGGACTGAGATATGCAGAAGTGTAACCTCTGGAATGACCTTCCGACTCACTTTGAAATCTCTTAGCTGTAAAAACTCTTTTGTATCTGCTGTTTCCTTCTTTTGGCCAAAGTCATTTTCCAAATGCATTGTTGGTTGGTGCTTGGTATTAATCCCTTGGTGCCATGGAAGCTTATACCTGGGAGTCATGTCTCATGCCAGGGGGAAGATAGTGTGTTTATTTGCTGAGTTTGGCTCAGAGAGAGGCCACTTTTGAGCAACAAGGAGGTTTTCAGGAGGTAATTCTTAGGCAATAGTTATTATTAGGCTAAGTTTCAGTTTTACAAGAACAAGGTTCATAAGTACAAGCATTAATATTTAGGATTTAAGCATTAATATTAGTATGTTTTCTTTTATTAGGCACTGTCTCTGTTCTTAAGAGATTCTTGCCCCTCTATTTGAGAACGTAGCAGGCCTCCCCAAAAAAGGAGTTTAATATTTTGTTGTTTATTGTGGGGTCTCCACCCACTGAGATAACACCCTATGACAAGATGAACATTTTCATATTCCACAGAAGCATGCCACAGGTGTGCCCTTTACCACACATCCCCCCAGCACCAACACCCTGCTCCACTGACCCTCCCCTACCATATTTGCCCAAAGAACATTCCAACAAATGTATTTTCAACCACAGACCTCCACCTCTCCAGAGTTCACCTGTTCCTTTCTCCAGCTCTCCCCCCAGTACCATGGATAGTCCATCCCATCCCCCCAACCCTGCTCACCTTCACACTCCAGCACTGTCAATCCCACTCACATCCCTGCACCACTATCTTCCCCATCCACTGCCAAACCACCCCCTTTTACCTTATCATAAGTTCTGTCCAAATTGAGCACTGGCTCACTACTCTGTACTCCCTTTCTATCTCCTGTAAACCTATCTTCCAGACTCTATCTCTGTGAGTCTGCTCAATATGCTTATGTCATATCAGTGAGATCATGCAATATTTGTCCTTTTGTGACTGGCTTACTTCACTCAACATAAGATCTTTGAAATTCATCATTATTGTCTCATGTGTTAAAACTTCATTCCTTCTTACAGCTGAGTAACATTCCCTTGCATGTTTATACTACATTTTGCCTGTCCATTCACTTGATGGACAATTGAGTTGCTTCCAGTTTTTGGCAATAGTGAATTATGACACTATAAACATTGGTGTGCATATATCTGTTCATGTCCCTGCTTTGAATTCTTCTGGATATAAACCTAGTAATGAGTTTGCTGGATCATATGGCAGTTCTATAGTTAGCTTCCTAAGGAACTAATAAACTGCCCTCCACAATGGGCTGCACCATTCTTCATTCCCACTAACAGTGGATGAGTTTCCCATTCCTCCACATCCTCTCCAACATGTTTTTTTTTTTTTTTTAATATAAGCCAGTCTAATAGAGGTAAGAGGATATCTCACTGTAGTTTTGATCTGCATTTTCCTGATAGCTAGCAATGATGAGCATGTTTTCATGTGTTTTTTAGCCATCCAAATTTCCTCTTTGGAAAAGTGTCTATCCAAATCTCTTACCCATTTTTAAACAGTTTGCTTGTCTTTTCATTTTTGAGATGTAGGATTTCTTTATATATGCTGGATATTAGATCATTATTGGATAAGTGATTTCCAAATATTTTCTCCCATTGAGTAGGCTGCCTTTTCACTTTCTTGACAAACTCCTTTGAAGCACAAAAGTTTTTAATTTTGAGGAGGTCCCATTTATCTACTTTTTTTTCTTTCATTGCTCACACTTTGGGTGAGAAGTTTTTGGAACCATTTCTTACTACAAGATCTCATATTAGGGACAAGGAAGTATATAAGTTAAGATATTCATGGTGTGAAAAATAAAAAAAAGATATTTTAAACATTAAAAAAAAGATCTCATAGATGTTTCCCTGCATTATCTTCTAGGAGTTTTATGGTCTTGTTTCTTATAATTAAGTCTTTGATCCATCTTGAGTTAATTTTTGTATAGGGCATGATATGGTGATCTTCTTTCATTCTTTTGGATATGGCTATCCCATTCTCCCAGCACCATTTGTTGAAGAGGCTATTCTGTCCAGTTGAGTGGGCTTGGTGGCCTTGTCGAATATCAGTTGACCGTATATGCATGGGTCTACATCAGAACTCTCAATTCAGTTCTGTTGGTCAGTATGTCTATCCTTGTGCCAATACCATGTAGTTTTGACCACTATTGCTTTATAGTATGCATTAAAGTCAGGCAGCATGGTTCCTCCACTTTCATTTTTCTTCTTCAATATGTTTTTGGCTATTTGGGGTCTCTTGCCCTTCCAAATAAATTTCATAATTGGCTTTTCTTGTTCAGTAAAAAAAATGCTGTTATAATTTTTATGGAGATTGTGTTAATCTGTAAATCAATTTGGGTAGAAGAGACATCGTAACGATATTTAGTCTTCCAATCCATGAACATGTAATATCCTTCCATTTATTTAGGTCTTCTTTGATTTCCTTAAACAATGTTGTGTAGTTTTTTGGTGTAAAAGTCCTTTACATCCTTAGTTAAGTTTATTCCTAGATATGTGATTCTTTTAGTTGCTACTTCCTAATGTAAATGGAATTTTTTCTTGATTTCCTCCTCAGATTGATTGCTCATTATTAGTGTACAGAAATTCTACTGATTTTTTCATGTTGAGTTTATATCCTGCCACTTTACTGAACTCATTTATCAGCTCTAGAAGCTTTGTTGTAGATTTTTTGAGGCCTTCTATGTATAGGATCATGTCATCTGAAAATAGTGAAAATTTTACTTCTTTCTTTCCAATTTGGTTTTCTAAACCAGCCCCTAAGTCCAGGGAGATGAATTGATTTGATTGGCCTCATCTGGGCCACAAAGCTACTCTTGGAGCCAAGAGTAGAATAAAATCACAAATACTTGTATTGAATTGGGGGAGAAGTAAATATGAGTTTTGTTATAAGACATGCAGGTCCTGGTTATCCTCCAAATGTTTCTGGATCTCTCTGTTCTGGGCAATTGCAGGTTGTACTTTCCTGCCTCTTTGAAATCAGGTGAGCCATGCAATTTTCCTTGACCAATGAAATATGAGTGGAAGTTTCGTGTATCACTGCAGGATGGAAAATTTAAGAACTCCAGGCATGCATGCTCCTGCAGTTTGGGACCCAGAATGAAGAGACAAGGGAGCAGAGCTCCCAGACAATCAAGCTGCAATGGGTATGAGAAACAGAAATAAACATTGGTTATTGCAAATCACAAATATTTAAGGATTGTTTACTGACATAGCAAAATGGTACAGAAATCAGTATTAGAAGGCATTAACTTTGTGACAGGGTGGCAAGCTGGGGGAGATTCTCATCAGAGTCTAGAAAGATGATGAACTATAAGCAGTGAGACATTTGGCAAATCTGTTACCTGAAGACATTTAAGAGTCAGGAAATACACTGATAGATATTTGGGAGAGTTTGGAGAACAAAACATTCATGGTGTGCATTGGTGTTGCTGGCTGCAGTTGGTGAGGCATCAGAAGAAAGAGATGAACATAAAAATAATTATCCTGTTTGCAAGAAGTAATGAAGGGGAAGTTGTAGAGTTGGAAAATCCAACTCCTTATCAATCCCAAACAGTAAAAGACAAAATTGAGAAATACTTTCAGTAACAAATGTATATTAGAAACAGTAGGATCAAGAGTATAGCTATCATATGCATTGACAAAACATCTGAATGGATTAAAGTATCTCAGAATAAAGACCCAATTGAGGGTGAGGAGCCCACTGAGTACTTCCAATTGAAGGAAAATTTTGAGGGAAAAGAAAATTAAAATGAGACCCTATCCCCAAAGCCTGATAGGTTCCAGGTACGCACAATAAAAATTAGGAAAGATGTAGAGATCTGGTAAAAGTATGATTCCTCCTATATATTAAGAAAAGAGATGGACACTCCACAAGTCCACACTCTCTCTTGAACTCCTCAGAGACCTGAGGTCATTGAACAACTAAATAACCCAAAATGTGGAAAGAGACAGGAGCTTTCAGGAAGAGGCATAAACACTTGTTCACTTAGGGTAGAAGTCACCAGACACTGGTAAGAAGAATTCAGCTGGACAAACTGATGGAGTCTGAGTGCCAGGTGGTAGGACAATGTGAAGGCCATGAGGACCACAGAAACGGGAGTGTGAGTGTTTCCTCTTAGAAGATTTTCTTCTCCAAGCCCCCACTTCCCCACCAAGCAGTCACAAATTATACCAAGACTGAGGAGAACCTTGAGAAAGCTTCCCCCATTCAAGCTTGGGGGAGGGGAAAATAAACTGTGCAAGAGGGGCACAAAGCACCCAGACTATTCTCCTCCATCTCTATGGACCTACAGCATTAATATGCAGGAGGAAAGGCATAAAAATGATTGCTCTTATAGAACTGGTGAAAACCCATTGTAGCTGGGGTAAGGGAACAGGAAACAGCCCTCTAACCTTGGGGAAGAAGTAGGAATAGGGACTGGTCCCAGAACAACCATATTCATAAGATTCAGGGACACAGAACCTGCCTTAGACTGAGCCCTTACTCAGGACATTAGAGAACATACCCCTTGCCGCCTCCACCACCACCACTACTACCAGGCTAGTAGCATTGAGTAAAATTGTTAGTGGAATACAGCTGGGGTGCTGCAGGATCCAGACCTTCTCTACAGCACAGCCCAAACGGGAGACTCAAAACGGAGAGTGAAGCAGACACTGAGATAAAAACCACAGGCAAACTGGCACGCATCCTAAACACAGTGTAGAACTAGATGGATTTGAAGGCTGTGGTGCACTGAGGGTAACCTTAGCAGTAAAAAACTTCAAATCCAGCCTAACTCCCAACAGGTTTAACCTAATAATCCACATAAAAGCCAGAACAAAAGGGAAGACATATCTACTTTCAAGTGTAAAAACTATTTGTCTCAGACTCTACTGTCCTACACATGTCTGGTTTTCACTAAAAAATTGTAAGGTAATTGAAAAGGCAAGAAAACCCAACACATCACAGAGACAAAGCAATCAACACAGACACAGATATAACACAGATGTTGAAACTACGTGACCATGAGTTCAAAATTACTAGGATTAATTTGTGAAAGGCTCTAATGGAAAAGATGAACAGCATGCAAGATCAGACTGGTGATTTCATAACATAGGTGGAACTATAAGAATGAATCAAATGCTAGAAATGAAATATTCAGCAACAAGGGCAAAGAATGCATATGACAGGCTCATCAGTAAACTTATCAGTGTTGAGTGAACTTGAAGATAGGTCAAAAGAAATTACCCTAACTAGAAAACAAGGAGAAAAAAGATTTTAAAAACTCACATACCAATGAAACACAGACTAGAGCATACAAGAGCTGTGGGGTAATATCAAGGGGTATAACATATGCCTCATTGGAATTCCAGAAAGAGAAGAGAAAGAGAACAGTGCAGAAAAATTTTTGAAGAAATAATGGCTAAGAATTTTTCAAAATTAATGACAGACACACACATACACAAACAGATCCAAGAAGCTCAGAAAATGCTAAGCAGGATAAATAATGCCCACCCTAAAAGCAAAAACTAGAATAAAACAGACAAAAAAACCCATATAGGCATATCATGTTCCAGCTACTGAAAACAAAAAAGAAAAAGAGAAAATCCTGATGTCAACTGTGAGTGTGGGAGGGCAGCATATTATGCACACAGGAACAAAGATAAGAATTACAACATATTTCTTATCAGAAAACCATGCAAACCAGAAAATAATGGTGCTGAAAGAGAAAACACAAACATCTAACTAGAATTCTATACTTGATGGAAATATGTTTCAAAATGAAGAAAAAATTAAGATTTCCTCAGAAAAATAAAAATAATGAGGCAATTCATTGCCAGCAGACCTATACAATATGAAAAGTGGAAGGAAGTTCTTTAGGCAGAAGGAAAATGATAGACAGAAACTTGGATTTATTCAAAGAAAGGAAGGATGTTGGGGATGGAATAAATGAAGGTAAAATATAATTATTTTTAATTATTCTAAAAGATGTCTAAAGCAAAAATAGTAGCAATTCTCATGTAGTTATAAATATGTAAAACTTAAATATGTAATAATAGCATATAGGATGGAAGGGAAGAATTTGGGGTATATTGTTGTAAGGTCCTTACGTGAAGCAATATAGTATTATTGGGAGTTAGACTCTGATTAATTAAAGATACATATTGTAAAGTCAAGGAAACCACTAAAAAATTAATAAAGGAAGTATAAATAATAAGTCTATAATGAAGATAAAGTAGAATAATAAAATATGCTATATTAACTCTATGTAGACACAAGAGGGAAAAAGAAACAAATCACAGATTGAAATGAATAGAACACAGCTGGTAAGATAGTAGATTTTAATACAAACATATCAATAATCACACTAAATGTGTATGTCTGAATACACCAATTAAAAAACAGAGACTTTTCCCCAGTATGACAGAGTAGGACTCAGTTGTGGTTAACCTACACATGGCTCTTCTGCCCCTTCTATTTGAACCTTTAGTTAGTACTAGAGGTGATAGATATATGTCCAAGAGACCTAAATCTTTGGGCTATCCATGTGCCATCTGGGCCCTGAATCTCAACAGAGTTGCAACATCTACTCTTCAGTTCATTGGACTCACCCAGGACAACTAACAAGGAGATGATGATGGACAACGACCATCCCAAGGAACAGAGAGATTCTGCAACTGCAAGCAAGATAGTCCCATCCATCTGCCCCATGGGATATAAGCTCCCTCTCAATTAGAGTCAGAGTGGGCATCAACATCCCAGAATTCAAAGGACTGGGGAATGAATGAAGGGCTAGAGTAGACTTACTGTTATTCCACTATAGACTTATTGTGATTCTAGCAAAGGAAGAACTCTTATCATTGATGTGGAGACAGTGGCCACTGGAGGTTCTGAGGGAAGGGAGAGGGGAAAATAGGTGTAATATGGGGGAGTTTTCAGGACTTGGGGATTGTCCTGAATGACATTGCAATGACAGATATAGGCCATTAAATATCTTGTCATAACTTACAAAATTGTGTAGGAGTGTAAACTACAATGTAAACTATAATCCATGCTGAGTGGCAATGCTCCAAAATGTGTTCATCAATTGTAACAAATGTACCACACTAATGAAGGATGTTGTTAATGTGGGAAAAATTTTGAAGGGTAGGGAGCGGGGCATATGGGAATCCCCCATATTTTTAATGTAATTTTATGTAATCTAAGTATCTTTTTTAAAAAATTAAAAAGTATATTATAAAAAAAATAAAATAAAACACATACAACAAAGTGAAAAAAAAAAAGAACAAAAGGGAAATGTGGACCAAATGTATGCTATGGACCAGTTAATGGTAAATAGTTTGATAATATTATCTCATATTCTGTAACAAATGTTCTACAACAGTGTGTTGTGTTGGTTAAGGGTTGTTGTATGGGAATTCTACACATGTGCATGATTGTTTTGTAAGTTCACAGCTTTTGTAATAAAAATATATTTTTAAAAAGCAGACCAAAAAAACAGACTTAGAGATTGGATAAGAAAGCAGAACCCAACAATATGCTACCTACAAGAAAACCACTTTAAGTATATATTCGAGATAGGTTAAAAGTAAAAGGATGAAAAAAGTTATATCAGACAAACACTAACCAACTGAAGTGGAGTAGCTATATTAATAACAAAATATAAATCAGAGCAAGGTATATTATTAAGGATAAAGAGGGACATTAAATAGTGATAAAGGAAATACAACATAACAAAATCTATGGGATGCAGCAAAGGCAGTATTCAGAGGGAAATTTATAGCTATGACTGCCTATATTAAAAAAGAAGAAAGATCTCAAATCAATAACTTAACTGCACATCTTGAAGAACTAGGAAAAGAAGAGCAAACTAAATCTAAAGTTGGTAGAAGGAAGGAAATAATAAGGATTAGTGTGGAGAGAAATTATATAGAGACTAGAAAACAATCAAGAGAATCAACAAAACTGAATTTGGTTCTTTGAAAGGAGCAATATACTTTTGTTCCAAACTTTTAGCTAGACTGACAAAGAAAAAGAGAGAGAGAGAGAAGAAGAAGAAGAAGAAGAAGAAGAAGAAGAAGAAGAAGAAGAAG
>JAKSZT010054565.1:5193254-5242816 GCA_026826555.1 Tolypeutes matacus | reverse complement strand
AGAAGAAGAAGAAGAAGAAGAAGAAGAAGAAGAAGAAGAAGAAGAAGAAGAAGAAGAAGAAGAAGCAGCAGCAGCAGCAAATAACTAAAACCCAAAATGAAATTAGAGATATTATTACTGATCTTGCAGAAATAGAAAGATTATAAGAGAATTCTATGAACAGTTGTAAGTCAAAATTTATATAATTTAAGGAAATGGACAAATTTTTAGAAACACACAATTTATCTAAACTGACACAAGAAGAAATAGAAGCATGTTCATGGATTGGAAGATTAAATACTGTATTGTTAAGATGTTAATTCTACACAAAACACAATACAGATTCAAAACAATTCCAATTAAAATTCTAACAGACTTCTTCACAGAAATGGAAAAGCCAATCATCAAATTTATATGGAAGGGTAAGTTGCCCTGAACAGCCAAAACCATCTTGAAAAAGAAGAACAACTTTGGAAGACTCACACTTCCTGATTTTAAAATGCATTACAAAGCTACAGTAATCAAATCAGCATGGTACTGGCACAAAGACAGAAATAAAAACCAATGAAATTGAATTGAAAGCTCAGAAACAAACTCTCACACTTTTGGCCAACTGATTTTTGACAAGGGTGCCAAGTCCACTCTGTAAGGAAAGAATAGTTTCTTCAACAAATGGTGCTTGGAGGACTGAGGAGCCAAATGTAAAAGAATAAGGGTGGACAACTTCCTCAAATCATATACAAAAATTACCTCAAAATGGATCAAGCACTTAAATATAAAACTATAAAACTCCTAGAAGAAAACATAGGGAAACATCTTCAGGACCTTGTGTTAGGCATTGGTTTCTTTCTTTTTCTTTCTTTTTTTTTTTTTTTTTTTGACTTTATTGTGTATATTTAATAATTGAAAATATAAACAATTAAAAACTAAAAAGTAAGCACAGATGAATAAGTATATATATTTCTCAATTAAGTATAATGGATACATATAAAAATTTTTTTGAATCAAACAATATGTTACACAATATATTTGGTTCATAGTAATCCATTTATCCAGTATTTGTCCTTTTGTGTCTGGCTTGGTTTGCTCAACATAATGTCGTCCAGGTTCATCCATGTTGTCATATGCTTTACGACTTCATTTCCTCTTACAGCTGCATAATACTCCATTGTGTGAATAGACCACAGTTTGTTTATCCATTCGTCTGTTGATGGACACCTGGGTTGTTTCCAACTTTTGGCAATGGTGAATAATGTTACTATGAACATCGATGTGCAGATGTCTGTTCGTGTCACTGCTCTCAGTTCTTCTGGGTATATACCCAGTAGTGGTATTGCAGGGTCACGTGGCAAGTCTATATTCAACTTCCTTAGGAATTGCCAAACAGTCCTCCATAGTGGCTGTACCATTCTGCATTCCCACCAACAGTGAAGAAGTGTTCCTATCTCTCCACATCCTCTCCAACACTTGTAGTTCTCTGTCGTTTTCATAGTGGTCATTCTGATAGGTGTGAAATGATATTTCATTGTAGTTTTGATTTGCATTTCCCTAATCATGAGTGATGTTGAGCATATCTTCATGGGGGCTTGTTTTTTTTTTTTTGCCATCTTTGGAGAAATGTCTATTCCAGTCTTTTGCCTATTTTTTAATTGGATCATTTGTCTTTTTATTGTTGAGTTATAACATCTCTTTATATATCCTGGATATTAAACCCTTATTGGATATATGATTTCCAAATATTTTTTCCCATTGAGTTGGCTGCCTTTTCACCCTTTTGACCAAGTCCTGTGAGATGCAAAAGTGTTGAATTTTGAGGAGGACCCATTTATCTACTTTTTCTTTTGTTGCATGTGCTTTGTGTGTAAGGTCCAAGAAACCACCACCTACTACAAGGTCTTGAAGATGTTTCCCTATATTTTCTTCTAGTAGTTTTATGGTCCTGGCTTTTATATTTAGATCTTTGATTCATTTTGAGTTGTTTCTTGTATAGGGGGTAAGATAGGGGTCCTCTTTCATTCTTTTGGTTATAGAAATCCAGTTCTCCCAATACCATTTGTTGAAGAGACTGTTTTTTTCCCATTAGCGTGGACTTGGTAGGTTTGTCAAAAACCAGTTGACTATATATGTGAGGGTTTATTTCTGGGTTCTCAATTCTATTCCACTAATGTGTCTATCTTTATGCCAGTACCAAGCTGTTTTGACCACTGTAGCTTTGTAATATGTTTCAAGGTCAGGCAGTGAAATTCCTCCCACGTTGCTCTTCTTTTTTAGAATGCTTTTGGCTATTCAGGTGCACTTACCCTTCCAGATGAATTTGGTAATTGCCTTCTCTAATTCTGTAAAGTAAGCTGTTGGGATTTTCGATTGGTATTGCATTGAATCCATAAATCAATTTGGGTAAGATTGACATCTTCATGATATTTATTCTTCCAATCTATGAACACAGACTGTCTTTCCATTTGTTTAGGTCTTTTTAAATTTCTTTTAGCATTGTTTTGTAGTTTTCTGCATATAGGTCCTGTACTTCTTTGGTTAAATTAACTCCTAGGTATTTGAGTCTTTTGTTGCTATTGAAAATGGAATTCCGCCCCCCCCCAATTTCCTCCTCAGGTTGATCAGTACTAGTGTACAAAAACATTACTGATTTTTGCTTGTTGATCTTGTATCCTGCCACTTTGCTGAACTCATTTATTAGCTCAAGTAGCTTTGTCATGGATACTTAAGAATTTTCTAAGTACAGAGTCATGTCATCCACAAATAGTGAGAGTTTTACTTCCTCTTTTCCTATTTTGATGCCTTTAATTTTTTTTTCTTCTTGTCTAATTGCCCTAGCTAGAACTTCTAGTACTATATTGAATAACAAAGGTGACGGTGGGCATCCTTGTCTTGCTCCCGATCATAGAGGGAAGGCTTTCAACTTTTCGCCATTGAGTAATATGTTGGCTGTGGGTTTTTCATATATGCCTTTTATCATATTGAGGAATTTTCCTTCTACTTCTATCTTTTGAAGTGTTTTTTATCAAAAAAGGATGCTGGATTTTGTCTAATGCCTTTTCTGCATTGATTGAGATGATCATGTGGTTTTTTTTCCTTCAGTTTGTTAATGTAGTATATTACATTGATTGATTTTCTTATGTTAAACCAGCCTTGCATACCAGGAATAAATCCCACTTGGTCGTGATGTGTAAGTCTTTTGATATGCTGTTGAATTCTATTTGCAAGTATTTTGTTGAGAATTTTTGCATCTATGTTCATTAGAGAGATTGGTCTGTAATTTTCTTTTCTTGTAGAATCTTTATCTGGCTTTGGCATTAAGGTGACGTTGGCTTCATAAAATGTGTTGGGTAATTTTCCCACCTCTTCAATTTTTTGGAAGAGTTTAAACAGAATTAGTGTAAATTCTTTTTTAAATGCTTGGTGGAATTCACCTGTGAAGCCATCTGGTCCTGGGCTTTTCTTTGCTGGGAGATTTTTGATGACGGATTCAATCTCCTTAAATGTTATTGGTTTGTTAAGTTCTTGTATTTCTTGTAGCGTCAGTGTAGGTTGGTTGTGCATTTCTAGAAATTTGTCCATTTCATCTAGGTTGTCTAGTTTGTTGGCATATAGTTTCTCATAATATCCTCTTATGATTCTTTTTATTTCTGTGAGGTCATTTGTAACTTCCCCCCTTTCATTTCTGATTGTATTTATTTGCATCTTCTCTCTTTTTTCTTTGTTAGTCTAGCTAGGGTATTGTCAATTTTACTGATCTTCTGAAAGAACCAGCTTTTGGTTTTGTTGATTTTCTCTATTGTTTTTCTGTTATCATTTTCATTTATTTCTGCTCTAATCTTTATTATTTCTTTCCTTCTTTTTGCTTTGGGATTGGTTTGCTGTTCTTTTTCTAGTTTCTCTAGTTGTTCAGTTAAATCTTTGAGTTTAACTCTTTCTTGTTTTTTAATATAGGCATTTAGGGCTATAAATTTCCCTCTCAAGACTGCCTTTGCTGTATGCCATAAGTTTTAATACGTTGTGTTCTCGTTTTCATTTGTCTCAATATATTTACTGATTTCTTTGCAATTTCTTCTTTGCAATTTCTTCTTTGACCTACCAATTATTTAGGAGTGTGTTGTTCAGTCTCCACACATTTGCAAGTTTACTTTTTTCCTGTCTATTATTGATTTCCAGTTTAATTCCATTATGATCTGAGAAGGTGCTTTGTATAATTTCAGTCTTTTATATTTATTGAGAGCTGCATTGTGACCTAATATGTGGTCTATCCTGGAGAAAGATCCATGGGCACTTGAGAAGAATGTATAACCCACAGAGTTTGGATGCAGTGTTCTGTATATGTCTGTTAGGTCTAACTTGTTTATCATATTGTTGAAGTTCTCTGTTTCCTTGTTGATCTTCTGTCTAGTTGTTCTATCTAATGATGATGTGAGTGAGGTGTTGAAGTCTCCAATGATTATTGTAGAAACGTCTATTTCTCCCTTCAGTTTTGCCAGAGTTTGTCTCATATATTTTGGGGCACCCTGGTTAGGTGTGTAGATATTTATGACTGTTACATCTTCCTGGCGGATCGTCCCTTTTATTAATATATAATGGCCTTCTGTATCTCTTATAACTTTTTTGCATTTAAAGTCTGTTTTGTCTGATATTAGTATAGCTATCCCTGCTCTTTTCTGGTTACTGTTCGCATAGAGTATCTTTTTCCAACCTTTCACTTTCAGCCGGTTTGTATCCCTGGGTCTAAAGTGAGTTTCTTATAAGCAGCATATGGATGGCTCATGTTTTTTTTATCCATTCTATCAGCCTGTATCTTTTGACTGGGGAGTTTAATCCATTCATATTCAATGATATTACTGTAAATGCATTATTAACTTTCTCCATTTTATTCTTTGGTTTTCATATGTCATCATGTTTTTGTTTGTCTTTTTACTCTTTTGGTTATCCTTTTTGCTATTCTTTCTTCTATACTCTCCTCCAAGCTTCTCTCTCCTGTCTTTTTCTTTCAGGTTCTAAGGCTTCATTTAATATTTCCTGCAAAGGTGGATTCTTTTTTGCAAAGTCTCTTAGTTTCTGTTTGTTTGTGAATATTTTATACTCACCTGCATATTTGAAGGATAGTTTTGCTGGATAAAGAATTCTCAGCTGGCAGTTTTTCTCTTTCAGTTTCCTAATTGTATCATACCACTGTCTTCTCGCCTCCATGGTTTCTGAAGAGAAATCTGTGCTAAGTCTTACCGGGCATCCCTTGTACGTGATCGTTGGTTTCTTTCTTGTTGCTCTAAGAATTTTCTCTTTATCTTTGACATTTGACATTCTGAGTAGTATGTGTTTTGGTGTAGGTCTATTTGGATTTATTCTGATTGGGGTACGGTGTGCTTCTTGGACATGTAAGTTCATTTCTTTCATGAGAGTTGGGAAATTTTCAGCTATTATTTCCTCAAATATTCTTTCTGCCCCTTTTCCCTTCTCTTCTCCTTCTGGATCTCCCACGACACACATGTTGTTGCGTTTTGTGTTGTCATTCAACTCTCTGAGCCCCTTCTCAATTTTCTCCATTCTTTTCTCTCTCTGTTCTTTTCTCTCTTCAATTTTAGCTGTTCTGTCTTTGGTATCACTTATTCTTTCCTCTATCATTTTGAGTCTGCTGTTGTAAGGCATTGGTTTCTTAAACTTTACACTAAAAGCACAAGCAACAAAAAACCCAACAGATAAATGGGACTTAATCAAAATTAAAAATTCTTGTGCATCAAAGGACATTAGCAAGAAAGTAAAAAGAAACCTATAGAATTGGAGAAAATATTTCTAAACCCTTTATCTGATAAGAGTTTGATATCTACAGTATGTAAAGAACTCTTACAATTCAACAGCCAAAAGACAAACAACTCAATTAAGAAAATGAGAAAAATACTTGAATAAACATTTCTCCAAAGAAGACAAATAAATGGTCAATAAATACATGAAAGATGCTTAGCATCATTAGCCATCAGGGAAACGCAAATTAAAAAGCACAAGATACCATCTCAAAACCACTCACCAGGTAGTACTCCCGTGGTCCATGCCTCGGATCTTGTACTTTTCTTGTTTTCTTGTTTCTTAATAAACTCTACTCCCTTTCCAAAAACAAACAAACAAACAAACAAACAAACAAAAACCCCACTAGAATTGCTATTATTTTTTACAAAAAGGAAAATAACAAGTATTGGAGAGGATGTGGAAAAACAATTGTCAAGAGTTGGAAGCATGGAAGCGGCTGTGGCTCAATCAGTGGGGCTCCCGTTTGCCATGTGGGGGGCCCCGGGTTTGGTTCCCGGGGCCTCCTGGTGAAGGCGGGCCCGCCCGCGCGGTGTGGTTGGCTGACCCGGCGAGCACGGGCAGCAGGGGGAGGAATAAATGAATAAATAAATAAAATCTTTAAAAAAAAAAAGAGTTGGAAGCAAACTGAGGATCCATCATCATTTGAAGAGATAAACAAAATGCAGTGTATAATATGAATGAGTATTAAAAAGGAATGAAGTTCTGATATGAGCTACAAACATGGATGAACCTTGAAAAACATCATGTTGAGTGAAATAAGCCAGACATAAAAGGACAAATACTGTATGATCTCACTTATATGAAATAAGCCAAATATGCAAATTCATGAAGTCAGAAACTAGAATACAGGTTACCAGGAGTCAAATGAGGGAGGGGAAATGGGGAGCTAATGTTTAATAAGTACAGAGTTTCCATTTGGGGTTACGGAAAAATTTTTGCAATGGATGATGGTGATGGGGGCACAACTTTGTGAATATAATTAACACCACTAAATTGTATATTTTAAAAGGGAAATATTAGGTAGTGTATAAGTTACCATTAAAAAAAACACCATAGAACTGTAAAACACAGAGTGAACCCTAATGTATATTGTGAGTTAAAGTTATTAACATAATTATAATAATATTGCTTCATCAATTATAACAAAAGTACCACACTAATGCAAAAGATTAATAACAGGGAAAACTGAGTGTGTGGGAGGGGGGTATGGGAACTCTGTACTTTCTGCATAAATTTGCCATAAACCTACAATGGCTGTATTTAAAAAGAAATAAAAGTAAAAAAGAAGTAACTGAAGATTTCAATAAGCCTAAAACAAGCAAAGAGATTGAATCAGTAATCAAAAACCTCCAAACAAAGAAAAATCCAGAACCAGACCGCTTCACTGATGAATTCTACCAAATATTCCAAGTAGAATTAAACACCAAATAGAATTAACATCAAATTCTTCAATGATGAGCAGAGGGGGCAGGTGTAGCTCAGTGGTTGATCTCCTGCTTCCCATGTATAAGGTCCCAGGTTCAATTCCTGGTACCTCCTGAAAAAAAAAAAATTGAAGATTGGAGAACTCATCCTAACTCATTCTATTAAGGTAATGTTATTCTGATTACCAGAGCCAGTTAAAGACATTACAAGGAAGGAAAACTACAGACCAATTTCCCTCATGAATATAGATGCAAAAATCCTTAACAAAACACTAGCAAATAGAATCCAACAGCATATTAAAAAGGGAATACTAGGATGGTTCAACATAGGAAAATCAATCAATGCAATACACTACTTTAGCAGAATGGAGGGGAAAAAAAATCACATAATTTTTCACTTGGTACAGAAAAAGCATTTGACAAAAATCCAACATCCTTTTTTGAGTAAAAAATTAAAGAAAAATAAGAAAAAAGGTAACTTCCTCAACATGATAAAGGGCATATATTTTAAAAACTCCACAGTTAACATCATACTCAATGGTGAAGGACCAAAAGCCTTCCCCCTAAGGTCAGGAAAAAGACAAAGATGCCAGCTTTCACCACTGCTATCCAACAATGTACTGGAAGTTCTGTCTAGGACAATTAGGCAAGAAAAAGAAATAAAAGGCACCCAAATTGGAAAGGAAGAAGAAAAACTCTCTTTATTCACAAATGACATAGTCCTTTATTTTAGGAAATCCCAAAGATTCCACAAGAAAACTACCATAGCCAATAAACAAATTAAACAAAGTTGCAGGCTACAAGATTAGCACACAAAATCAATTGTGTTTTTATACACTAACAAAGAACAGTATGAAATGGAAATTTAAAAAGAAATTCCTTTCACAATAACATTGAAAAGAATAACATACCCAGGAATAAATTTAAGCAAGGAAATGAAAGACTTGTACATTGAAAACTATAAAACATTGCTGAAAGAAATTAAAGATACTTAAATAAATGGAAAAATATCCTGCATCCATGGATAGGAAGCCTTAAAACTGTTAAGATGTCAATACTGCACAAAGTGATCTACAGAGTAAACACAATCCCTATAAAAATCCCAGCAGCATTTTTTGCAGAAATGGAAAGGTGGATCCTCAAATTCATATGGAATCATAAGAGGCCCCAAACAGCCAAATCATTACTGAAAAAGAAGACAAAATTGGAGGTCTCACATTTTCCAATTTTAATAAAACTTACTACAAAGTCACAGTAATTAAAAAAAAAAAAAAAAAAAAAAAAAAAGCTTGCTACTGGCATAAAGAAAGTAACACAGACCAACAGAATAGAACTGAAAGTTCAGAAATGAACCCATACATCTATGGAAAACTGATTTTCAACAAAGGCACCAAAATTAATTGGTTCTGGGAAAACTGGATATGCACATGCAAAAGAATAAAGTTATGTTCCTTCCTAGTATAGATCAAGGGTGTAAACATAACATCTAAAACCACAAAACTCTTACAGAAAACAGGGTGAACCCTTCATAACCTTGGATTTGGCAATGATTTCTTAGATATGACACCAAAACCTTAAGAAACAAAAGAAAAAAATAGCTAAAATGGACTTCATCAAAAATTTTTAAAAAACTTTTTTTCACATTAAAGACCTTATCAAGAAAGTGAAAAGACAACCTACAGAATGGGAGAAAATATTTTGGAAACCATACATATGATAAAGGTTCAATATCTGGAATACATAAAGAACTCCTACAGCTCAACAACAAAAAGACAAATAATCCAATTTAAAAACAAGTAATGGGGGAGCAGATGTAGCTTAGGTGGTTGAGCACCTGCTGCTTCCCATGTATGAGGTCCTGGGTTTGATCCCCAATAACCCCTTAAAAAAAAAAAGGTAAAGGACTTGAATAGACATTTCTCCAAAAAGGATATATGAATGGCTGATAAGTACATGAAGAGATGCTCAACATTATTGCTTATCAGGGAAGTGAAAATCAAAACCACAATGAGATACCACTTTACATTCACTAGGATGGCTATTATTTAAAAAGCAGAAAATAACAATTGTTAGGAAGGATACAGACAAACTGGAACCTTATACATTGTTGGTAAGATTGTAAAATATTGGAGCCACTATGGAAATCAGTTTGCGAATCCTCAGAAATTTGAATATAGAATTACCATATAATTCGACAACCTTAGTTCTTTGTATATACTCCCAAAGAATTGAAATCAGGGACTCAGACAGATGTTTTTACACTAATGTTCATAGCAGCATTATTTGCAATAGCCAAAGGTGGAAGCAACCTAAGCATCCTTCAAAAGATGAATGGATAAACAGAATTTATATATGAAATGGAATATTATTCAGCCATAAAAAGGAATGAAGTTCTGATACATGCCACAATGTAGTTGAACCTTGAAAATATCATGTTGAGTTAAATAAGCCAGACACAAAGAGACAATTATTGTATGATCTCACTGCTGTGAAACATCTTGAATAGTAAATAGACTTTGATAGTGGATTACAGGTTACTGGGCTTGGGGGATAAAGGGAATGGGAATGATTGCTTAATGGGTGCAGAGTTTCTTTTTGAGTGGATGAAAAAGTTTGGGGTAATGGATATTGGTGATGGTAGCACTGAACTGTGCACTTGAAAATGACTAAAGTGGGAAAATTTGAGTTGCAGATATATTATTATACTAAAAAAGTTAAAAAATAATGATAAAAGGGCCAATTCTCCAGGAGGATCTAAAAATCCTAAATGTGTACGCATCTAATAATCAAGCTTCAAAGTACTCAAAACAAAAACTAATAGAACTGAAAGGAGGAAAATACAAATTCACAATGGAGTTGTAGAACTCAAAATTCCTTTCTCAATAATTGATAGAAGAAGTAGGCATAAAATAAGGAAGGATATAGAAAATCTGAACAATATTATCAATTAACTTGACCTAGTCAACATTTGTAGAACACTCTGTCCAACAAAAATAAAATACACATTTATTTTCAAGGGAACATTCAGAAAGATAGATCATATCCTGGTTCTTAACACAAAACTTAATAAATTTTAAAGGAATAGAAATCATACAAATTATGTTCTTGCATCAAATGAAATTAAACTAGAAATCAACAATAATAGAAAGATAGGTGGGAAATTATCAAATACTTGGAAATTAAACAACACATTTCTAAGTAATCCATGGGTCAAAGAGGAAATCTCCAAGCAAATTAAAATAAATTTGAACTGAATTAAAATAAGAGTGCAACATATCAAATTTTAGGGGAGGCAGATAGAGAAGTACTGAGAGGAAGCTTATTTCAATAAATTCTTAATCAGAAAAGCAGACATTTCTCACATCAGTAGTATAAGCTTCCACCATAAGAAACTAGAAAAAAAGAGATGATTAAAGCATGTAGAAGGAAGGATAAAAGGCAGAAATTAAGAAAATTGAAATAAAGGATAGAAATGAAATGAAAAAAAACCAGATCTTTGAAAAGATCAATAAAATTGATAAACATCTAGCCAGACTGACCAAAAAAAAAAAAAAAAAAAAAAAAAAATAGAGAGAAGACACAAATTACCAACGTTAGAATTGAAAAAGGGGACATTATTACAGATCCCACAGACATGAAAGAAAATACTGTCAACAACACTATGCCCATAAATTCAATAACTTAGATCAAATGGATTACTTCCTTGAAAGACACAAACTGACAATACTCACTCAAGAAGAAATGGATAACCTAATAGTTCTAAAGCTATCTAAGTAATTGAATGTGTAATTATAAAACCTTTTGACAAAGAAAACTTCAGGCATAGATGGTCTCACTAGTGAATTCTACCAAATATTTAAGTAACAAATAATACAAATTCTAAAAAATCTTCTTCCAGAAAGCAGAAGAGGTGAGAAGACTTAGTTTAAAAAGCCAGCATTTTACTAATACCAAAACCAGGCTAAGAAATTACAAGCAAAGAAAACTACAGACAAATATCTCTCATGAACATAGATGCAAAAACATTCAGCAAAATATTAGCAAATAGAATGCAACAATATAGAATAAGTAATAATCAACTCAACCAAGTGGGATTTATTCCAGAAATGTTAGGTTGGTTTAATATTTGAAAATCAGTAAATAAAATTTGCCTTATTAAAAGACTAAAGAATATATATATATATATATATATATATATATATATATAAAGAACAAACAACAACAACAATAAAAAAGACTAAAGAAAGAAAAATATATCATCTACATAGAATCGCAGAACACTTTTGATGAAATCCTAAGTTCACTCATGAGAAAAACTCAGCAAACTAAGAATTGAAAGGTATTTTCTTAACCTCACAAAGAGCATCAACAAAAATTCTACAATTGATATCATACTCAATAGTGAAAGACTGAATGATTTCTCTCTAAGACCAGGAACAAGGCAAGAATGTTATCTCTTGTCACTCCTATCCAACATTGTGATAGAAATCCTAGCCAGTGCAATAAGACAAGAACAATAAATAAAAGACATCCAGATTGGAGAGGAAGAAAAAAATCTCTCTCAATTTACAGACAACAGTATTGTCCATGTAGAAAACCCAGCAAATCTATGAAAAAGTTTCTGGCAAGAAATTTTAGCAAGGTTATAGAATACAAGATCAATATACAAACAATATACAAAAATTATATTTCTATATATTAGTGATATACAATTGGCATTTATAATTTACAAAACAGTACACTTTCTATGGTACAAAAAAATGAAATACTTAAGTATAAATCTAATAAAATATGTATAATACTGAAAACTACAAAGAACTGAAGAAGGAAATCAAAGAAGACCTAAATAAAGGAGAGATATCTGTGATCATGGATTGAAAGACTTAATGATGTTAATTCTTTCCAAATTGATCTAGAGATAGACCACAATCCTATTCAGTCAGTTTTCTTTTTGCAGATATTGACAAGCTGATTCTTAAATTTATATCAAAAGACAAAAGAACAAGAACAGTCAATTATAAAAGAGAATTACAAAATTGTGAGACTCACATTACCTAATAATCAAGACAATATGGTATTGATGAAAGAAAAGTCATGTAGATCAATGGAATATATTAGTGAGTCCAGAAATAGACCCACATGAATATAGTCAAATGATTTTTGGCAAAGGTACAAATGAAAGACAAGGGAGAAAGGATAATATTTTCAAGAAATTGTGCTTACAAATTGTATGTCCCTATGGAAAAAAAAAAAAAAAAGAATCTTTACCCATACTTTCCAAAAAAACCCATTCAAAACGGGTCAAATGCCTAAATGTGAAATGCAAAACTGTAAATCTTTTATTGGAAAATATAGGAGAAAATCTTTATAACTTTGAGTTAGGCAACAAATTTTTAGATGTGACACTGAAAGCATAATCCATATACACATAATAAAAAGATAAATTGGACTTTGTCAGAAATGTGATTTACAAATGCCAATTTTTTTAATCAAAATTTAAAACTTTTGCTCCAAAAAACTGTTAAGAGAATGGAAAGACAAGACACAGTCTGAGAGAAAACATTTGTAAATCATATTTCTGATAAAGGATTTGTATTCACATGTAAAAAGAACTTTCAAAATTCAACTGAGACAACAGACAATGTAATTTTTAAATGAACTAAAGATCTACATAGATAATCCACTAAGAAGATATACAGATAACAAAAGAGCATATGAGAAGATGTTGAACATCATTAGACATTAGGGAAATGCAAATTAAAATGACATTAGAATGGCTAAAGTTAAAAAGACCGACACTACCAAGTGCTGACAAGGATGCAGAGTAACTAGCTCTAATACATAGTTTGTTGGAATGCCAAATGTTACAACCATTGTGGAAAACAGTTTTCCATAATGTAGAAGTTTCCTATGGAGTTAAATATACTCAGAAATCCCACTCCTAGGTCAATGAAAATTTATGTTCATGTAAAAATCTGCACACAAATTTTTATAGACACTTTATTCATAATTGCCAAAAAAAAAGGAAACAGATGTTGGTGAATAAATAAACTGTGGTCCTTCCATGCAATGAAATATGCCTCAGTAATAAAAAGAAACTAACTACTGATACACATAAAAGCATGATGACTCTAAATGCATTTTGCTAAGTGAAAGAAGTCAGAATCAAAAGATTTCACACTGTATGATTTCACACTTATATGACATTTTGGAAAAGGAAAAATAATAGGGATGGAGAACAAAGCAGTAGTGGTCTGGAGTAGGGTTGGAGGCAGGGAATGACTTCCATGGATCTATAAGGTGTAAGTTTTTGGGTGATGGAATGTATCCTGGCTGTGGTGGTGAGTACATGGTTATTCATCAAAAGTCATAGATCTCTGCATCACAAGGAGCATAAATTTAAAAAAGAAAGGCTGTTGGAGGGGTGGACCAAAAATGGAATACAGACTATAACAAATGAACCTAACTGTATTAGAAATGAATAACACAGCAACTGAAGAGAATGGGAAGGAAAAAGTAATCTAAGTCACTTTGGAAAACTGTATTTTCCCTTGATACTGTAAGGATAAAGACAAAATGAACTGCATACAAAGGTTATACTCCAGTTAGTAAATTTGTTTCTAATGAGGGTATTGGTTAGCAGTTCTGAAACTACTTTCTACATATATACAATTCAACAAATAGGTAAATATATTTTAGATAATTAGAGCCAGATTTCTTCCTGTTGGAGAAAGAAGTTAAAAATAAGTAAAGAGGAAGACTAGAATGAACCTTGTGGTGGTGGATTAGAATCAGTGGCATTGGTATCAATTCATATCTATCTATCTATCTATCTATCTATCTATCTATCTATCTATCTATCTATCTATCTATCTATATCGATCGATCTATAGATAGATAGATAGATAGATCAGACATAAATATAAATATGTATGCATGCATGGGAAGAGCATATATTTCCAAGCTCTGTTTACTAAGATGGATGGTCTTAGTTTGCCACAAGGCTGCTGATGCAAAGTACCAGAAAAATGGCTTGGCTTTTATAATGGGAAATTTATTTGGGTAGAAGCTTACATTTCCAAGGCTGTGAAATGTCCAAATCAAGGCACCATCAGAGAAAGTTTCTCACCAAAATCAGCTACTGGTGATTCTGGGGTCCTGCCACATGGTGAAGATGGCTGCATATCTCTGCTGAGGTCCCTGCTTTTCTCTGTGGAATCTCCTGGAGCTCAGCCATGGGCAACCAGGCATAGGGCTTGTCTCTTACCAGGCCCCCTCTCTTGGTATTGGCTGCTCCACTTTCTTCACAAGTTCAATTGTGAGCTACTAGGCATATGGCAAGGTTTGTCTCCTCTTGAGCTGTTCCATGGGCCCAGCTTTTTGGGGACTTTGTGCTCAACCAATCCTCTAGGATTCTCTCACATGGCAAGATAAAAAATGATAAGAGTTCCTTTTTCCTGTGTCTTTTTCTATGTCTCTCTTCATATCAGATCCAGCAAGAGTGTGGAGACCCAACCTAAGTCATACCTCACTTCTGATATAGTCCAATCAAAAGAGTCTCACATCCACAGGAATGGATTAGTTCAAAAACATAATCTTTCCTTTTTGGGCATTCATAAAATAATTTCAAACTGTCACACCAAATCCTCTGTATCCCAAAAGTACATGTTCTGTCCATATGCAAAACCATTCATTACGTCACAATATTTCAAAAACCTAAAATCATTTCAGTAGCAATGCTAAATACAAAATCTCATAAAAATAATTTATAGGCAAGCAGTCTGTCTTGGGGCAACCTTCCCCTCTGGCTGTAGACCTATAAAACTTAGAAAACAAGTTACTGCTTCTAATGTACAAAGGAGTAACAGACATAGGATAAACATTTGCATTATCATAGGGAGAAATTGGGAGGGAAACAGGAGTCAAACAGTTCCAAAAACCTGCAGAGCATGCTCCATTAGATTTCAAAGTCTTTGAGTCCTCCTTAGAATAATGTCTTCTTCTCCTCAGGGCCTCATGGGGGCCCACACTTTCTATGGGCTTGTCCAGCAACCCTCTTCACAGTTTCACCCTCATCAAGCATCTGGGTGGTGGCCAAGCTCTAGACCTCATCCTCCAAGAAAATTGGGTTGACAGCCACACTCTTCTCAATCTCTGGGGGACAGTCTCAACCCCCTTAGTACAGTGGGGTAGTAGCAGCATTCTCCCTAATCTCTGGCATACAGGCCCAACACCCTCAAAACAGTGGGGTGGCAACTTAACTCTCCCCAGGCACCAGGGAATGTGCCTTACCCTCTCTAGTCTGGGGTGGCCAAATTTCTCCCTGAACAATGGGCTGGAAGATCCAATCTCTTCAAATGCTAGGGCAAACTCACCCTTACTGCACACGTGGGCAGGGTCCCTCTCCTGGCCTGAGAAGGTATCCCATGTCTAGACTTCAGCTTCCACAGTTTTCCTCTTGAAGTGGTTTCTCCTTCAATTTCTCCCTTTCCTGTCCCTTTTAGTCCAGGCTAACAGTGATTTTGTTCATATAGATCTCACAAATAGTTTGTTGATTTTGCATGCAGTTCACAGGGATCCAAGCCATCTGACAGTAAGACATTCCACAAGTCCTTCCTGGATAACTGCATTTCCAATCCTGACTTACAAGTTCCAAGTTTAGTTAAGTCTTCACATGGGGCACTATCCTCTGGGAACTTGTTTTCTGGAAGCTTGGAATTTCCTAAATCATCAATCTCTGCCCAGCAATTCAGTTCTCAGCTTATTTCTTTCTTCTAGCTTTTTGCTATAAGCTGCAAGGAGAAACCAGGCCACATTTACTTTGGAAATCTCAGATAAATGTCCAAGCTCATCATTTTCAAATTTTGCCTTCCATCTAGCACCAGGATTCAATTTTGTCAAGTTCTCTGCCACTTTAAAACAAAGATCACCTTCCCTCCAGTTTCCAATAATAGTTTCATCATTTCTAAGGCCTTATCAGAAGCATTTTTAGCATCCATATTTTTGCCAACAGTCTCTTCAAAGCAATCTAGGCCTTTTCTATCAAGCATCTCACAATTCCTTAAAAAATATACCACTTGCACATTTATAAAGCCAGTCCAACATTTTTGGTAATTGCAAGCAAAATGACCTCACTCTCCTGGTACCATTTTCTGTCTTAATTTGCCACAGGGCTGCCAGTGCAAAGTACTAGAACTGGGGTGGATTTTATAAGGGGATTTATCTGAGGTAAAATCTCACAGTTCCAAGGCCATGAAATGCCAAATCGAGGCACCATCAGAGATGCTTTCTCATCAGCATCAGCTACTGTTGATTCTGGGGTCTTGTCATGTGGAGAAGATGGCCACCATTCTCTGCTGAGGTCTCTGCCTTCCCCTCCAGAATCTTCCATCTTCCAGATCTCAGCTGTGGGTAACCAGGCATTAGGGCTTGTCTCTTACTGGGCCTCCCCTCTCAATCTCAACTGCTCTGCTTTTTCCTGAATTCAGCTGTGAGCTATCAGGCACATGGCTCATCTCTTAAGTCTTGAGCTACTCTGTGGGCCCAGGCTCTCAGGGCCCTCTTTCCATGCCTCTGTGCCCTGCTGGTTCCAGACTCCAGGACCTCTCTCAGTCCTCAGGGCTTCTCTGTTTTCCTGCAGTCCTCTCTTTATCACGACAGGATCAATATTTCAGCTTCCTTTCTCTGTGTGCCTGTCTCTTTCTGTGTCTCTGTTTATATCAGCTCTAGTAAGAAGGAAGAGACTCAACCTGAGTCATGCTTCTCTGACATAGTCCAGTCAAAAAGGTCTCACAACCACAGGAATGTATTAGTTAAAAAACATAATCTTTCTCTTTTAGGGATTCATTAAAAAAACTTTATTACAATGGGCTAGAAACAATGACATCCCAGTAACAATGAGCGCATCTAGTGTCCTGAATTTGGTTTCTAAATACCAACCCTCAATTCGAGAAACCAGAGCTTCTTTTACAAGTGGTTGGTTCTAGGACAGGAGCAGGGAAATATAAGTTGAGACTGAAGCATCTTGGGGTGGGAGAAAGTAAGAAATGTTTAGAAAAGAATGGGGGCATGTTGAAAGACACATGAGAGCCAAATTGGAAGAGCACCCAATGGCCAATGCTGGAACCATTTGAACAAGAAAATAAATGATGACAGAATGAATTATAACCTAATAAAATAAATATCCATGGGTTCATATTAGTGTAAATGAATAATTGAATAAGCAAATAAATGGGGGAGAAAGTGTAACTCTTCCTTACAGAAGAATTCTAATTAATTACTGTAGAAGGAATGAGGGAAATAGAAAATCACATTAGAACAACACAGGGATAACTTTTGCAGGTGAGATCCACTGATGGATGCTAAAATTAGTGGACACAATTTTGAGCAGATATAGGATATTTGTATAGTCTCAAAGTATCTCCCCCAAGATAGTTATTAATTACAAAGGGAAAAATAGTAACTTGCCATTGGAGAAACCTGACAGACACCACTCTAATAAAGTGATAAAGGTTAACATCACCAGTAGAAATACAGTGACATGATGTAAATACTGTTCAGATGCACTGAGAAAGGAACATCATGTTTTTGGCATTCTTGCCCAAAATGCATAACCTCAATCTCATCAGGAGAAGTATCAAAGAAACCTAATTTGAGGGACAGCCTACAAAATAATTGACCAACACTCTTCTGAGCACCAAAGTCATGAAAGTCAAAGAAAGACTGAGGAACTGTCCCAGACTGGAGGAGTCCAGGAGTCAAGAGGACACAACGTATGATCCTAGTTTTCTCAGTTTTGATCATAGTATTATGGTTACATAAGATGTAAACATCAGGGAAGCTAGGCAAAGAGTATATGAAAACACCACTATTTTTGAAACTCTTTTGTAAGTATAAAAATTATTCCAAAACTTAAAAACAGAACAAAAATAAAGGAGAGAGGGAGAGAGACATGGGAAAGTAAAAGAAAAAAATAAATATAGTGGTTTGGGAGACTTTGTCTTCAAAAGAACTGCGGCAAAGGTTACTGGCACATGGAGTTTTACTAGAAGCAAGTAGATAAGACCCTACTACATTTTGAGTGAGTTCTATTGCCAAAAGAATTATCAGCCTGGACTTTTCAAAGAGGCTCTAACTGTTTGAGACTTAAAGCTACCCTTGGGTCCCCCAAATTTCTATGGGTAGAAAGAGACCAGAGAAAATGGTCTTGTTCCCAAGGAGGACATAATCTCCAATACACATTCAGATAAGGCCATAGAAGATAATAGAATAGGAAGACCTGCCAGATGACAGAGCCAGGAACCAGGGAGCTACTGTCCGGGAACAGAATCAGAATCCAGTCAGTGAGCCATTCTACCCCTGGGTCAACATCCCTTAAAAAGTCTGTCGGACAGGGTTTTGGAATAGCTATGGACACGTGTCTGTGCATGATTCCCCTTCTTCCTGTTTCCGTGGTTGTGCTGTTTCTGTTCCACCAGGTATGCTGGCTACATGTCAGATAACTTTCGTATAGTTACATGTTTCCAGAGGAGCCATATCAACCTGAGGCTGAAAGTGTAGTATGTTGTGAGAGAGAAGCAGTATGAGCCAAACATTTAGTGACTCCAAGTGGTCTTTGGTCGCAGCACTGCACACATATCTATCTGGCTTTCCTCCTTCCAGGCACTTCTTCACCCCTTTGAAGTCAGGCACGGCCACAGGACTTGCTTTGGCAGATGAAAGCGAACAGAAGTGGCAGTATCACTTCTGAGCAGAAGTATTTAGGGACTAGTGTGAGACACTCCCATGCTCCCTTCCCTTGCCATGGGGACCAGAATGTTCCAGGTGGTGGCTGTTGCCTCGGCATGGATCACAGAATGAGGGTGGCATGGAGCAGAGCTGTCGCTGACCTGAGAAGCTCATTATATTAGAGTGAGAAAGAAACATTTGTTCAGTCATTGAGATTTGGGGGTTATCATGACAACATAGCTGAGCCCATCCTGACACACACCCCAGGCAAAGCGAGACTGAGTGCTAGGCAAGGAGCCAGAGTGTCCACCTCAAGTGAGAAAGCTGTACTTCCCTCAACACCATACCTGGTTGTGTCACCTGGTGACATTACAAGGTAATGGTAAGGCAGGTATTTCAATAGCTGAGCTCCCTTTGTTGGCTTTGTAAAGCCCTGGAGAAGATTGGACACAAGCCTGGGTTTGTGGAGGGTGGTGTTTTTTGACACAGTGATTTTGGTTTTAAAGTCAGCCTTCCAGCGAGGCCTGAATGGCCTGCTCTTCTGGGAAAGGAAAAGGCTGTAGCAAATCTGTCAGCTGAGAAAACCGTTCAACACGGGGCTGGTCCGTCCCAGTGGCTGGATGGTGATGCTTATAGCTTTGGGGGTTGCCCTGCCTTCATGTACTGTGTCTGCAGATGAGTAGCCCTGGAACCTGGAACCTGGAGAGCTGGTTCCTGTCCTAGCTGTTCACAAACTCACTGAGTGGTGGTGGACAAACTGCCGTTCCTGGGCTTTGGTATCCTCATGTGAACTGAGGAATTGGGGAAGATGAAGGAGACACTTTCAACTAAGTTTTTTTTGGGGGGGCAGGGGTCTTTCCCCTGTGTTTTAGTTTCTCTGACTTTCAAAGCAAATACCATGCAATGGGTCTGCTTGAACAATGGGAATTTATTGGCTCACAGTTTTGAGGCTAGTTGAAGTCCAAATCAAGGCATCATCAAGGTAACACTTTGCTCCCAAAGACTGACATTCTGGGGCTGGCTGCCAGTCATCTTTGGTCCTTGGCTCCTCTGTCACATAGCAACTCACATGGTAGCCTCTTCTGGCCTCTTCCTTCTCTTCTAGTTTCCATTGACCTTCAGCTTCTTGCTTTCCATGGCTTTTTCTCTATCTGCCTCGAACTTCATTCTGCTTATAAAGAATTCCAGTAACAAGACTGAGACCTATCCTGACTGAGTTGGGTCACACCTTAACTGAAGTAAATTCACCAGAATGTCTTACCTATAACAGATTCACACCTACAGGAATGGATCAAGTTTAAGAATATGTGTACATAGCTCAAAACTACCACATTCTGATATTAGAACATAAAACAATGGCTCTGATGCTGCTCTTTAACCCCATCTCTCTGGCTCCCTTTGTTTTCTCCAATGAACCCTGTGGACTCCTTGGAATACAGTTTGGCAACCCTTAAGGTCTAGCTTAGAGAGGCTGTGGTGTTTCAAGATGACAGGAGCGCATTGTGCCCATCAAATCTTCAGGGGAGGTGCTGTTTGGAACTCTGCTGGCTCAGCCCAGAGCCCAAGGGATCCCAGGCCCCTGCCCACTCAATTGCTCCACTAATACCAGATAGAGATGCTCTCCTTGACCGAGTCAGAAGGATTGAAAGAGACACAAAAAGAGAACACTTTTCTCCAGAACAATTTAGGTTTTCATGCCCTCTTTGTTAACACCCAGATCACCAGAGCACCCCAGGTGTACACACCCTGTACTTTGGGAAAAACTTTGGAGTCAGACACTCTGGGTTTGAATTCTTCCATGTGCCATGACCTTGGATGGAACAGTTACTTAAGTCCTGTCTGCTTCAGTTTTCTCCTCTGTAAAGTGGGTGCCTATGATCTTAGGAACTGTGAATTGTGCAAAATGAATGAGTTGGTGCATGTAAAGACCTGAGCCCAGCACGTGGCAAAGAGAACATGATTATGGTCACCGGCACCATCGCCAGCATCATCTGACCAGACGGGATTATTTCACAGTTGTATGGGAACACCTTGCCTCCACAAGGTGTTTCTGAACAACTTGTCCTTAATTGCTACCCTGACATGCCCCATCCCTGCCCCACAGTTTCCCACACAGGCCAGCATGGGAATAGAAATCAATATACACATGGTGAACCAAACAGATTTGGTTGAGCTGGTGGTCTCCAAAGTGTTGTGCCCCGATCAAGACCAACAGTTTCTCAACAGGGTCTCACCTAAGAACATCACAACTCGGTGGTAAGAAGTTCCAGCACACGTAGTTCCAAAAGGGAAAACTATAACAACAATGAATGCCCTCTTGGCCTTCCTCTGGTCTAACTAATGATGAGCAATCAATTGCTCTGCTATATTCCTTCCCCATTATTGATCTTTATTTTCATCACAGTGTAGACATAATCCAAGACAGTTGTGTTTCAGTGTGGTCCTGAAGGAGTTAAGTGAAATAAAGAATATTATCAATATTGTATCAGTCACAGATGAGAAACTACATACCAGGATCAGTGTAATTCATTCATTGGTTTATGGACACTGAGTCCTCCAGGGACTGTCACAAATCCACTTGATGTTCCTGAGTGTGAGATTTAGCATTTGGATCTTTGATTTAGCTGAAAGATGTGTAAAAACTCATGCAATCAGACAACTCCCTACAGGCAATTCATCTGTGTTGGCTTTTACGTAACAGTTATTCCAATCAAGTGTCAGCAGTAACTTAAGCTCCACAACTTGCCTCTGAATTCTCATTTCTGAGACTCTGGAACATGGAGGAGTGGTGGCAGGGACAAGAGCATTCCACTGGGAGAAGGGAGCTTTCTTGCTTTCGTTTCCTCAGCATCAGCAGGCACCACCTGGGAAGGCCATGTTTTGAGAAGGCAGGAAGGAGGCAGCTTCCGGTCTCTCAGCCTCTAGTCTTTTGTGAGGTGCTGAGGGTCTCAGGGTAGGATGGAGGTGGATTGAGAGAGCCATGGGCCACTGGGAGAGGCAGGACCAAGGATCCTCAGAATTGTCGCTGGGGTCCTGAGGGAGTTCCAGGATCCAATCCTGCTCCTGGTTTACTCAGCAGGGATGGACATGACTATCTAAAGGCCTGTGTCTGGTTGATGGACCCAGGTGAGAGACATAACTCTCCAGTTAGTGACTTGATAGTGTGAGATAGTGGCTCACAGTTTTCCTCCATTGAGATTGCTCCTGGGTCCCTCGTCATGCCTGTTTCTACTGGCTCTAAGTCTCTTTATGATTTCTCATCATCTCTACTAAAAGTGGGGGAGAGAGGGAGGAGAGGGTTGCTTCATTTTAGTGCTGCCAGTGAAAAGAGAATTCATGTGGAATGTTCTGTGAATAATTTCAGGGAGCTAAATAAAGCAATGCCATGTCATGTCTATATGAATGGGCTTCAAGTATCACTGTTATTAATAGATGGTGTTTATGATGGGCTTAGTGAGCCTAAGGATAGATGAAGAAAGCCCTTCTGTGAATGATGCATTTAATCCTTCCTTGTGAGGAAAGCCCAGTCACTACCCCCATTTTATAGAGGGGGAAACTAAGGTTTAGAGTGGTTTATACATTGCCCAAGTTCATGTAGCTGGGGAAAAGGCAGAGCTGAGCTTCCTGGAAGGGTCCACCTGACCTTGGACGTAATACCATGAGCACCATGCCAACCCACCTTTCTCATGGCAGTGACCTACGCTGTCTTATCCACTGCTTGTTGAGGGTGTTTGTAGGCTGGTAAAGGGGGAAACACCACCCATAGCCTCAAGCATTTCACAGGGTAGTCTCCCAGCCTCCCCTGGGGAAGAGATTCTTAGGTGGAATAGCTATTATAAAGATGCCAGAAGGAGAACCTGTGGAGATGCTGCTGAGTCAGGAGGTGGTACAAGGACTCAATTGGGGCAGGCCCAGGAGCTGTTGCTTCTCCAAGTTTCACATTCAAGTGCTCTGCTGGGGTGAATGCTTGCTTTCTAGTCAGGGAAGAACTGGCTGTGAGATGCAGAAGTCCACTAAAGCAGTTGAAAAAATTGGCCAAGCAGAAGACAGATGTGAAGAAATTATATAGAAGGCAGCACAGAAAAATAGCAAGAGCTGGAAAACATGAGGGATTGAGGGTCATGGAAGACAGTGCAAAGGTCCATCCTACATCTAATGCAGGGGAATGAGGCAATTTTTGAAGAGATAATGAACAAGAATTTTCTGGAATCAAGGAAAGACATGAATCCTTAGAACCAAGAATCACAAAGAGTCCCAAGCAGGATAAGAAAAATAAATCTACACCAGTTTACATCACAGTAAGAAAAGAAAAAAAGCACAGAGAAAAGAAAATAACTAACGCAGGTCAAAAGGGTATTTACTGAAGAGACACAGGATTCCCTTACAATGGAGGTGTGAGAATGAGAACTGGGCCTCAGGGTTATTGACCCACCACCAGGCAGCTGTTCCGACCTTGCTGGGCCAAGTCGGCCATGTCCTCGGGTGGCTGCTCCCTCTGCAGCACTGGGCTCTTTGCTCCCTGCTCTGTCCTGGGACAAGAGGACTCGCAGTACTGGGAGCCTGTGCCTAGAGGGGAAGGTTGGAACGAAAGCCAGCAGGAAAGTTCCCCTCCATCTCTGACAGTGGTTCCCTCTTTGAGGTCAGGGAAGGGGAAAGCCTCCCCTTTCTCTTCAAACACCTGCTGGCACATAAGCATCCAGCACCCAGCGGGGGCTCAGTAAAACCAAGAGAGAGTGTTTGTTGAGCTCTCCCTGGGCACGAGCGGTCATGTGCTATGCACATCCAGTCTTCATCATGAGGGGAGTATTGGCACCCTTGTTTTATAGAGATTCAGCACCTTGTTAGAGTAAGTCATATCGCTGCCAGAATATGAATCCTGGGCAGTCCAGTTACTGTATGGTCGTTGAACTTTTATTTCCCTAAAGGAAATGTGGAACTGTCAAAAGGTGGGGGTTGGCAGAGGAAGGGCGCAAAAATGGCATTTGGGAAAAACAAATGGGTCCATTTTAATTTTACATGCATTGAGTCCATTCTGCAGTATTTATGGGCACCTACTGTGTGTAAAATTTGCTTTAACCCACTGGGCATGCATTCGGCCCGGCTTGTTCACAGGTTAGCGAGGGGAGGGGCAGTGTTGAGCAGGTTTTGGGGAACTCCCGAAGCCAACCTCGGATCCTGGGTGCATTTCTCTCCTCTGCTGGCTGCAGGGAGCTGAGGACAGCTCAGCTGCAGTGAATTCCTCAGTCTCCAGTTTTTAAAGAGCTCTGGCTTGAAGCTATTCCATTTGGGAGGATTTCTCCCTAGCATTTGGTATGGAATTATTACCAAATGCTAGAGAGGAACCTTGCCAAATGCTGTATATCAGCTAAAACCCAAACCCTTAAACAATGGAATATTTATCATAAAAATAGAGCCCAGAGAGGGGCACAGACTGGGGCGCCCAGCTGGCTAAGATGTCTCCAGTCCATCCTCCCTGTTGGTCCAGTTACAGCTGTCATGGCAGTAGGTGCCAGGGCAGGTACTGTGAGTATAGCTAGGTGAGCTTTGTCTTAGAGAAACAGAAGAGAAGGGAAGCTGGGGGCCTTGCTGCCTTGCCCGCTGAGGAAACTGCCCCTTCTCCAACCCCTGAAGACACAGCTCAGCCTTTTCTCCCTGGTGTCGCTCCTCCTTATTGCCAGGTGGAGTGCTCAGCATTCAGAAGGCACTCGATAAATGCAACTGCCTGCAAGCGTGGACACTTCCAGGAATAGCAAAACCTCACCCATCTGGAACTGGCAGGGAACAAGATCAAGACAGCTGAGGTTTCCAGATAGAGCCATAAATTACTTTCATGTAACATTTTCAGATGGAAATATTTCTAAGATGCGGTGCACATTTCCTTTCTTTCTTGCTTGGAGAATGTGGAACACCATTAACCTTTCCGTAATGGCTCCGGGTTGCTGCCGTGAACCTCCAACGTTGAGCGGAAAGTAATGTAGCCCTCGGGGCTCCTGAGGTGTGCAGGGGTGTCTGCTCCTTCCGTCTCCCAGGCTAGTTCCTAGAGATTTGGGGGCTCTTCCCTCACAATCAGGCTCCCAGTTTTTGCTCTTATTAGAGTGGTCATCTCTGGCAACCCTTCCCTCCCTCCTGAAATGACTGTTTCTAATGGATTGTGGACCAGAAGCTGGAACTCTAGGCTTATTAGAATTATGTGTGAAGTGTGCATTCACCTGCTTTGCCTGAGCCTCTGACTGACAGGCCTGAGTTAAGTGCAGAAACTTCCGGCGTTGTAGTCACTGTTAGGTGACTCAAAGCCATTTTTGCGTTTCTTCTTCATTCGCAGCCATATCTCACAAAAGGGAGGTGACAACTTGGAAAGTAACCACTCTTCTACTCAGGAAACTTCTGAGAATGCCGGCCACCATCTCTAAATTCCCACTGACACCCGGATTTGTAAGCCTTTTTAAACAACTACATTTCTGATGAGCTTAGTCTTTAACAACAGGCAAAGCATAACAGCTATTATTTCCCCCATTTGGAAGATCAGAAAACTGAGGCCTGGGGAGAGATCACAGAGGATCGATTATATAGGTTGGACAAATCGGTAGGCGCGACTCAGTTAGATCCTGAAATGTCAGGTCCCCTGGGGGGAAACTCGCACACTCAAGAAGGGTGGTTGAGGAAAGCCTAATGCTGAGACTATAGACAGAGGTGTGGGCACGGTGGAAAGAACCCAAAAAGGGTGGTGAAGCACCCCAGGACCAGCAGCTCAGGGAGCCATTATGTCTTTAGCAGCGAACCCAGGGCTGCCGTGAGTCCGAGGGGGTGGCCGTGTGGCAGGGAACCCATACCTGTAGGGGAGGGAAGAGAGCCTAGTGAGAGAGGGAGGCCACAGGCTGGAAGGAGCCGGAGCAGCTCACCACTGCCACGATCTGGCCTCCCAGGGAAGGGGGATACCCCAAACTCTGCTTCCCCTAGCCCTTCAGTTTCTTTTTGGTGCCTCCCAGTGCTGAACTGAACTCGAAGCCAGAAGACAAGAGAGTTGGAGGGACGGAGTCCATCGAGGTTGGCCTCCCAGGGCCCAGAGTGGGGTGAAGAGAGGACAGGGGACCCGGCATGGCATATGGGAGAGCCCCCCACACAGCCTGATGGAAACAAGGGAGCCCCCAGCAGCCGGTTTTGGAAGGCATGTCGCTGTGGCTCAGGCGTCCCACCAGATAGGGTGGCACAGCTGCTAATGAGCCTGCCGGCATGACAATGCCTTCGAGCCACCTGTCTTGTCTCTGCCGGTAAGTTGTGGGCTTGTCCTGTTGTAAGCCTTCTAGACAGTTGGTGTTCCTCACCCCTTCTTCACCTCCACCTGCTTACCTGGAGAGGCCAGGCAGGATGAAGGCAGTGCACCGCAGCGGGAAGGACACACATTTGGAAAAGGGCACCCCGAGGAAGTTGGGGCTCACCTCTGATTTGTGTATCTCCCCTAAACCTTAGTGTCTACACCAGTCAAGTGGTTGTCCCGAGGAGGGAGTGGCAAAGCAGATAAGGAAGACCTCGGTGAACTCTGAGGGACTGTCTGGGTGAGAGTTGCTGGGGCTGAGGTCCTTGATGCCCAAGGAGAGATTAGAAGTCAGTCATCAGGGAGCAAGCGTCTTCTTCCCTTCTTCAAAGTGAAGAGCCCATGAGGAGGACAAGCCGTGCAGGTCTGCAGGTCTACTTGGTATACCTGGTGGATGGATGCAGACAGCTCTCTCTCCCCCACCTTCCCCCCTCCTCCAGATGCTTCCCACACCTGGATGAGGGGTGCTGTGGCAACTGAAAAGATTGGTTAATATGCCTATTGTACGAAATTTAGAAAACACTGACACCTGTCAAGACTAAAAGTTAAATTGTGCAAAATCCCACCAATCCAAGTTACCATTAATATGGGGGTGAATTTCCTCCTTGCCATTTGTTCTTTCCATTATATATATATATAAAACTTATTATATATATTATATATATATAATAAGTGGTGTGGATTGGATAGACTTAGAAACGAGGCTGGAAGAAAATTCACTTATATGTTAATAATAGTGATTGTCCTCTGGTTAATTCACAGTGCATATTAGGCATTATATATGTTTGCCTTAAGTAAGAGCAGATTTATATATATGTGTATAGAATAGGGATCATGCTGTAAATGAACTTGGTTTTTTTGAGGGAGGCAATAGGAAATATATAAATTTTGTTGATTTATATACATATGGACGTATTTATAGTGTACCTTCTTACAAAAATTACTTTTGGCAACTCATGTAAATGTATGTACTTCCTTACCAAAAACATATATTTCTCATTTCATCCTCTCAACAGCCCAGTGAAGTATATTATTATCTCCATTGTACAGATGAGGCTCAGAGAAATTAGGTAATTGGCTCATGTAAATAGTTTTGTACCCTGTGTTTTTTGCTCTTCCCATATTTTGTCATAGGAATGAAAAAAAAATTTGATGAATGCAGAGTTTTCTTCTTTCACCTAATGCTGGCATTTTGCAGAATGTGGAAATAATACATTAGGGCACAGTATCAGTACCAGGTCATTCACTTATTCATATATTTATTCGTTCACTTCCCCACTCATTCAAGAGACAGGGACTGAGGCCCTGGGACGCAGCAGCCCTGGCAAGGACTGAGTCCCTGTGATTTGGCAGCCCTGAGCTCACTACTAAGGACAGAGACAGGGAAAGACCTGGCTCTGCCCTCAGGGAGTTCCCTGACTGGAGGCTGAAAATCAGGCTGATACTATGGCCAGAGGACCCCAGGGCAGGGAGAAAAATGTGCCATGCACTCCTCCAGGGTTGAGGCCTGGCCCTGCCCCACTGTCCTCTTGTCCCCACAGGGCCCGGCACAGAGCTGGGTGCATGCCACAGGAAGGATGCCAAGTCCCATCTGAGTGATGTGTGCCCCTTTCACCCCATCCCCTATCCCCTTTGCTGGGCTCTCCTACAAACTGTTCTCTTTTACAATGCTCAGGTCTTCACGATGTCCACTTCTTCCCCAAAAGCTCCAGTGGGTGGCACCTGCAAGGCTGGAGACCCAGGAGGGGAGGGAGGGCAGAGCCCTTTGCTCCCTTTCTCCCTGGGTCAAGCAGTCTCTCACGGGCCAGTGCTGACACTCAAAATGTCAAGGACTCAGGTTGTTAACTTCAACCTTTAAACCTCTGAGTCGTGCCTTGTTTCAAGTCTCGCGGTGTGAGATCGGATCCTGACAGGTAATCCTAAAAATGTTTTCCTCGATGAATTAACTTCTGTATTGTCAGTTTTGACATGCTGCATTTTGTAATGAAACAGAACACTTTCTGGAATATGGTGGGAAGGGCTGCGACGGTATCCATCAGGCAAACTCTTTGTCTTATCCTGGCTTTATCTGGGTGTACAGCTTTGTGCAGTGACTCAACTTCCTTTAGGGGCATAGAAGGTAATTTGTCCTCTTTGTCCTCTTACTTTTGGGTGTTTCACCCTGGGCCTGGCTCTTTTAAATAGCAGAAGCACATCTTCCAATACCAAAAATCCCTTCCTTTTCCATAGCATTCACTGTAAAGGCCAGGCAGGTTTTAAAGAGAAACAGCCCACTGTTGACTTGCTGGCCCTTAGCTCAAAAAGTTGCGTTTGGCTTCATGGGATGTCTGGGTGGATTTCACGCCAAATGATTCATAGCGTAGGCACCGCAGCCCGAGCAGCAGGCAGTGGCTTGTAAAAGCAGTGTTGTGGAGACAGGGCATTCAGAGGGATGAAGCCGGGACAGGATTTTTTTTGGTAAATTCTGGCTACTCTTGTGATTTAACCAGTTAGCGTTGCTGGAAGATGGGGCTTTCCTTCTATTAGCAACTGTGTTTCCACCAGTCAACATCAGGAAGGCCAACTTTGCCACTGCACGTGTAAAAAGATGAATAAGTAATTCATAAAATATCCTGTCCACAGCCCACCAGGCATTCCACAGATATTAGAGAAGAGGCAAAGGGCAAGAGTGAGCCCAGATTAAATGTAACCACATAATAAAGTCCTCGTTTTAAAAACGCGTGACTTGCAAATGCCCATTGCAAAAGAGAAAGGACACCACCAGAGGAGCACACGGGAGCTTCCAACTGATTGGCCCTGAGATGCTAATCTAAATAGCATAGGACATTTTAAGTCCTTTTCTCATTCTTATTTAATGAAACAATGCATATTAAAAACATTTACACATCACTGGAGAATAAGTGAGTGCTTACTCTCACCAGGCATGGTTCTCCAAACAAAGCCATAAGAGAGGTGCTCCTTTTTCAGATGTGGACATTGAGGCACAGAGGGGTTAAGTGACTTCCCTAAGGTCACACAGCTTGAAAGTGGTGGAGCTGGGATTTTAACTCAGATGCTCTTGTCCCAGAGCCTGCGCTCTTAGCCACTATCTGGTACTCCTCCCTCTTCCTTTGGGGCAATAGAAAAATAACCTCCAATGGCAAAAATTACTTGGGGAATGGGGCAAGGGGAAGGGGATCTGGTCGCAGAGTTCCTGGGTGGGCAGCAGGCAGGACAGTTGGACTAGGTTCCTGCCATGAAAATATCCCACTAACACCAGCTGGACACTTCTCTCCCTTGAACACAAAGTTTAACCAAAGAGAAGGAGGCACAGTCCTTTTGAAGCCAAGTAGGTCCTGTTCATGCCCTGCTGGGGGCTGAGAGAGACATCCTGAGGTTCCTTAGAGCTGAGAGGTGAACCTGGGGGCAATAGGAAAACCTGCTGAAAATTGCATAGCAGCATCAGAATTAAAAGGCCAACTTACTTGCAGCAGAGGAGACTGCCTGAGGGCAGACCCCCTCTCCTGAGTGTGTAGGATAAGCCCTAAAGCCCCAATACATAAATGGGTAAAAGGCAGGAAGAAACATGAGTGGGGGAAGTGCAAGCTGGGGTGACCTTTTAGTAATAAAAGTTGGCAACGGCTACCAGGAGCCTCAAAAACCCCCATACTCACTGACTCAGTAATTTCACCTCGATAAGCTGGGCCTAAGGAAATGAGCGAAGATGCAAACAAAGGTTTAATCATGAAAAATGCGCACTTCAATACTTTTAAGAGGACAAAAATTAGAAACAATTTAAATGTTCCAAAATAAGAGAGAGATTGTTTAAATAAATTATGTTGCATCCATTTGATGGAACATTATGTAGCCATAAAATCATGTTTTCAAAGAATATTTAATGACGTGGGGAAATACCTTGTGCTACAAGGTTAGAGAATAAAAGCAGGATACAAATTGTTTATACAGAATGATTCAAAGTTTGTAAAAGAAAAAAAGATATGCACAGAAAAATGCTTGGAAGGGAAAACAAAAGGCTGACAGGGTGAGATTAAGGGAGATATAATTGTCTTCTGTACTATTCTGTTTCCTAATTTTTCCTCAATATGCATCAAAGGTTACTTTAAACCAAATAAAATAACCATTAATTTTTTAAAGATGCAACTAATTTCTAGTGATGGTAACACATTAAGCAATGCTATTCCTATATACATTCATTCATTCATTCAATCAAGGTACCATGCTTAAATCAGTGCCTGGTATGAATTATTTAAATGTGAGGAATGATTCCTTAATTCCTTGATTAGTTCCATCAACATTTCCTAACACCCTGGGTCTAGCAGTGAACCTGGCTCAGGATCTGCCTTCTGGGACCTCCCAGCAGGAGTAGGGTAGGAGGCCCCACATTCAAAGCCTTAGACAGCATCTCCCAGAGGGCAGCTGTAGCTGGAGGAGGACTGCAGGTCGGGACCCTGAGAACCAGAGGAGGGTGGGAGAAGCTGAGGTGGACACATTCACCTCTCAAATGCACCCCCGGGTGCTAGACCCTAGTCTCTGCCCTGTCTGCCCACTTTCCCGGGCACAGGGATTCTAGAGCCTTCAAGAACCTTGCATGCCAGTGCAGACACAGCCCCCGTGGTGGCGGGGGGTGAGGAGGGGATATTCGCTACATTCCCTGAGCTGCTCCTCCCACACCCCCACATCATACTTCCCTATGGAGCTCAGCACCATGGACACACTTTTGACCCTTAGCACATCCTCCCCACAAGTCCTCAACTCTTTCCTTTCCAGTTCCCCAAAACCCACGAGACTCAGCTCAGCCCTGTAAAGGAAGTCCCCATAGTGATGCTACTTGTCCAGCCCCTCTGGCCCACTGCCCACCTCGAGCTCCCTGGTCTGTGCTTTTGGCAGGCCCACGGAAGAGTCACTCTGGCAAGGAATTCTGTATCAGGCATTGGGCTCTCAGATATTCGCCAGAGTCAAGGGACTTGTTCTTGGCTTTAACTTTCCTGTTATTTTCATTTGCTTCCCAATTCCTTCCATTAGAGAAATGTTGCTTGAAAGGTGCTAAAGCTCAGTATTTCCCCAGGTGAACAAGCCCCTGGAGATCATACTGGATAATTCTGCCTGGCCCATCTGGGCCAGGTCCCATCTAGAATCCCAGCCCTGGCTGATAACATTTTCTAAAGAATTACATTCTCTCAATATTTTCTAGTGGCAAACAAAATTAGCCTTTCTTCCCAAGGTAAAAATCAAGGCTGAAAATGGGAATTTTGGAGATGCAGGGGTCAGATGGTGGTTGTGTATCATGGATTCATTTACAGCACGTGAAGAGAGTCTTACAGTCACAGACATCTTAAGAAAACTATTTCCTGGATTGGCACAGGTAGTTGCCCTTTATAACTTGATGTTTTGTTTCCATTTGCAGTCTCAAAAGTCCCCCAAATTTAGAGTTTATTATGGACTATTTAATTGTCACCCTCTGTGCAGGCAAATGCAGCCCAGGTCACAGTCTGGCTGGAAAGTCACTGGCTTCATGGCTTCTGCTCCAAAATCTAACTCAAAATTGACATTAACCATTGCAAGCAACTGCACGGCCCAGAGTTGATGCGTCAATATCTGTTCAGAACATTCCAGCTCCACAGTCTTGCAAAGAAGCAGGAATGTAGAATTGTAATTGTACCTAATTGTGCTCAGCGCATTTTCTTGCCCTTTGATTACCTTATAAAAAGACATCATGAAGACAGCCAGGTTGGCCCTGCCTTAAAATACAAGCCTGATGTAGGAAAATGGAAATTATAAACAAATTACTCTTAACTTGCTATTTCAGAACATGGCTATTCACTTTACAAGAGACATTGTCTATTGAGACGCCTTAAATAACCAGCTCTCACAGTGCAGCAAATCAGATTCAATTTACAAAAAAATTCAATTTATGAACATCTTTTCTGGATCAGAGCTATTAGGCAAACTAAGTCACACCTGCCTTACTAAGGCTGCTCTGACTTTTGGGAGACTTCCATGATCTTCTTGCTCTGGAGAACTCTGGCAAGTTCTTAGGCTGCTTTGCTTTTTGGCCCCTTGTTCCAGCCTTGTTTTGAGCACTGATCCCTGGTTCCCGTGTTCCTTGTACTTGTCAGGGCTAAGTGTATCGGAACTCATCCTGTGGCAAGTGGCAGAGAACCCAAAGCATCTCAGCTAACACATCTGCCAACTTACAAAACCAAAAGGTGCCAGGGCAGCCTGGCAGCCTCAGGTGCAGCTAGATTAGGGGCTCTGATAACACACAAAATCCAGGATTCACTCTGATTGGACCATCTAGGTCACATGACTATCCCAGGAACACACACGGTCCAGAGAGATCTGAGGTACTGATTGGCTGGGACCTGGAGCCCTACCCAGATGCGCTCGGGGTGGAAAAGGGATGGGCAGGGGCCATTGCTGGAAAGGGTCATGTTCTGGGGGCAACAAATGTTACTTACTGTGCTGACTTCCAGCCTCCTCCCTCTGTTTATTGCCCTTTTGGGAACTTGTCAGACAGTGGCACTCTGTGTCTTTAAAGGGTGATGGAGGGAGGTAAAGCCTTAGGCTCACTGGCCTGCTTCCAGGTATTTCCATAGCCAGGGACCAACTTGGCAGAATAGCCAAGTATGTAAGATTGTCCTTCAATTTCTTCTTTGAAGATATCCTCTGTTTTTTTTCCCTAAAACTTGTTTTGTTTCTGGCTTCATTTTTATTAAATGATTAAAAAAAAAAAAATTTTTTTTTTTTTTTTTTTTACACAAATATCTCACTTTCTTCCTATTCTGGGACCACCTCTAAAGATGCCACTCTGAATCCTGCTTTCTGGGGGATCTTTGAAAGCACATTCTTCCTAAGGGGTCCATATCTGAGGGGGACAGCTCTAGCTCCCTGGGGAGAGTCATGGCCTCAGAAACCTTTATCAGAGGGGAGAAGGCCTCATCGCTGAAGCCCCTGAGGAAGGGAGAGCCCCCTCATCAGAGCCACCTGGAAGTGAGACACAGATGGGACCTCAAAGGCATCTAGACCAACTCCCCACCTAACATGGGAGCCCTCCATAGATCTCCCAGCATCTTTGCTTTCTTGAACAGCTTGGAGGTGGCCTGGGTTTCCCTAGAGCCTCTGACTCCAGGTGATCCAAGAGGTTTTACAAGTAAATGAAGTTTCCCTTTTTACGGGTGAGGAAACACGTCCTGGCCAAGGTAGGCTTGGCATCTCTATTCACAAGTGTCCCCTGATCTGCTCCTCCACTTCAGAGCCCAGAAAGACCTCTTGGGGTACCTCCCCCGGTGCTGCACTGTTTAGATCACAGATAAGGGCCATCTCAATGGATATTTTTTAATCTGTTGTTACTGTGGTGGAGCAGATGTATGAGGAGCAGAGAAGAGTGAGGGGAAAAGAAGAGCAGTAAAGGAAACAAAAAGAAAATGAGAGCTGTGGTGACAGGCAGTGCAGCTACAGATCTGGTAACATTTTATGGCTCTCTGCTGCTTTTGAGACTGTAAGGAGAGAGATCAGCACAAATCTACTGGTCTGAGATGTACTATCTTCAAAGTAGTCATCTTGACAGAACTGGCACACAGAAGCACTTGCTGATAGGGCTCCAAACACCGTGCAGCTCCTTCCAGGTCTTGCTTCTGAACTGGTCTAGGAGTCACCCAAGGCCTCTCCACCTTGATCTTTACCTCCAGCTACCACTCACCCAATTCATCAGCCCAGGAGCCCCATGGTTTTCATCAGCTTCAAGAAATCAAAAGGCTGGAGCTACCTGGAAGAAGATACCGCAGCTATGGAAGGCCCTGGCCAGAGAGAGTTCCTCAGCGTGACAGTGAGATAAGCACGTAGGACTCCTACAGGCAGGGTGGGTAGGTCCATGGTACCAGCCCCGGGGTTCCATCTCTGGCCAGGCTGGAGCAGGGGCAGCGAGAAATACTCCAGAGTTTCAGAAGGAGGAGCAGAGGACTGGGGGTCAGGAGAGGTCGGGTTGGGGGTGGCAATGGCATGGGGGGGGGTGAGGGGTAGTTCTGTGTGATAGTACCAGAGTGGAGGAGAAGGTGGGGAAGTTGAGCAATCCTAGGCAAGCGGAAAGAATCGGAGAGTCACAAACTGTGGAAGTGGCCTCAAAGCACGCGGGGTGGGTGTGGGTTTCCTGGTGGGAGGAGTCCATGGGGGAACTTCCCTGCTTTAGTGGGACACAGGCGTCAAAGTTCTGACTTCTAGAGGACGCCGGGCCGCGGCCCATTGCCAAGCACCTACTATCCCTATCCCCTACCCCACCCCTATTCCCAACCCAATTCCCACCTCAACAAGCACAGCCCAAGGTCTGCCCCCGCCGCCAGGCGGCAGCCCGCGAGAGTCCTCCGGGAACGCAGAGCGCACGGGCGCCGACAGGGGGCGCCGAGGAACCCTCGCGGGATCTGCTTGCCGGGCTCAAGCCGTGGGGTGCGGCCTTGGTTCGTGGGCAGTCGCTGCTCGGCTTGCCCCTGCCGGCGGGGCCACACCGAACCCCAAAGGCTCGGGAGACGCGGTGCGCACCCGCCGAGACCCGCTGTCCGTCCGGATCGAGGCCCTTGCCGAGACGCAAAGTCACCTCGGGCCTCCCGGCCTGGAAGGGGCGCCCTGGGCCTGGCAGTCACAGCCCGGGCCTAACCCGTCGGAGCTGCGCGGAGGACCCCAGGGCGAGGCCAGGCTGCGGGGCCCGGCTAGATGCCTCCTACGACCCAGGCGAGGCCGGCGGCTCGAGGGTTAAAAGGCGGCTGCCACCCCCATCCTCCCGGGGAGAAAGTGCCTTTTCTCCAAGTCCATATGGCCACTTCCTTTGGACCTGCTCGGCCCTGCTCGCCTCTTTGTCCGAGCTGTCACTTATAAAGAATCACTTGACTTACAATAACAGGTTCAAAAGACGACAGAGTATAATCAGTTGATCCACGAAGAATTGAAATAAAGAACACCCCACTGCTCCAGCTATCATTCCCATAGAGATAGTGATATCATTGATGTGATTGCGATGCTAATTTCTATACAAGAAAAAAAAAAAAAAACTTGTATTTTGGAATTTGTTCAAAGAGAATTTCAGAGACACATCAGATTGGAAAGTGCAGAGTGAATTCCTCAACTTTTTTTGGGTGGGCAGGGGCTTAAAAAAAACACTCGAGATATTGAGCAGACTTTACAAATCTCACAGAACTAGCTTGTTGGGGCAAATCCTTTCTTTTCCGGAGCCCCAACATGGATGGGGGCGAGGGTGGGGGGAGAGGATGAGAGAGAGAGAGAGAGAGAGAGGGAGAGAGAGAGAGAGGAAGTTTGCTGGGTTTGCGGGCCAGAGTCCTAAGATGCGGGTAGCGGTGATCAGGCCCGTACTCAGTACCCAGGGATGGGACAGTGCATCTGGGGAGCAGATCCCAGGCAGGTAGGGGCCAAGGCCGATGCCCCGGGCAGCTGCCTCGCGTTGCTGCTCCGGTCCCTGGTCCCGGCCCGCTCCCCCTTCACTCTTCCCCGCGAGAAGTTTTCTGCCCTGCGTCCCACTCTTAGACCGTTTGTTTGTAACTGAGCAACTTCTTTCGCGGGAGGAGGGGTGGAGATGGGGCGGCCGTGGTTTGCTTTTTCTGTATCTTTGTTTTTTTATGTATTGTGGTGCCCTGGTTAAAAACCCTCCAGTCGGTCTTCTTGAGGGGACTCAGTTCGGGCAGGTTGGAACGAGTTTTACCTGAATCAATGTTTTAAGTGTCCCTGTGGCTCAGCGTTTTGAATAATCAATCTGTCTCCATTGCTTCTTAATCATGCACAATACAGGCCTCTCTCTCTTCCCCCCTCAGTCCCTCTCTCTCTTTCCCTCCCTCCCTCCCTATCTCCTTCTTTATTTGTCAACTCTTTTGGATCCTGCCTTTCTGCTATTAACATGTCCCAGTGTCACATGCGAGCCTTTTCTATAAAACAAGCCCCTCATTGGTGTATCTGGATACTTCTTTTATTATTACTATTACTGAATCTTTTTTTCCCATAATGACACCAGGATCATTATATAATCCCATAACAAAGAGGCTTTTGAGGCACCAGCTTTTGTCAACTCTAGGACAGAGAATCCATAATTGCATTATTCAGCTTCCCCCCCCCTTCTTCCCTCTCTTGCTTGCTTCACAGAAACCCAACCCCACGCCCCCCCCCCCATATCCCCACCTTGTTACCTCGGCTGCTATGATTTACGAAAACGTTTGCCTTGAGGACCAGCCTTACAAAGTTGCCTTTTAAAAAGTTATTTTGTTTGATAATTAAGTCCTGGAGCCCACCGCGTGATGATTATTCCGGACCCATAAGGCACAGAACCTGCGTGACGTTTTTCTCGAAGTTTAATTACCGTATGCTAATTTCCTTGCCTACTACGTGATTAATTAAAATCATATTTTCATAATCATTTGGCACTAGTATTGTTTTAGAATCATCATGATCTCCTAAATAGTGTCTGTAAATAAAGTCGCCTCTAATGGCAGGCGCGGGAGGAAAGGCTGAGGACCTCTCCGTGTTTGTATCGCGGCGATTGGCAACATAACTGCCTTATTTACATTAAATACGCCACAAGGTTACAGCGCGGATCAACGTCATTTGATCGCTGATGACTCCCTTAAACGCCCGGGCTGTGACTGATTCTCCGCGTCCCGCTGTCCACCGAGATTCACCCGGGAGTTTTTTTTTTTTTTTTTTTTTTTTTTTCTTCCCCAGAAGAAGAAACAGACTTTAAATAGTTTCAGGAGCAGGTAAGAAATTACGCTTTTTCCTTTCCCCCTTTCCGTCTCTCTCTTCTCTCCCTCCGTGGCAATCTCTGTCTTCCTCTCGGCTGGATAAAAAATTCTTTAGTCAAAGGCAAGAATGCAAAGTAGTGACAGGCGAAGGGGCTGATATATGTCTCGGTAACGAGTCTGACAATCAGAATGTAGCTCTTGGAGAATAGATAGATTTTAATAAGTGTGTTTACATGAGCTCAAGGTCAGAAGCAAGCTGCGCTGTGTTAAATGGTTTCTTAGTTGCTAGACAGAGAGAAAAAATGGACGATCACACACCATTCTTTGTAGATTATTATATCAAGGGTTCAGTCCCTGGCTCATCAAAGCTAAATGCCGCAAGACCTATCTAGTTGCTGTGAATTATGCCAGGGCGACAATGGAGAGCGTTTTTAATGGTACAATGCATTTCACCTACCAGAGAGGGGGAGGCCGAGCCGGGGCTGGGGCTGTCTGCCGGGGCTGGGTGATGAGTATCAATGAACGGGGCGATTCTGAAAAGAGGCAGATGAAAATCGAGCCCGCCCTGCCCCGGCGGGGCTGGGAACAGTTCGCGGGGCTCTGCCGAGTGGGCGAGCGAGGCGAGCGAGCAGGGCGCCCGTCCCCCCTCAGCCCCGGAAAATGATCAAGTCAATCATGTGGACATGTTTCATTATTCATTGAACACAATCTTTTACAACGCTCCGTTTACGTGCCCGAGTTTGCTCCCGACGCCCGCGTTTCAATGTTTAAGGTAAGGAAAACAAAGATGGGGGGGGGGGATGGCGGGGCGCGGCGCGGTGAGGGGGGGGGGCGCCCGGGGGCTCGGCGGATGGGGGGTCGGCCCCGGCCGCCGGGAGGTGGCAAAGTGAGTTTGGACTCTTGGCGTGCCCCCCCACCCCTCCCCCTCCCCAGCTCGCCGAGGCCTGCGCCCGGTTCCTGCGCGCCCCATCGCGATTAAAAAATCCGGCCTAATTAAATATCCGTGGCTGTGACGTTGGCGAGAGAAGCTGTCAGCGGGGGGAGAAAAAAAAAGAGGAGGAAAACCGAGCCAGCGGCGGCGGCCGGGCGTCGAATGGCGCTAGAGAACTTCGGCGGCGAGCGGGCCCCGCGCCTGGCCGCCTCCTCCCCGCCCGCGGTCCCGGGACCGTTACTTTGAAAAGGAGTCGCGGGGCTTCGCGCCCAGCGTGCAGGCGGGAGCCCGCACCCAGCTCCCAGCGTCCGGCCCGGTGCGCCCCCAGCCAGCCGCCCGCTCTCGGGCCCGGGAAACTTTCCTAGCGGGCTTGGGGGGAGGGTGGGAGGTGCCAAGGGGTGGGGGGTGGGAAGCGTCGGGGCGGGGAGGGGGAGGCTGGGGCCGCGCAAACTTCTGCCCAAGTGACTTTCCCCATTTTCTCCTTGGCCCCGGACGCGGGCTCCCCGCGCCCCCATTCTTCCTTCGCCGCTTGCTGCGGGTGGCCGGCCCCGCCGCTGGGGAGAGAGAGGGTAATTTGTAACCTTTTTTTTTTTTTCTTCCCCCTTAATGAAAGTTAGCTGAAGCTTCCAGTGTGTCAAACTTGTAGGCGCCCGGGGTCGCTGAGACCTGCCATTTTGTGTTTTCCTCTGCCTCTTGTGTCCCGGGAGCCGGGCGAGGCCGAGACCCGGGACGCGCAGGGCCGAGGCGCTGGGGCCCGAACCCGCGACCCCGGACCCGGCCAGAAGCCGGCCAGCGCAGGCGGCGTCCGTAGCACCCGCCCGGGCCGCCCGGCCCTGGGGCCACGCTGGGGGCCCAATATTAAAAAAAAAAAAAAAAAAAAAAAAAGTAACAGGTTCTGGAGGGAACTAAGGCTGCCTGCCGGGGCTGGAGCCCCGAGGCCAATCAGAGCTCAGAAGTGCGGGCGTGGGGCTCGGGAAGGCCGGGGTAGGTTGCGGGCGGGGAGGGGTTCGGGGGCGGCCGGGAAGGGTGCCTGTCGGGGGCCGCACCCTCCAAGCCAATATGTACGGTTGCGGCGAGCACGAGCTTGGCTGATAAACCTTTCTGTTTGCTTCAAGACATTATTTTTCAAAGATGAAGACTTGAGAGAAACAGTCGTAGGCGGGACTCGGGGATGTATTTTAGGCAAAAAAGAAAAGAAAAAGAGGGGGGAGAGCTTTTCTTTGATGATGAGTAGGAAAGTGTCCAGATCTCGACGCGCCCATCTGTTGCAATTTTGCAAATAATTGAAAATCTAGCTATCCCTATATGGATGGACGTATCTGAAGTGAGGGATGGTGGAAAAAAAGAAAGGAAAAGGGATGTGGGGGAAGAGGGAGAGCTGTGCCCCGCTCACTGCAACTCTTCCGAGGAAACTCCCGCCGGGGTTTCTTTGGGGACAGGTGGAAAGTTAAGCGTACCCCCGCCGTTTTCCACTTCTGCCTTGTGAGTCGTTCCTCCGGTCCGCCTTTGGGCGAACGTACATCCCACCCCCGAGTGAGGCGCAGGACTGGGGTGAGCGTCCGGGGGAGGCGGATGCGGGGTAGCGGCCCAGGGCCCGGGAGGACGCGGACCGGGGCGCAGCCCGGGGCTCCAGCCGCCGCCGGGCCGGGTTTGCTGGCCCGATATTGTGTCTACCGGGTGCTTCGGAGGAGCCGCGATTTGCCAGCCGTCTTCGTTTTCACTTGAGCAGAAGAGACGGCGTCTGAGCGACGTCCTGGCCAGCGGAAACCCGGCGCCGGGTGCGGGGGTCGCGCGCCGGGCGGGCCGGGACAGAGGCGAGCGAGCCGGGTGGGAGAGCGCGCGGGGCCGACCGCCGTCCCCCCTGCGCCTTCCCAGGCTGCCGCCGCGGTGCAGTTTAGCTGCAATCCGACAGGGGCCGCGTGTGCTGAGCGCAGCCGGCCGCCCGGCCGGTGTAGACGCGGGGAGGGGGCAGGCGGGGCGGGCGGGGAGGGGCGCCGGCGGCCAGCGGGACCCGAACGCGAGCCGCCCCCGCCTCCGGCGTCCCCGGGTCCCCGCGGCCTGGCCTTGGCGCCCCCGCCCCCAGCCAGGGCGTAGGTGAACTTGGGGTGGGTGTGCGTGCGTGTGTGTGGGGGGGACGGGGGTGGGGCGGATAGCCCGGGAACGCACTGTTTTTTCCCCTGGTTTGATATTAGCAACTGGGTCTATTTTTTTTTTTTTTTTTTCACTTTAACACCGGCTTGGCTCCCTGCTGGGGCGCGGGGGGGGGGCGATCTTTTCCCATCACTCACATCTTTGTTCATTGTTCACCGAGTGGAAGGCAGGCGACTTAAAGGGACGAAAGAGAGGGAAAAGGGGGGAGAGAGGAGAAAGGGGTGAGCAAGGAGAGGGCAGGACGCGAGGCGCTGGGTAGAGCGCCGGCGTCCCCGCCCGGCCGGGTCTGGCTGGATGGGGAGACCGTAAACCCGCGCGCCTAGGGTCGCCCGGAAAGTGGACATTACCGCTTTAATTAACTTCGAGATGCTCCGGCGGCGGGACCTGGCGTAGCCGTGACGCGCCCCCATAAATCTGCCCGGCCCGGGCTGCTCGGAGAACTCGTACAGTAGCGCCGCCAGATCCAGCGCGCGCCACCCTGTCCGGAGCCCATTTGCATAATTGGATCTTTTTTTTTTTTTTTTTTTTTCCGTCTTGGTTCTCCCTGAAACTTGTTTGAAAACCCAAGCGAAAACCGCGACGACCTGCACGCTCGAAAGCGAGTGCCAAGTAAGTGCCCCGCGGTGGCCTCGGCGCGCCCGGAGCTGGGAGCGCAAAGCCCGCGAGCGAGGTGCCGGGGCCGCGCTGCCGCCGGCCTCCCGGGAGGGCTGCTCGCCTCCTGGCTGCCTGCAGCCGCGGGCTCCAGGGCGGCCCGGCCGGCGGCTCGCAGAACTTTTTAGTCCTCTGTCTCCCGACTTGGCGGGCCAGGTGAGGTGTTGGGGCCGCGCGTGTTCCTGGGGCGAGACAGGAGGCGATCCTTGGGGAGCGGTGGAGCCAGGCAGCACCAGTCCCCTGGCGGGCAGTCGGTCCCCGCTGCCGCCGCCGCCGAAGACAGAGCTTGCGAGCGAGCGAGCGAGCGCGGCTGGCTGCTTGTCGCGCCGCGCCGCGGATGCAGCTCGTCGCCAAATGCGTTCCCCATTATTCTAAGGTTTGTGTCTCTGGCAGTGTGTGTGTGTGTGTGTGTGTGTGTGACCGGCTGTGCTTTAAAAAGAAAGAAAAGCAACCAAAACAAGAACAGGAAGGGCTTCTCTCTTAGTGTGCCCCTCTTTCCCCGAGCATCATGTTTCTTTTGCTCGAAGGAGAGAGTGCAGAGCTCCTTTGCTAAAGAGAGGTTGACCGAGACAGTGACAAGTCTGTTGGAAATGCCATAAATTCTATACGCCAAATGTAGCTGCGTTCGTAAAACACCAACCTTTGCCAAAGGAAGAAAGTGGTTTTACAGTGTCTCAGTTTTTATTAAAATTATTATTATTTACAGTGTGCAGAACCTGGGGGCAGGGGGGAGTTGATTTACTTGGGGGAAAAGTGTAACCCTAGTTCCTCTTTGGTGGGCCAGCCTGGGGAACTTGCTGGGGTGGGGAGGGGTGGGGTGGCACCACCCTGCCTGAAAGGGGCACTCAGTGTTCAGCCTGGGGAGTCACAGGGGGGCGCCCGGGCAGCCTTCTGGCCCATGCTCAGGGAGCACCGAGGGCTTCAGGCTTCAAGGCTGCTTTAGTTATGATGTCATTCTGATAGCTGAGTGCAAATGTCTCCTGATTCCACCATTAACCGCCTGGCTGATTTGCTTGGTAATGATAGCACTGACGTCCAGCTCCTTGACAAATGCAGGCAAGGCCGAGCCCTAGGAATTAACTTTTTCCCCCACTGAGGAGGGGGTGAGCTGCCAGGACCTCAGCCCTGGGCCCCTGGTCTAGACGCTGACTTTGGTGACAGGCCCCTGTCCTGAGGGACCCCTGTTTTTCCAAAGTTTGGAAAACTTTTGGAAGGCTTTGATTCCCATAAGACCCCTGATCGCTGAAACTTGAATCCCACTTTGACCAGCTCAGACATTTGTATCTGACGGCCGTTCAGGATCCCGGATATCTCTGTGGCCTTGGCTGGGAGAAAGAAAGGGCTCTTGACGTTGGCTTCCTCCCTCAGTCCCTAACTGTGACTTTATGTTAATATCATGGCAAGTCAACTGGATTTAGTGTTGATTTTAAAATAGTGTACAATAATTTAAGATTTCTTTTGATTTACTGTTCAAATGAAATTTGCATAAATGTGATGAAAATGAACTTAACATCTGGGCTTATGAAAAAAGGTTAGTACCTCATATGTCATCGGCAAAGAAAGACTCTAAAATGCTTTCACCCTAAACTGGTCACCGAAACGGTTCCTGGAGACATAAAGGGTAATTATGGAAAACCTGGAGAAAATGCTTTCAATAAATTTGCATTCTCCTGGACCAGTGCTCTGAAAACTCATCTTGTTCTGTGCCTGGAGTGCTTACTTCTGAGCAGGCTGGAGATCCTCACAACTCAGCAACTTAACTGCTGGTGGGGGCTGACTTCCCAGAAGACTCAGGGAATGTGCGGAGCGACAGTCATGCTCCTCTGGTCCAAGCCAGAGGTCAATCACCCCCATTACATGATGGGAGCTGGTGGGGAGGTGGCCAGGAGGTGCAGTCCCGCTGACCACATTTGCTCAGCTAGACCTCAAGGCAGTGCTGAGATGTGGAATCCTTACCTGCTCAGCCCTGGAAAGCTGACCAATTGGGTTATCTACCCTGCCTTAAGTCACCAAAGAAATTCCCATCAACTCAGACCTATAAAATCACAAGCCCATTCAAACACACTCCATCTTACTTTTTGAGCAAGACAAGCTTATCTCTGGCGTAAGGAAATCAGAGTTAAACAGCCTTCTCCAAACGTGGTTGCCTTTTGCTCAAAAGTTGGCTATGAATGGCACAGGTGTTTTTAAAGTGCCTTGAATGGAGGGGGGAAAAAAAGACAGCACTGATGCTAGTGAGAATATAGATGAACTTTTTTTTTTTTCTTAAAGAAGAGTGTCATAAAAGAAGAAAGCAAAATAGATTTATTTTTCCTGTTTGAATGAGGACAATTATAGCTTTTTAACATCTTTGGATTTAGTGTTTTTAATAAGCCTTTTAAGTAAGCTGAAATATCAGCTTGCATTTTGTTCTCAACATTATTTAAAGTGAGACTTGATGCAAGTTTCAAAACAGAAGCGAGTTTTCCACGGGTCAGTCTTTGTGTGCATGGAGGACGGATGTCCCCGCGTGGCACCTCTGACAGGACCCAGAGCTGTTTGAGTGCTGGGGGAGGCCTCTTCGTGTCTTCAGTTGAGGATTTAGATTTGATCTAGGGGGACCCTGGCGTCCAGGTGGGCTGCTGCCATGTCAGGCTGTTAAAGCTGGATCTGGGAGCCCAGAAGCCATACAGGCTAGACTCCCCTGGACTGGGAAGAGCTTGTGAACCACACTTGTCATTGTCCACCTGCAGAGGGCGCCATAGCGGGTAGAAATAGTGGCCGGAGGGATAGGCGCAGGCCAAGGGAAGATTGGGAGGGGAGGGGTCAGCCCTGGCTGGCTGAACTTACCTGGATGGTATGTTTTATGAGGTACCTGGTTAGGGAGGCCTTTGGTAAAGGATGGGGACTGGTTGTTTAGGTCTGAACTCTTGGGTCACCGTGACGTTCCCCTTGGTTCCCTGAGCGTCCTTGGAGAGGTGGTAGACAATGAATGTGGTCGGATGGAGCTTAGCTGGGGAGAGGCCCCACTGGGGTCTCGGTGATGGTGATGCTGGGATGTATGTGCTCTGGGGAGGGTGGTGTTTGCTGGAAGCCCCTGTTCTGAGGTGATTTCCTTTCACCCACAATGCCACTGCCCAGGACGGATTCGTGAGTGGAGGGGTCAGTAGTGAAATAAGCCGAAGGAATCAGAAAGTGGGCTGGTGGATATATCCTCAGTATGCAGACCCTGGGGAGCTCAGGACACCTGCCCTAGATCTTCTTTCCCTCCCCCAGTGAAGGCTGACACGGATGGAATCTGCCTCAGGAGGGTGGGCTGCCCAGCAGGCCACCTGGCTTGGGCCATGGCAGGGCCTGGAATGGCACCTGCCCTGGCCAGTTCGTGCCCTCACAGTCTTTTGTGGACTGCTCCACAGGGCCGGCGTAAGGGCTGGCTTTAGCTGGCTTCCCTTGGTTGCTTGACTGCACCCACTCTCCCCAACTTTCACTTCTAAAAGTCATTGTAGACCATTGGAGCACTGGGCTCTTCAAAGCCTGTGAGCTGGCTCAAGACCAGAGTCAAGATTCAGATTAGGTGGGCCTCTGGTGAAACTGGTCAGGCTGGCCTAAGCATCGTCTCTCTAGACCCAGGGTCCTCAAGAGCAGCACTATGGGCAATTTGAACTGGATAATTCTTTATTGTGGGGGGCGTCCTGTGCATTGTAGGATATTTAGCAGCTTCCCTGGTCTCTACCTACCAGATGCCAGTAACATGCCCCTCAGTCGGAACAATCAAAAATGTCTCTGGATGTTGCCAAATGTCCCCTCGGGGCGTGGCCAAGCTCATTTCCCACACTGTCCATGCGCCAGGTCATCTTGAGGGGGATGGGGAGATCTGCTTCTGTCTCAGCCTCAGGGAAGCACACAGGCTGGAGGGGAGAAAGATGTGTTCCAAGGCCAAGAAGTGGGGCCCTGTTTCAAATGGGGCGCGGTGGGGTCTGAGAGGGGGTGGAAGGATGCATGGGTGGAGGGTATTTGGAGCCCTGGTGTGGGCCCACCTCGACTGTTTTATGTCAATTACATCCTGAAAACAGCCTCTGTGGGAGAGAGCTGGGTTTCTGGGCACTGTGACTGGGATGTGGCGAACCAAGGAGGAGAAAGTGGTAGTGCTCTTAGGCTGTGGGTTCAAGGTCATGACCCTGCTGGCTGGGCCATAATCCTGGTTTATTTCTGAGCACTTGCTATGGGGTGGGCCTAGCTCTCATTTAATCCTTACCATCTCCCTGTGAGTAGGTGCTAGATTTATCCTGAATTTCAGGAAGGGAAACTGAGGCACTGAGAGGAGTAGATGGGTCTAGGATTAGAACCCATCCAGTCTGTGTCCAGATTTTGCACGCTCAACCCCTCTGCTGCTACAAACCATTTCTCCTGCCCCTGTATTGGGCTGCCTTTTCTGGGTGCAGGCTCACAGCAAGACCCCTGGGATTTGACCTTGATGCTTGCAGTTTATCCAGAGTATCCTGATGTTAAGGCTTGGGGGCTGTTATCCAGCAGGTAGAGCAAGCAAACCGTCTTTGTGGTGGGCAGGGGTCTCCAAGTGGTTGGTGGGAGGAAGGCAATGCACAAGGAAGGCATTATGAAATGCAGGAAGGAAAACCAGTTTGTAGGGCTCCCCCCATCCTCTCCTTATCTATTCTTAGTCTGTGGCTTTACAATGAGAAAATTAAGTGCCGTTTTGACACAGGAAAAATGATCACCGTAGGCTTGAGCTGACATTAACCTGAAAGTTTCCTATCAAGGCATTAGAGCTTTGATTACCTTAACGGTGTTTAGCCAAGTCTCTGATTAGCAAGGTGGGCTGGGCTCCTGGGGAAGGAGTTCTCGGCTCCCCCTTCTCGCTGCTAGTTCTTGAGCCCAGATGCTGTTTTGCCATCTCCCCTGGCTTCATAGCTCACCTCACCTTCTCCATCCCTTTGGGAGCATCAGACACTTTACAATCTTTTAACCTAATTTTGTTGTTGCTTTGTTACCAAATTACACACACACACACACACACAACACATGGAGTATGGGGTAGCTCTATTTTGATTGTTAAAGCCAACCCATGGATTCCCTAAAATCAAGATTAATCACAGGAATGCCCATTCTGCCTTCATGATAATGAGGTTCCCACTTGTACTTCTGATGTTCCCAGGTAATTCCCCTAGATTTGGATGGGATTTTGGTTCCGGGAAGGGCTTGAACATAAGACCCTCAAGGGTTTGCATTAATTCAGGGAGTGGTTATGTGTGCAGTTTCCATGAGGAGGAGTGGGAGATTCCTTCATGAACGCGTGAAGCACCCGAGAACGGAGGGGTCAGGGCACTTCCGTGCCGGTGTGCAACCTTGGCAGGGACCACTCCTGGGCACTCACCCTGGGTCAGGCCGTGCCCCTGCCCCTAGGATACGCTCTTAGCTCTTATTTAGCTCTTTTAGCAACCCAGTGAAGGCCCGCCCCTCAGCCTCCTGTCGCCACTGGGGAAACTGAGGGCGTGACACCTGTCTCCAGCCACGTGGCTGCAGCATGGCTGAGCCAGGTTTGAAGCTGATTGTGCGAACCTGGAGATCTCATGCTCCTGCCTCAGAGGGGACTGTGAACGAAGCCATCCTTCTGAACGATAGGTACTTGCTTCTCAACTGGCATTTAAAAATGTAAAACCGGAACTGGGCACTTTGAGAACACATGCATGGTTCGCAATTTGTTTTTAAGAGGGAGAACGTATTTAGAAACTCTGTTATCAGCTAAAGAGTAACGACGGGGACAGCAAACAGATAAGAGACCGTATAGATACGATATATAAAATTTAATCTCTTTGAAGAGTTTGATGTTTATCTTTGAGAGTATCTAGAAACATCGATCCCTGCTGATGAGAGAAAAAAGTGGCACAAACAGTTTGTGTTCTGCTCTGTTTCAGTTGTTTAAATTCTCTATTTAGAATCTGTTAAAGTCAAGTCAGAAAAATAAAGTCAAGTCAGGAAGAGCCTTCTAAATTATTACAGAAAAGCCATCATTTGTATGAAGCCTATTGAATGGGGAGGGGGCATGCTATTGAAATTGCAGCTAAAGTGCTTTAATTATTTTGCTTCCTCGGCCATGGCTCCCAGTTTAGGGGTTGTAATCTATTGATGCCAAGTGGCTGTTTCAGCGGCTTTAAATCTGTGATGAGCAGAGAGCATCTCACTGATGAAACATGGCTGGCTTTGCTGATTAAACTAAGCACCCGAGAAACTCTGTTCACAGACGTTTCCACCTGAAAGAGGGCCAGGGCTGGGTGGCAATCTCCCTCCAATAGCCGAAGAAAAGTTCAAAAGGTGGAAAGGTGGTAGAGTGGGAATGGGGGCCAGGGAGAGCTCAGGCCACATGCGGACATGAAAGGATTTAATCTGATAGCTGAGGGCCACCTCTGTGCCAGCTCAGCTAAGCCACTGCTCTCACTGAGTCCTTCCGCAGGGCAGTCGTGACTTGGAGCTCAGGGTGGCTTGAAGCCACAGCTCTGTCTGGAGCTCTCATGGACCTTGGATGCACCATTGCTTAAGCAAAAAGCCAGACACTCCATCTGCAATTCTTTTCTGAGATCATTGATTTGACAACTTAATATTTATTTTCTGTGTGTTTTTTTTGTTTTGTTTCATTTCTCCATCCCCCTCTATTCCCCCTCCCATCTCCCCGATTTCCTCCTTTTCAGCTGTTTTACCCTTTGCATGCACACTCATTCTGAAAGTATGTTGGAAAAGCTTTTGTTAACGTTTGATGGGTGGGTAGGAACATTAGAGTTTTTTTAGTTCCATCTCAAATTCCCATCTAGCCTATTTCCGAGGCAGAAGAAATACAGTCAAGATGACATGAACATTTGCATCATCTAAAATGTATTGATTGAGGCTCGAAGGTAGCAATTTTCCTCTTTAATAACTGCTGCCACACCAAGGAAGACACAGTGGCTTCCTAAGTATGTGACAAATGATGGGCTTCACCAGGGGTGGTGTTCTGATTGGCATTTCCCACGACGATGCCTCTGCAACGTAGTGGACGAGGATATGGCCTGTCTTTTGGGGACATGCGTGCCAGGACTCTGGGCATGTTTCCTCTTTAGCGATGGTTGTCTGATGAGGTCAAGTGATACATTCCAGATCTCAGAGTACGTACCGTATTCAAAACTCTTGTGGAAGAACTTGACATCCTGCCCTTTTATCTTGCCGATACCAGCAACGTGATCCTCACATTATCCCACTCGTCTCGAAAGGTTGACAGGAGCTAGATCTGTGTGCGGTATTTTTTCAGGCACTGCTCAGTTCTTCTGGAGTAGGAGTCTGGCTGCTATGGTGAAAGACCAGGCCCACCTACAGGTCTTGGGGATGCCAGGGGTCTGCAGTAAAGAATTTTTTTCTCTCCCTTTCCATGATAATATTGCTCAGATTAAAAATCCTGTAATTTTTGTGTATATTCTCCAAACACCACCTTCAATAAAATCATTTGTTCCTTGATCTAAAGAATGAATGATTTCCAGCTGCTTCATTTCTCGGGACCAACTTTCGAGTTGGAATCTGCCTCTTTGACTCACTTTTGGTAGAGGCTGGGCCTAGTGTGAAGGGGGAGGCCGCCTGGGGATGGGACCTTATTTCCCCAGGAATAGCAGCATCCAATGTGAAATCCTAACATGATAATCTGTGTTTAAACGTGAAGATATTCATGCTCACCCATCTCTGTCTTGAAGGCAGGAGAGTCAAAGAGTTGCTGGACTGGGGGCCAAAGGGCCCCTCCTTTTATTACTTGTCATCATCACCAACTGTTTACCCTTAGATTAACAAAATGAAGCTTCGTGCATTTTCCCACTCTCCTGAAGGAGGGAAGTGAGTCTAAAAGAAGGATTCTTTGTGTACATTTTATTTGCTAGTTAAATTTCTTTTTTGCAAGGATTACATAGTACAGACATGTTGCTTGATATATCAATATCTGTATGTTAGTTTTTTGCATGACTTAATTTTTAGGGTTATACCTTCTCATAGCCCACGATGAAGATGTTTATTTCATTGAGCTGGAAACATCAAGTCTGTAAATGAGTAAGAACTTGAAGCCTTTTTATTTGTTTTTAAGCAGCATAAAAAAATGATAAAGAGCTAATTTTTCTTTAAAACCTCAGTTTTCTCATCAGTAAAATAGGAATAGTCCTTCCTCTCTAATAGGGTCATGGAGATTAAAAAAGGAAATGAATAACTAATGAGCCTAAGGACTAGCTATTCAATGAATGGCAGCTACCATGAATACTTGTTTTATCCATGTTAAATATTTTAGAAATGGCAACCCCACCCAAAAGAATGGACATAAGTCATTTGCAGAGCAAGGTGGAGAAGTGTTATTTCCCCATAATTTCTCTTGCTGGCCTTTGGAGTTATTTACCTGGGGATCAATAAGTATCAGCTGATTGATTTCCTATATTTTTCTGAAGATGCATTTTTAAGGGTCAGTCTAATTCATGGAGTGGCGCACAGTGGGGGTGGGGTCTTAAGCCTTCACTAAACATTCTCACTTCAATCCATCAAATGTTAACACTGCATCTCCAGGCTACACACACATGTGAATGCACACATGGATGTGCACACACATGCACACACGTGTGCACACACACACTGGTTGCTGAAATCCTGGAGGGAATGTGATGGGCCTTGCTCTTCAGCCTTTCCCTGGAGTCAGAGACCCCAAGGAGGTGCTCTTTCCCTCCCTCCCTCCCTCCCCCCCCCTTTTTCTCTCTCTTCCTTTCTTCTCTTCCCTTCCACTCTCCTCCCCTTTCCCACCTCTCTCCTCCCCTCTTCTCTTCTCTTCTCTTCTCTTCTCTTCTCTTCTCTTCTCTTCT
>JAKSZT010054565.1:5133200-5193244 GCA_026826555.1 Tolypeutes matacus | reverse complement strand
CTCTTCTCTTCTCTTCTCTTCTCTTCTCTTCTCTTCTCTTCTCTTCTCTTCTCTTCTCTTCTCTTCACTTCTCTTGCTTTCTCTTCCTACTGTTAGTGAAAAGCAGAATCATACTGGGGCAGCTGTCTCAAGACAAAAGCAGAGGTAATGTCAGGGATATTCTCTAAGGTTCCATATTCCATATTTCAAAATAAAAAACCAAAACAAAACCAAGGACTCATCTGATTTGCATACTGGCAGACAAACACATGTTGATTTCAAGGGACCCCAACTCTTAAGCGTGAAGTATGAAAGTAAGTTGAACCTGTGGCCATTGCATTCTAGAGTCACTGAAAAGAAAGGTGGGCAGTTAGGCAGGACTCCTTTACTTTTTCCCACAGGGGGAAGGGTGGAATTCTGGGCTGGCTTTTCCTCACTGGAGGTGGTCCCAAATCCACAGGAAAAACTCCAGCCTTGCAGTGCTTTAAGATGCAGGATCCCTTTTCCCTGGAGACAATTTGACACCAAGACCAGGTTCTGAAATGAACCTCTAGCATTTGAGTGCTTATTACAGAGGTGCTTTAAAATGCAAGCAATCATTTTATTTACTCCTGAGCACACTCTCTGTCTTTTGATGGAGAGAGGGGGCTTATCCTTGTGGTGTGACTTACCTGAGGTCATGCGGCTCATAGGTGGCCTTGCTGGGTTCTCTCTGAGGGAACCTCTGCTGTGATATCTGGCCCCACGTGTCCTGTGGGCTGGACTCTTGGCACGAGGCATGGGCCTTCTCTGGAAATAGGGCTTCCTAGGATAGAGACGGCAGTTCACTCCTTGGATCCTCAAAAGTGAATCTGAGTGTTCTTATCTGAGGCCCGGGAGTAACAGTACAGGCTCCCCCAGTCCCCACAGGCAGCTTGCCCCCCTCCTAGAATGCCCTTGCCTTTTCCGTCCCTTCCCCATATCTCACTCTTCCTTCAAGCTGCAGTTCACGTCCTCCCTTCTCCAGGAAGCCCTATTTGAGCACTTAACCACACAAAGAACACAGACCTTCACACATTCTGAGGCAAGGCCCTGTAGAAGCCTGGCCCATGTCTGCTTCCACGTGCCGGTGTTTTGGGAGAGAACCCTCTCTGGGCTCCCAGGCCAGCGTTCTCAGGGAGCACTGGAGGGGTTTTATTCTTCTGTATTGTCAGTGAGCTCTTAACCCAAGACAAGATGCACACATAGGATGTGGGTAGACTTGGAGGATCCCTGTGCTCTCTGAGCCCCTTCCAGGATCTCCCACAGGAGCCCATTGCAACCTGCAGCCACATGCCGCTGTGCTGGGGAGGAGGCCCAACAGAGCTGTCCATGCGTACCGTCTGCTGGCTGCAGCACCCAGACCGCACAGGTGCCTGCACGTGGAGACGACGATGTCCTGTGTCCCAGGGTGCAGGCTGGATGAGCCCTGTGGGCAGTAAGGCTAGACAGCTAGGGCTCTGAGAGAGAAGCATCGTTAGCAGGAGATGTAGGGAAGGCTTCATGGACCTTCTGGCCAAGGGCATTTGGTACTTAGGCATCAGTGCTTAATCAATACTTGTTGAATAAAACAATAGAGCGTGGCCTTTTGGCCGGTGAAAGGACAAGAGCCAAGCCATGGTGCTAGGAATTGGTGGGGTTGGGGGTTCTGGAAACTGGACTATGCATGGAAAGGACTGCTCCTAATGGGGAGTCATGGGCAGAACCTACTGGAAAGGCTTGGCAGTGGCCTGTTCATTCGACATTCAGCCAACTTTCAAGGGCCTTTTATGTGCCAGGAACTGTTGGAAGCCTCGGGATCCTACAGTGAACAAACAAGTAAAAATCTCTGCTCTCATGGAGCTTACATTCTGGTGGTGGTGGTGGGGTGGGGGGATAGGGAGAATGACAGTAAATAATTAAAATACATTGATAAGTCAGGTGGTGATAAATGGTATGGAGAGAAATGAAGCAAGTAAAGAGGCTAGGGCAGGAGGGGAGGAATGGTGACAACATCAAGTCAGGTGGGAGAGAACCTCCATGAGAAGGCTGCATTTGAGCCCAGGCATGGTGGTAAAGATGTGGACAAGAGCTTTCCAGGCTAAGGGAGCTGTAAGTGCAAAGGCCCTGAGGCAGGACTGGGCCTGGTGTGTGGGCAAGCAGGATGCACTATGTAGCTGGAGTGAAGAAGGGGGAGTGTAGTGGGCCCTGTGACCAGAGCCTGCAGTGCATCTGGTTTCCCATTGCACTCCTCTGTTGATATCACTTTCGGTAGAGTCCCCATTCATTGCAAGTCACTCATTCAAATCTATCCACCCCACAGATATTAGCTGAGCACCTGCTATGTGCCAGGCACTGTGTTAGGGACCCAGCAGTGGACCTGACATACATGGTCCCTGATGCTCCAGAGAAAGAGATACAATATAATTATAATTTCAACTGTGACTATGAAGATGAAGAAGGAAGAGAGCAGAGGGCTGTGGGGGAACCTCTTCCTGGAGGACTACTGGTGAGAAGGAGCCAGGAAAGCAAAAGGTAGGGGAAGATTTCCAGGGAGGGGGAGTTTTCCCAGGCATGTGCAAAGGCCCTGAGGCTGGAAAGATCTTTGTTGTTTGAGGAGGAGAAAGGAAGGCCAGGGTAGCTCGGGTTGGGTGTGCACCTAGAAGGAGACATCCTCTAGTTGGGGCTGCTTCCTCCCTCTGCTGGGAGCATGGCCTGTTGGGGGGCAGTTCCCATGAGCTTACAGGGCCAATGGTCTTTCCTTCCTTCTTCCTATACAAATCATGCGTTCACTAATTCTACAAATATCCATCGAACATCTACTCTGGGCCAGGCACAGAAAAGTTAGAATACAAAGCCAGCTGCAAAGGCAAACAACAGAAAGCTCTCTTACATTCTAGTTTCTGTTGAAATTCACAAGAGATTCTGCATTGCCTGGTTCCTCTCTGTTCCCTGGCCCTACTCCCCAGCCCCCATCTTTAGGGGGTGTCCCCTGACTACCCACTTCTGTTGTACTTAGTTTGGTTTTACTTGGTTATACTTCATACAGTCTGACGGAGAGAGGGTAAATCTTGAGTTTTGCTTCAGCATCTTAGGGTTCCTCTCTCTTCCCTACAGCATAGCTACTGAGCATCTCATTTAAGTCAGGCAGTGATCTGAGTGCCGGGGTGACAGGGGAAAACTCGACAGATGGGGTCCCTGCTCTCACAGACTTGTGCTTCATTCAGGAGTCTTAGCCCAAAACTCTTTCAGGGGGAAATGGATACCTTCCCCTTTAAGGAAAGGGCCGGGTTGGCAGGACAACTAGATTCTTGTTTGGGTCACCTGTAGGTCCAAACAGGACTTTTTAATGTGGAACTTGGAAGTACACATTTACATCTCATGCCTGGCTCTTCTGATTCATTACTTTAATTATTGAAATGGTAACTTTTTAATTTGATTTGTTTTTTTTAAAGTGGAAAATGAAGTATGTCTTGGCTCTTTGGACGCAACTTTTTTCTCATCGTTTGGTTTTAAATGGTTAAGTACATTTCATTAAATAACTGTAAACATTCCAAATAGGTCTGCATACATATCGTATTTCACATCATGGTAACTTAGATGCAAAATATTAAAATGTAAATGACTCAATAGAAAAATTATGGAAACAAATGCATGACTTTTATTGCACTTTCAGAAAAGTTGCTTAAATATTTCCCCTTTCCTTAGCAAACATCTATAATGAATTAAAAAGAAAATGTGTTTCAAAGACACTATAAAAAATAATCCTTAAGAGACAGATGTTGGTGAATAATTTTCCCCCCGATTTTATCTGTTCAACTCCGAGTATATGCTGGCTGTTGTCCATGCATCAGGTTGATTATTATAAAGTAGCTATGTAAGCATGGCTATAATTATTTCAATTTTTAAGCTTTAGTTGGAATAGTATTTTTACCCAAGTATTTAAATATAGATCTAAATCTATATATACTATATTATGAAATTTGACTTACCAGTTCCTTCTTTTCCTCTTAAAAAATATTTCAGTCTATAGTAAAATTGTCTGGGAAACATTTGGAAATTTATTTTAGTCTCTGTCATGAATTTCCATGTGATTGCTCTATATTAATCTTGAAAAGTGACACGAGATTCCTTTTTCCATAATAAATAACAAATAATGTAATAATTACAAATGATAACTCTAATGAAAAAATTATATTTTGTTCCAACTAAGAGAAGAGTGCCAAGAATAGGTAGGATAAAATAAAATCAATATTTTGACAGTGCCCTATTATGTCTGGCTCATTAATTTGGAGACAACTCCTCTGTTCAATCCTAAATCACAAAGTGTCAACAAATAGTAGTTTTAACGTCTATTCTCATTCCAATGCACTTAATGCTTTGCAAGTTATTTTTGGAGGAAAATGATTTTTGATTCTGCAGATGTATAGCGATTGCATTGTGTAGGTTTTTGTCTTGGGGAACAATGAAAAAGTTTTGCCATTGCAATTTATATTCAAGAAATGATTCATTCCAAATTCCAGTCCAGCACACTATATGGTTTTTCATCTACATGCATGTATATGTACAGGAGTATATGAACATACATGTATATGTGTGCATACATATGTCTACATATTACATACATGCATACTTAAAGGTTGTGTTCATGCATAGTAATTTTTAATTTCACTTAAAGTTTCACTGAGCTTTTTCTCCCTTCCCCCTTACTTCTTTTCTGAAGATTCTAGAGTTTCTGATTTCCGAGTACTTATTGTCAGTTGATTAAGGTCAATGCTTGCACTTATTCAGGCTCCTATTGACAGGGGCCACGTGATCTAAGTGATTGATCCACCTCAGACATAGGATTTCTGATCTTCCATTGTAACGGGCCTTTTCTCCCAGCCCATACTTCATGACCGCAGTTCTTCTTACAGTATTTAAAAACGATCTCTCCCCCTGCCCCCAGGTAGTGGGCCGTTATATTCATGCTGAATTACATCTCTCACTTGTGCAAAAAGTATTTGTATCACAATTGCCTGTGTTCCTTTGTTTTCCAGAGATCACAAAAGCTTGGCATTTAGAATAGCAGATAATAACATACAATGCATATTATTGATGCTGTTTTAATTGTCTTATCGACAACTCACTTGAACTTGGAGAAGCATGCTAATATTTATCATCCTGTGAACTCGTGCATTTTCTTGACTGAAGCCATAATTACAAAAGAATTTCAAATCCTGATGTCTGCCCACAACTGCTTCACCTTTCCTGGGTTTGGCCAAAGGCTTCCAGCCTGCTGCTTTGCCGGAGAGCCTCAGCTAGCTCTCTTTGCTCCTTGCCCCTTAAGCTTTTAGCGGCTTCTGGATGCTTCTCCCTCTAGGGGTGATATGGTTAATTAACACCTTGACCAGCACACCTGGCCAGGAAAAGAGGAAGAAATGTGACCCACCGGAGCAGTTGTAAAGAGGGCTGCCCCAGCCAGCCTTGGGTTGCCCAGAGGTTTTTTGTTTTCACACGGAGACAGGTGTTTCTTTCCTTTTGGGAGAGATTTAGAATAGGCTGAATCTGAGATTGAGGCCGATGTACTGGCTAGGAGATGAAAAATCTGTTCAAGGAGGGTTTTGATGAGCTCAAGCTGATGGATGGAGTCACCATGGTCAACCTGTGTCTCTCTCTCTGATCCCTTCTCCCACCTGGACACCCCTTGTCCACTGGGCACCAGCCACACTGGCCTTCTCTCAGTTCCTTGGACCTGCCAGGCACCCATGGCCGTGGACCGACTATTCCCTCTGCATGGTACCCTCTTGTGCTCATCCTTGGGTCTTGTGCAGATGTCACCAGGGTTCTCCTGGCTCCCCCTCCCCCATTCCACCCAAGGCACCTTCCATCTTATTGTTCTGGTCTCTTTATTTCACAGTACTTATCTTTATTGATTTGATTGATTGTTTTCATGCTTACTCTCTGCCTCCCTCCACTAAAACCCAGGCTCCCCAAGACAGGGATCTTTGATTGTCTCATTGGTGGCTCACCCCCCAGAACCTCCAAGGCCAACTTGCAAAACAGCAGCCAATGAAGAAATATTTTTTTGAAAGAACTCTACTTTCCTAGAGGGCAAATAATGGGTTTGGGAGTATGACAGTGTTGTATCATGAAACTAACCCTCCCATGTCGCCTCCTTTGTCCATTGTTAGAGGTGGGAGCTTCGGCTCTGGTTTTGTCCTGACTACCCAGTGCAGAAAATAGTTGTCTCCCTCCCGAAAATACCTGCGTGTTTCTATCAAGCTTTCCCCCTCCTGCAGGGTGTATCTTCTGGCTTGTGTTTTGGCCATTTTCCTGCCAGCGCACCCTTACCAGAGGTGGGCTGTGTGGTGCCCGCCGCAGGCCTCTTCCTCGCCATCAGCACGTTGGGCACGGAGAGCTGGTGTCGGGTTCTTTGTCACTGCTGAGAGCCAGCTGTGTGGGCCCTGATTACGCAGATAGAGTTGTTAGTCGCTCTGCATCCTCGCCTTGGGCGGCACCCGATGGGGGTCCCTGGGCGCAGGAGCCGTGGGGCTTGGAGAAGATGCCGATTTGGCTCCCTGATTGGCGAGCCACTCATTTGACTGATGAGTGAGGTGGAGCAACCCCACTGGCTTCAACAAGACACTCGAATCACAGAGGATGATTGCAGCCAGGGGAGATAGGAGTTTAAACCTATGTCACATCCTGTTGCCCGAACGACTCCCATCTTGGGGTGCTTTAGGATGCTTGTGCAACTTGAAGAATCTTTTCTATGAAAGTGGTAGGAACGCTCATCTTCTTCTTTCTCCCCACAATCCAGCAACAACCAACAATTCCTCAAGAAAAATAAAAGATGGAAATGAATATCCCACAAGTGTCGAGTGTCACCTGTCTGTTCCATAGAATTCTTCCCCTGTGTGGAGTTTCTTCTTTTTATCATTGTTAACTGTTTATGAGCTAAATAGAAATGTATTTTTTTCTGTGTACGTCTTTTCTCTTCAATGAGGTCGCAAGTTCCTTGAGGGCATAATTTTCCTTTTATTTTCTCTTTGGTGTCACTGCCTCAGCTGCCACTTCCCTCTCCCTCCTCAAAGGTGCCTGGCATCTTTTGGGTGGGTGAGTGGGGATGGGACAGGAAAGAAATAACATCTCAGGAAAGACTGAAGAGAACGGGATGGAAGCATGGATCTTCTGAAAAGTTTTAAAATAATTTTTCATTGAATTCTTCATGATTTATAGACCTTTTGACCTGAAAACTATTGGCTTTCTCTTTGGTTTCCAAGGCTAGGACTTTTTTTTTCTTTCAATTTAATGAGTGAAAAAGTCTACTAATTATTGTTTTTAAATAAAGACCATGGATTCTACCAGGGAGACTGGAACCCACTATTACTTCTTGGAAATAATGCTGTCATCAAAAACGGGCTCCTTGTTGGTGTAAAGTAAGCGATTCCTTGGCGGTGTGCTTCTTGGAGAGGAGCTGCTGTTATTTGTCTCTAATTAAGGAGGGGAGCTCCATTTCCCAACAGAAGGCTGGGTGGAACTTGGTTCTTTCAGCTTTCCATTGGGATTCTGGCCCTGGCTTACTCATCCCATCTCCCAGCCTGTCATCCCTACAGACTCCAAGTCCCTGGCTTCCTGTTCAACTGCTGTGTTCCAGTGGGCAAGCCATAGTCAGACTCAGGGCGGAGGCAAAACTCAGGTCCTGGTCCCTGCTTGGCTATCCACTTGGGCAGTTTATTATTCCAGATGGACCTCAGATTCCCTATTTGTAAAATGAGGGAGGGCTTCTAGACCAATAGCTTTCCAGCTTTGGTGGCAAAGGCATCGTTTGGGATGCTCATTAAATATTCCAATTCCTGGGGTGGGGGGTCCAATTTGTAGGTGGTTCCGTGGACCCCGTTTGGAGGCCTGCTGGTCCAGGTGGCCCTTTCCAGCTCTGCTTGGACACTGTGAAATGAACCTGGAGAAGTGGTTACATGTTAAGCTAACCTTACTCATTGCCTGGTTGGTTTTCTCCAGGTTGCCCAAATTTGGTGACATTTTGCAAAATCAGAGATATTATTCCAGGTCACAGTCACATAGGCAATTCAGGCCACTTATCCTCCTGAGGACCTGTTACCTGGCAGGATAGATAGCAGCCTGGAGAAGCCCTCCTCTGGGCAACAGAAGTCCCATAACTTCTTCTTTAATCTCAATCCAATAAGAATTATTTCTGGCTACACCCTCTCCCCCCGCCCCCAACACTCATCAAAAATGGGCAAAACTGACCTTGCTCTATTCACGTAAAAGCCGCATGTGGTGTGGTGCCTGAATCGTTCTGTCTGGAATGCAAACCAAAATAGTAGAAGATGAAAAAGGAATTACCATGATTTATTGAAAGCCTCATCAGTGATTTTTTTTTTTTTAAGAGGTACCTGGAATTGAACCCAGGACCTCATACTTGGGAAGCAGGTGCTCAACTACTGAGCTACATCTGCTCCCCTCTCATCAGTGATTTTAAGAATCTTGTAGCTTCAAAGAAAAAAAAAAAAACCTAAAGCCTGGATGGCTAATAAGCTTTCCAATGTCTAGATGGTAAAATCGGGGAGATGTTCCTGAATGATTTAACTTCAGCAAGCATGTGTGATAGGAAAGAGACTTCTAACCTTTAATCATATAAACCGCTCATTCCACATGAGTTGGAAATACTCTTCATAAGTCCTTAATTGAGCAACGGGGACAGGTGTTATTACCACTGCTCCAGGTGCGTTTGACTTTTGACCTTTGCCAGCAGTGGTTATGAGAAGCCATTATTTCTGATGCCTATTAGATTTCATCCTCTAACAAGGAAGACTCTTGAGTAAACGGATGTCTGGTCTTTTTTTTCTCTTTAGCACCCCTCCCCCAGAAGTTTGGTGAAATTAAGCAGGAAGGACAAATCATCACTGTGTACGGGTTTTTGTATCAAATGAAAGAGCACAGGGGTTTAACCTCTCCTAGACCTTTGGTTGTGCATAATGAATGTATCGCTCAGCATTTGACTTTTCTGCTTTTCAAACAGATTTCATCTTAAAAAGATGCTTCTGGCTTCTGCACTCACAAAAGCACATTCAGCTTATTTCGTGGGTTTTGCCTTTGGGTCTTGGGGATGCCCTGTGTTCTTTGTGGATAAAATACCCTTTGCCCTTGAGCTATTCAGCAGGTGTTTATTCAGTGCCTGGCATTGTGCTTTCACATGGTTGCGATACAGCTACTTACACTTATGATAATAATGGAAATGAGGAGGAGGAGGACGGTGTGATGATGCTGTAATCCACCACGGCGACACGCTTTATGGGCACCTGTGCATGTCTTTTCTCACCAGATGGGGTCATCCATCTAACTTTCCAAACAAGGAACCTGGCCTCAGAATGCCAAGTGACTTACCCAAAGCTACACTCCTAGCAAGTGAAATCTCCCCTCCTTGACCCAGAGAACCTCTTTCCCTCCTGTGGTGTTGATTGTTCGGTGGCTGTGATCACTCGGATTTGGTCAAAGGAGTGCAGAGGTTGCCCCAGAGTGCTCCTGGGTGGCGCTGGCTAACCCATGCCTTCTTGGGGTGTGGAGGTGGAAGGCCAGGTGGGCAGTTCATGAAGCCATCGGGCTCCAGTGACTTTCCCTGAGGAAGCATCCCGTCAAGCAAGAGCTCCAAACTCCAGGGAGCATTTGGGTGGTTTCTTCTCTGGGCAAAGACAATACCCCTGGATCCACCTCTTGCCAAGTCAGTGCAATGTAAGAACCTGTTTCCTGTTGATTTTTAAAAGTAATTCAGGACCCAGCTGGTAATGATAAGTGTGACCTGGCCGTTTCTCAGGCAGCGGCAAGCAGCTCGGAGCCTTGTTGTGCGACTGTGATGTTTGGGATGTGCATTCTTTGAAGATTACTTCTAAAGCAAGGCGGCCAAGTCCTTAATTCACGATTCTGTCTATTCCTGTGATGTTTACATTCCACCATGGCAGGAGATCACTGTGAAAAAGAAAGATGAAAATGCACTTTTAAAAAGGGTTTTCTTGCACAGGCCTCCTTCAAAGCCGCAGCCCCCTTTCCTCTCGTGCCTGCCGAGGCCTCCGATTCGTCTACAGGGAGCACATGTGTTAGTGGATGATTTAGATGTTTCCCACATTGTTAGGACACATTCAGGCTGTGTTCTGGGGGGCGTGGAGCCTCCTGTGGCAAGTGGTGTGTGATTTTGGGGGTGTCTGCCGTCACGCCTCAGCTGAGGTGCTTTCGTATATTTTGTTAAGTGTTGCTTTCTGTCCCTTGCTGGGAGTCGATTCGATCAGGGTCTTGGGGCAAGTGGCTGGTGGAGCTGATGGAGTTGGCTAATGGAAAGATTCCTTTACTTGGAGAACGCACTGCACTTTGGGTCTGAGAGCCATAGAAACATGTGGATACAGGCCAGTTAAGACCCCTCAACTCCTGGAATGCTAAAATGACTACAGTTCCTCTCCTCTCTACAGCCCAACCTTCTGTGCTTCAAAAGGTAATGAGATGCACGGTAATGTCAGGACCAAGCTAGTTCTGATTTTTCCAGGGAAGACTGTTTTGTTGTCCCCACCCCCCCTTTTAAGGGGGCAGATAGCAAGTGTCAAATTCTTGAAAAAAATATGACTTCTTATTTTTGTGGATGTCCCTGCATGTTGGGGACTCTTTGAGGCCCTTTTGGCCTATCCATTAGATTTAAGGCCTATCTCAATTGGTGTATGATGAACATTCCGGGCCTGTTTACTTCTTCCCATCCCCAAAGTCACCAACACCTGAGATTCTTAAGACTCCTTATATGCGGTGGAGAGAACGGGGAGCCTGATCATGCCGCCCTTTCCAGATAACCTTGGGTGTTGGGTATTAAGATGGGTGTGGTTCTATATGAGACCTTGCATCTCGATTGCTGGAGGGTCAACCAGAAATTATTTCTGATGCTGTTTGCATCACCCGTGACATATTCTCCCCTTTGTTAACATAGGCAATTATGAAATGATAGTTTCTAAGGAGACCTTAAGAAGAGTTCTCAACTTCCATTCGGTTGATGTGGATGCTAATGGTCTAGGTAAAAGGCTCAGCTTTGACATCTGTTAATACACTGAGATTTTCTTGAATATGCTTAGAAAGGAAGAGTGTGGGCTTGAACATGCAGAGTCTGACTTACGGTCTTTGAAAACAATCTCCTAAATGTTCTGCCGACTTTTCAAGGGACAGTTTGTCTTAGAATAAAAAATTAAACAACAAAAAAAATTCTGCTACTTAAAACAATGCTTTATATTCCCCGTAGGGAGTGTTCCCCGGAATTTTGGTTGACCCTGGTTGGTTTTGACCATGGACCATGCCACCAACCTCCCCATGGTCTTCATTGCCTCAGAAGAAGCTGAAAAGGACTCGGGTGTGTGGGAGAGGCAGAGGTGTGTGCCACAGGCTGGGGGTGGGGTTGGTAGGGCATGAGACCTTTGCCCTCTCCTTCTCCTTCACGTCAGCAGCTCTGTTAGGTTCGTGAAAGTTGATTTTGAAGCTTTGATTGTGTTTGGCTGCCCACTTGGATGAGATACTCTCGAGAGAGGTGTGCCTCGCTTGTCTTTGAGTGGGTAGACACAATCGTAAGCAATGTAATAGGAACAATCAATCACAAAGGTACCCCCAAAAATGGGAAGCTTTGCCTGTGTCATGGTATGGGTGAGGAGGGACAGAGTTCTTCAACACTGACCAAGAGAGGTAGATTCTTGGTCCAATCCCAGAGAAATTAGCATTTTATTACTTACATAGAGAGTGTAGAAGAGGAGATTCCCAACTGTGGGGATATTTAAGGCATTTCAAATTATTTTTAAAAGTTGCCATGAGAAATTAAAAAAAAATTAATAAAAATAAAAATAAGTTAAAAAAGAAAAAAAAAAGTTGCCATGATTCTCCTAAATTATAAAAGTAGTTTAATCTTAATTCCATTTATTTTTTAGAACTTTAAAGGAGAGTATTTTGAAATGATAATGATGATGATGATGGTGATGATGACAAGCAATAGATAGTTGAAAAGATTTGGGATCAGTTATTGAAGAGTGCCCCTGCAGAGCTCACTCCAGTTCGCCCTCTAGACGAATCGCCACCCCTTGGGAGAGCTCATTTCATCAGCCTCATAACCACAGGGATACATCTCCCAGTCAAATGTGGAGGGGGATCCTGGCTGCTGTTTCGAGAGGGCAGTGTGAATGATAAATACTGTTAATATTCAGAAGGAAGAATTGATTTAAAAAATGTGCCTTTGATTCACTAATCTCTGACATTGAGACATTTTTTTGAAGTCTGTTGCTATAATTAGAATTCGATAAGCCATTTTATGTCTCTATCAAAATTTTAAGAGACATAGACAATTTAAGGTTTTTTTGGGCTTCAATTCATCATATAAACGCGAGCCATTTTGCACTTTGGGCTTCGGTATTGTGGTGCCAGGGACTCGCGCCCTCATCCAGGCCAGTCCTCTGGGCCCTCCATGCTGCCTAACCCCACGGAGCTTGTATTTTTAAATTCGTTTGGGGATTGTGCTTCCACCTTGTTTTTATTTGTTCCTTGCAGCCGAAATGTGGGGCTGGGTAATCAAGCAAGAGGTGAATGTGCCATTCAGAATCTGTGACTTCTTCCCCACAGAGTGGCTGCACTTGTGCTTCTAACTGGCTGGGGGCAGGGGAAGGGAGGAGGGGGCAGGCTCGGCGACAGAGGACATGTGGGGTAGCTCCGACAGCTTCAGCTGGGCTCAGGTGAGTCACGGCTGTGCTTTGAGACGGGTAATTGGTGCCATGTGGTCCGTGAGCCATGTGTGAGAGCCCGTCTTTAGTCACAGGAAGGGGAACAAGCATTGCACATAAAAGCCTCATCAGATTAGTGAATCAGAAAAGGCGCTAATCCCAACCCCATGCCATGGATGCTTAATTTCTACTTTTTTCTTCCCTAAAGCAGACGCTGTTCCTGTTCTTAAAAAAAAAAAAAAAAAAAAAAAATCAGTTTGCAGAAAACTGATGTAACCACAATTGAAAAGGTGGGGGTGGGGTGGGGGTCGGGGGGATGTCTCCATTGCACTATGTCGATTAGCATGGAGATGAGTTGCACTTTAGCCGGGCTGAAACTTGTTCCTAACAGAATGTTAAATACTTAGTGAAAAGAAAGATTATGTCTATCTAGTTACACCACTCCTTGATATATGCTCCATGTCAGAGTGCCATTGTCTCCTGGGTAAAGACGGAGAGTTCAAATACCCACTATCTCTCCCCTGGTGCTCCAAATGCTCTGCTTTGAAGTTTTTATAATCCATCTGTCATCTTCTAGCAAGGAGGGCACATGTTCTGTACCACTCAATTACAGAATTCTCCTTTGCCAGCTCCAATGAGACAGGAAAGAATGTTATGGGTGGTTGAGAGAAACTGTCAGATATACTAAATTCCTAGGATTCATATGGACGGTGTTATTTCAGGGTAGGAACACAACCCGCCTTATTGTTCCAGTGCATTAGAGATACATTTGGTGTTGGGATAGGGATCCTTTGATTTTCTTTTTTTTCCTCTTCCGGAGCGTTGTCTTAAATCTGATTATTCTTGTTTGGGGGGTGGGGCGGGGGAGATCATTCAAACCTCATCTGGAATACGGACCTTCAAATGTGGATTTAAAAGGTGACATTTGTTTCATCTAACAGGAAACCGGGAGTCCAACTGGGCAGAGATTGCGAAGTATCGGAATGCTTTTGCTTTTGTGGTTTCACTTTAGTGAAATAGGATTTTACTTGGGTCTTAGAGAAGATGGTGACTAGATGCATAGAGATAATTTCCATCATCGTATGAATTGAAAGCCTGAGCATTAAATGTTCTGCCATCTGGTGAGAGCTGGGAAAGTTAGTACTGGACAGAAAAGTCTTTCAAATGGCTTATTTTATTTAAAGACAGTCTACCTTGGAGTGGTTGGTGTCGCTGGATAGCATGTTAACTTCTCACTCATTGAGTCACGGGTGGTTAAATTCGTTGTCTTATGTGAAATGAGTTTGATGATCTCAGCTTAGCCTCTAGTGGGTATTAATTCACATTATGAAATATCCCAGCATAATTTAGCACCGTGTGGCATAATTTGCATTTTTACTCATGATAGGGGCAATGATAGTGTGACTGGATATCTTCCTTTTTCACATTCAAAAGAAGACAGTGCTCCTTTGTGGCTTTAAGAAAGATTGTTTGTGGGGCTACTATTGTTGTGAATTGGTCATGAGCATATGGTTTAAGAGCTTAAGGTGGTGAGAATAAGATATTTTAGCTTGGCACTGAAACCTCACAAGAAATATTTGCAGGGGTGTAATTCAACTGAGACGGGCTAGTTTTCATGACCCTGCCCAGAGCTGACATATCCTCCATGCACGTGCAGTTTTACTCAGAAACACACATACGAATCTCAAGGACACAAATTTGGGTGCATGCAGTCCATTTCGGGGACTACTGTGTGGCCCACAATTTGTCAAAGGCATCTTTTCACTTTACCAAACAGGAAGGTTTTCCAGAAAGGCAAGATACTATTACAGTAATTAATTTAGTGAAACTTCTTAAATCTGATCTTCTGTTCAAACTAATAATGGGAGGATGGGGTAGCTCGATGTCGTTAATTGAAATCTGGAGACAATAAAAAAAATGTCTTTCTGCAACTTCAATACAGCAGTCTGGAACTGTCGGGTCAGGCTGTGAACCAATTTTCTTCTCATTACTTTTGATTTTGGAGTCAATACAAATTTCATCAGTGATTGTAGGGTGCAGCTCTTCGTCTGCATGGCCCCTGTCACGGGAGAATATGTGTGCTTGGTTTAAAGATTTACGGAAAAGCGGGGCTGGTGAGTCAGGAATGGGAGTGAGGAAAAGGCTGAAACCAACAGCCTGCTGGGCAATTGCTCCCGGGTGATGGGTGATGGCTTTCAAGAGGAGGGCTGCAGCCCCAGGGGGCCTCTGCCCCTGCTCAGCTGCCCGCTGGCCAGGGCAGCTGGTGGCCGCCTCCCTCTCCTCCTGTTTCCTGCTTGGGCAGCTTCTCCTTCGTGCCCCCTTCCAGTCCTGTGTCTTTAGCCCACGTTTCTTGCCCTCTTCTTTTTTCTTTCTTTCTCCTGCTTCGGCTCAATTTACCGTTGTGGAGAGGGCACTCCTGAAGCACACAGAATTTAAGACCCCAGAGAAACTTTATTGTCTGACAAGGGAAAAAAAAAAAAAAAAAGACAGAGGCTCAACTTTGTAGGAGTTTGTGAAATTTTGAAAACGTCCTAGACAAAATGTCTTTTGTGCAGAAATGGAGATCTAGGATGGCTTATATGACTTCTTTATTTTCCTGCATCGCATTTGCATCTTTGCAAGTCATAGTATCAGCCCATCTATCATTAGGTATTGGCTTAATTGGACATTTTTTACGAGCCCAGTTTGCTATTTATGTTAAAAGCAATTCGCAGAAATGCCCTTTCCTCGTGATTCGGTATTGGCAATAGCGACGTATGTTTAATCACATTTTCCATGAGTAATTATCTAATCCACATGATTACCAATATAAAACAGGAAAATAGAATAGGGGCTTAACTCAGCCCTGCTCGGGCGGTGACACAGACATACAGAGACTGGGGTGAGGGTGAATGTTTGCTGTTTCTGTTTTTCTTCTGAGATATCGGGGAGATTTTTATTAGCAACAGGAGCTTTCTGAAGCTGGGCATGTGCAAGAGAGGCTATTTGGAATTCTGCTATAACGCAGTTTGAGGTTCACGCTGCCTGCTTGGGTTCTTAACGTTCGGGGCTGTCCTTTTTGAAGATTTCCGGGGGATGGAGGTCACATTTTTTATTCATGTTGAAAAATATTCACTTATCAGTATTGGTGCAACTGTAAACAAGTGATAAAGTGACAACATTTACAACAGTAAAACTGACAGCATTTACTTTAATTTTCTGTCATTTTGGTAATTATATCAATCAAGACCCAAAACTAAAATGATATTTTAGCATGCAGTAAGAAATGAGGAATTCAGATCTTAAAAGACCATTACAATTAGCTTTGAAATGTTCGCCATTTTACCATAATTGTTTCATATAGCTTATATGTCTTCATTTACAGCCGAATATTCTGTTGATCTTTTATAAACAAAGTAGCACCCATCTGCTCCTTGAGACACTCCTGGCGCCTATTCATTGCAAAAATAATACATGTCCTAATGACTTCCACATATTTTGAAATCTCCCTTTTGAAATTGGTCTTGGCAGATTATTTGCAGGTACTTGAGTTGCATCTGTTTGCAATTTTGCAAATGCGGAAGACTTTAATGTTGAGCACTGCAAGAGGGCTATTTTAATCCTCAGATAACATTGGCTGTCATCAAAAGCCACATTTATCTTTTCGAAGGTGGGGCACATGTTTAATGTTAAAAGACAGTAAAAGGTCAAGGCCAAGGCCGAGGTCTGTATATTTTCCTTCTTTGCACCATGACTTTTGCGGACTCTTCCTTTGCATTTCTTTTCATTTAAGTTTTAGCTGATTACCCATGGCCAAGAGGATGTATTGCTGATAAAATGAAAGATCAGGAAGAGAGTAAATCTGAAATAATTGTGAACGCCAAGCTCCTGGGCTCGTTTGCCACCATGTGGCTAGCAGCTGACCAGCTTTCGGTCGACTGTTTACACCAAAGAACTAAACAGCCTGGTGCTGGAGAATAATACCCCAGGCCTTGGATGTGGTCATTGGACTGCCTCCCGGGGAGGGCTGGTGACCAGCTAGCTCACGTGCTCCAGGGCAGACCCGTCCGCCAGTGGTCCAAGAGTCAGGGCGAGGGCTTGTTTCTGCTTTGCTTACTCCAATCCCTGGAATCCAGACACCCAGAGTCAGATGGAAAGTCCTTTCCGGAAAGCCATCTTTGACCTGGTCAAGGCTGAGCTCACAAGAGCGGGCCACCTTGTCACAGGTGTTCTTGGACCCTCTCAGCAGGGAGGCATCTTCCTTCCATTCCTGGCCTCCTTCTTTTTCTCCAGTTTTCATGCTCATGTGCACTGTGCGGAGAGTCTCCTGGGCTCTGCTCTCCCTCAGGCTGACATTTTGGCCATGAATATGACACCAGAGAATAAGGAGCTAGTCCGTCTCATGGCTAAATGAAGTGGCAGGCCACGGGAACGTCATCTGTGGCCGCAGACTCGAGAAACGTGATGGCGCTCTCCATACAACCTACAAAATCAACTCACTCCCAAGCCAGTTCCAATGACTCCAGTTCCCGAGGGCTTCCACGCAGAAACTGGCTCCATCCTCCTGTTAAGCTGGGAGAAGAGACAGCTCAACAGACAACCGGGTACAGCCCAGGATCTCGAGGTTTATTTTACGAGCAGGTACAAGGTGTGTCCCAGGCCTCACGGAGCTTCCGGAAGGCTTTTTGGCTACTTGAGTTTAATGTGAAGTTGAAAATGCGTTTGGGGCGGAAAGGGAAAGTATATTAGATGTTACTAACGAGTTATTGGTTATCATTCCTCATCAGTGAGCATCTTGATCATCTTAACTAGTCAGCACCCTTTGATGGACGAATGGTTTACAAATGTATGTTTTAATATGACTATTTCTTTAGCATGTCATACATAGTAATTTCAATGTTTATTTTTTCAGTACTTATTCATTATTGCGTTTGAATAAATATGTCATTAAACGTTCTGAAATTCACCCATAGGGGAAGACAAACAAATTACCAGAAATCTATATTTCTTAGGGTAAATAGGGGAGAACCTCATAGGTATTCAAGCTTTAATTAAAAAAAGAAATTTTTTTTTTTTGGTGGTGGTGGGGGTTGATTTTGCACAGAATAGGCATTCGACATCTTTGTCTTTTCTGCATCATTTATATTCTGATGCTTTCATATACGGGTGATTACACTTTAAAGAGAAAAGACCACACACTCTTCTGATGATCAAAAATTTCAAATGACCAAATTGATGCACTGGAGAGCAGTGATGCAGTTTTACCCTTGCAGGAAAAAATGCAACAGCAGGTTCCTGGGGTTCCTTAGGGCCGGGATACTTAAAGCATGGTCCCAGGGCTGGCAGCACTGGACATCACCGGGGACCCTGATAGGAATGCACATTCCTGGGCCTCACCCCAGGCCCACTGAATAGGCCTACTTGCCGAGCTTTAACAAGTCCTCCAGGTAATTCTGCTGCACACTAACTGGCTGAGAACCACTGCCTTAGGGCACCGCCAAGACGAGAAGAGTGTGGCCCAGTGTAGACTGTAGAACTTTCTCTTGTCTCCTGCACCTGTCCTGTTTTTCCCGGAGGCCACACCTTAAGCCTTTAGATGCCAGAAACCGTGCCATTGGTTGGGTTGTTTGGTTAAAATGCAAAAGGACGGCTGAATGGTCATTAGACACTCTTCTCTTTTGCCTCTTTGAGATTTCACTTATTGTGCTATTTTTCAGAAGTTTCTCACTTGATCATTAGCATGCTGAAAAGTGTGGAGGTGTCTCTGATGTCTTAAATGCATTGAAGCATGAATTCTGCAGCGTTCCGTCCATCCGTACTGCAGCAGTTCAGTGTAAAATGGCCGCCTTTTGACTCTTGTGTCCTGCCTGGTGTGAAGTGTTTGGTGCTTCCCTGTCCAGCTTGGAGAATGTCGGGGCTTGCTCACGTTTCGGCTTAGACTTTGCTGGGTAGGGTAAGAAGATACCTCTTTCTCATTGCTGCAGAGCCTCTGCTGGCATTTTTGTTTTTGGATAGAAGCCTTAGCTTTGTGATCATCGTGAGGTGCTGGGAGAAAGGGCTAATGGTCAAAGCACAAGACCAGCCTTCATTTGCATGTTGGCTTCTTACTTTTCTCAAGCAGAGCTTCCTTGGCAGGGAAAGAAACTCTTGGCGATGAGTTTAGGATGGAATCAGAATGAAACTTGTTGGCCACTGACCGTGTGGCTACTGAGAATCCTTCTCTAGGTTGGAATGTGACAAGGGATTGCTCTCCATTATGAAACTATGCACAAGGCACTGCCCAGGCTTCCAAACTGGAAGTGAAAACTCCAGTGAATCTGTCAAGCCTCAAACCCCTGGAGGGCAGGAGTAAGTGTGGGCAGATGGGTGCGTCCTGCATTTAGTCCAGCAAGAACCTGGCATCACGGACCCTCGTACTCCTGGCCCGTCCCCCTTGCCCAGGGGTCTGAGCCACACAGTGTCTCTGTCATACTACATGATGCTAGTTTGGATAATATATGGATTTTAAGTTGGGTATTTAACAGTTGGGTATTTTAAGACCTATTAGAAAAATATAACTTGCACATCAGAGCTGTGATTTCACAGATGTAATTGCTTGAGGTGAGGCTAAGTTAAGAAAAATGAAAGTGAGTTGATTTCAGGTTAATTTAAAGGAAAGTATTAAGTAAATAACAGTCCAGGTGGCACAGAGAGATGGCAGGAATTGTGAAGGTGGCTTGTGGGTGGCAAGTTGTAGGATCACTTCCGTGGACCTCCCTGGCCGAGCCCTGGGAGGACTCCCGTGGAACCCCCTGGGAATCCTTTATTGATGGACGTCCCACCCACCCTTCCCATTTCATGCTGCTTGTGGGTGCACTTCTGGGAATGCAATTACTGGCACTGCGGGGGGTCCACAGGTTCAAAGCTGGTGATGAGGAATCTAGTTCACCCCGTCCAGAAACGCGGGTTTGGTTTAGGTGGTGATGGTCGTGTTTCGGAAAAGAAAAACTCCACCAAACCCAGAAAAGCCGAATGAGAACGCTGAGCCGGCGCCCCTCTCCTTCGGCAGAGGGACCCAGGCGAGAGGGGCTGAGCCCGGCTGATCTTCTCAGCAACCCCACTTCCTTTCCATTCGTGGTGGCCGCCCTGGAAAGAGGTCTCCGAGGTTCAGGGCGGGGGAGAGGCAGTCATTGAACTTTCCCACTGGGTTTTCCTGAGGGATCCAAATGACAGAGCCCTTGTGCTGACACGGGGTGGAAGCGTGGACCTTTGCTGAGGCGGGGCCTCCAGGGGTGCCCGTCCCGGCACCTCGCTGCAGGTACTGTGAGAATGAGCACCAGGGTGCCCTTGGCTACCATTGCCCTGTGCTCCCGGCTGCTGCCCTGGCAGAGGAGGGCTCCGTGGCGCTCGCAGCCTCAATGAGAAACGAGAGGGACTGGGGCGTCTTGCCTCCATACATGGGGTACCGTGGTTCTCGGGTGCTGGCATCCCTGAGGGGCGCTGGGTGGATGGTGAAGAAATGGATGAGCAATGGTGTCGGTTCCCTGCGGGGGTGGGCATGCGATGGGAAAATGGGCACCCCAACTCTGCCTCGCTCACACGCACCCTCCCCCGTGTCCAGATGGCTGGCTGGCTTTGGTTTGTTCAATATTTGGGACTTTCTGAGGAGGATTCCAGGGAGGATGGGATATGATTCCTGCCCCCGTGGAATTTATTACCCAGATGGAGAGGCAAGACCAACCTCATGGAAATGAGCTGTTGGAGGCAGGTGGGCCAGGGGCGCTTTGCCAGGCGGTGGGTTTAGAGAAGATGCTGTGCATGTGTCATGGTGTCCAAAGTGTGCATAGCCCGAGCCGGGTGAAGGACGTGGGCTCTCAGAGACAAGGCCATGAGCAGCACCTGGCTTTTCCTTTGTGAACACCCAGGGTTTAGCACAGTGCATGGCACAGAGTAAAAGCTCAGAAAATATTTGCTCAACTGGAGGTCATCAAACCAGTGGCGTGACAGTTATGTGGGTTCCCGAGCTGTTCTCTACTGGGATTATTTCACAGAACATTGACTGGGTCCCTGCCGTGTTCGTGTTGGAGCCTGGAACTCTGAACCGAGTCCCACTGAGTGCTGCTCCTGAAGACCCCACACCCTGAGCCCGTCACCTGGAGACGTGACCTTAGCATGCTTGGGGACCAGACTCCCCAGCATCTCCCAGAGATGGCCCTGCTCCTTCCATGAACTCGGTGTGGAAGGAGGCGTCAGTGCTGGGGAAGAAGGGGAATTAAAAATAATGGGGTGTGTGCCTGTCTGTGAAAGTGAACATATAAAGGTAGATGCTTACCTGAATGAGGGTATTATTCTCAGCTCAGTGCTTCCTGCATTCCCGATGTTGAGGTCTTTTCTGAATCACTGCCCCACTCAGCCCCATGTCAAAAATTTATTTGTGCTAATCAAATTTTCTGCTCCTCGTTCTGTTGCAAGAAGTCTCCTGTAGCCAAATTGGCACGCCCGTGTGTGTGTGTGTGTGTGTGTGTAGTTTCATATATTTATGGATTAAAATCCATGCCCCACGTTTCCTTGGCTGTTTCTGTCTCTCACCAGTCCTTACCAAGGCATCTCTTTAGAATGAAACTCCGAGACTGGGCTAGATGGAAATCTACACACACACACACACACACACACACACTTCAGATGACACCGAATGACTGCAATAGAAAAATAAGAGGACTCCACCATCCAGACACACAGGAAAGAAACTTGAAGTTTTCACATCCAAGTTTGGCAGCTTGGTGGACTTGAAAGGTTAGCAATGAATAAGCATAATCAGGCCTTTCTTTCTGACCATATTTAATTCAAACGAGACAGCTCTGTGTTGACTTCTAATACGGAGGAAAGGCCACCCACCATGGTGGCGCTCCCAGCCAATGAAGCCGGCTGGCGAAAGCTTTCTTAAATGGTGCTAATCAGCCCGGAGAGGCCTGCCTTCTATCCCCATCAGTATTCTGTAATTCAGATGTGCTGATAACCTGAAATTGAATGTGTCAGGATGCAGACATGTGAAGGGAAGAGGGCTTAGGAGCCGGGCGGCTGGGACATGGTGCCTTGGGGAGAGGGTTCACACCCTCCTTCTGTGCAACCCTCTACTCTCTCCCCCGCAGGTGTGTGTGTGTGCATTTGTGTGTGTGTGCATTATTGTTCAGGGACAGGAACAAAATGGAAGGTTTCAAGTTCTGAAAAATATTTATAGGGAAGCTTTGAATTTTGTATATGTTAAAGAAATCAACAGACGTTTTGGCTGCTAAGGGGTGAATGGTAATTTGCAATTAATTTTTTTTAAGCTACGGCTATTTTAAAACCGTTCTCCCACTCTCTCATATTTGAGACAGACAGACACACACACTCCCACCCCAGTCTGGTGAGCACGTCTCACAGGAAAGTTTAACAAAAGAGTCGCTATTGTCACTGTCCCAGCCGGCAGCAGTGCAGCTGAGGGTCAGTTGCTATTTCTATTTTAAACCTTGATTTTTGCAAAGTTTGTCTTTTGGCTGTTCTCATTCTAATGAGGCTTAGTTAGGGGATCCGCTCCAAGCTCCACACCAGGCTGTGAGGACAGAGAAAGATAAACTGGGGGGTGATTAAACACAAAGTTCTGCCCTGTCAATAAGCATGTGTGTGTGTGTGTGTGTGTGTGTAAAAGAGAGAGAGAGAAAAAGAAAGCAAGAGAAGGAGGGAGAAGAAGAGAGAGATAGGCACTGGCCACCAGTCATTAAACAGCCATTTCTTTAATTCTGAAGAAAGTGCAGTTTATTATAGTTGCATTTTCTTTGTGCTGCTATATTTGACTTTGCCTGGGATTGCTGGCTTGTATCCCCAGGGTACTCCCCTTGGACCCAAGGCTGCGTGTCATAGGAGCCGGAGGTTTGCCAGCTCTAGCTCTCATAGTTCATTCAGGCCCTCGGTCTGGCCCAAACATTTCGTGCAGTCCCGCCTCCAGCGTTTGCCCTGCCAGGATTCTTTTCCTCGTTAGCTTTGCTTGTTGACGACTTGATCAGTTTGGGCACCATCTTGGCCCTGAAGCTTCCCCCGAGGACCCCTTCTTGCAGGTTCGATTTTTCCCCTTTGTCGTTCTCCCTTCTGTCCTGGCTTGGAGACACCTGCACTCACCTTGTCTCCCTTTCCCGTGGAGGGGAGCTCCTTGAGGGTAGTGACCGATGTTGGAGGCCCCTTTTGCCACTCTCCCAGTCTTCCCTGGCATAGAGCTGGGCGGGTGTTGGGTGGATGCATGCAATAACAGGCTGAATTGCTTGGGAATATATTTCTCAAGGCTCGTGAGGGACCTCGCTAGGTCTTGCCATATTCAGAGGAAGGGGCAAGGAGGAAGAGGCAGCTGGGAGGAGACAAAACATAGGGAAGCAATAACAGGTGGCTTTTTTCAGTGTGTACCCATCTGGTGCCACCTTATCTTCTCCCACTCGGTCTACTGGCTGCGGGGACCCAGGTCTGCCCTGCCATTCACACAGACACCCTTGGCTTCAAAACCCATAGATTCTTATCCTAAGAAGCTGCTCTGTCAGAGGGTGAGGTGTGGGTGCCACTTTGTGGCTCCTCCTCTCCTTCCTCATCACGGTCGGACTGATTGGCATCACATGGCCTGTCACCCAGGACGACCAAGGATTCTTTCCTGAGGCTTGGACCCATTGGTGGCTTCCCCTGGGGAACGGGTTGGCATGTGTTTAATTATTCATTGGTGTTCTCATCTGTATCTCCCTGCTCCTTGATTGTTTTGTCTTTCCTTAAAAATATTTATTTGAAATTCTGTGATCAAAGACTGAAAAACAAAAGAGAGCAGGATATTATAATGAAAAACATTTTTAGGAGGTTGGAATGTCAAGATCATTTTTATTAGAAAAGTTTACTAGATGAAGCCGCGAATTATTTACGTAAACTTCATATATCAAGCATACTCCCAACTGTGCCTCTGGTGAGTGATATTGGCTGGTGTAACCTAGATTTTAAATACCTTCCATTTAAGGCTGGAGAAATTCATTTTAATTAAAATGAACGGATTTTTTCTTGATCGTATTTTAGCACACATATACACACTCACGCACATCTGTGTTCAGAATTGATAAAGAAAGAACTCTGGTTAAATAATCCACTTTTGTCTGACAACGGAATCCGTTATAGAGGTGCAAATATGCAGAAAGCTATTTGGAAATGCATCCTAGTAGTTGTCAGGTTTTATTATGCAGGAAGGTGTCATGTTTGTTACGAAGCTGAGTGCAGATGGCAGAGTGGAAGAAATGGATCACTAATTTTAACAATGATTAATGAACAGAGATAGAAAATGAATTACATTGGACTATCGGAGGCAAGAAATATTTTTGTGAAAATTTTGACTCATCTGCTGTGCTGTTCTCTGCAAATTATTTTCAGAAATTCTATATGTTGTCAACAGTTGACTGCATTTTCCATTACTGTCTATTTCTGTTCTTAAGTACTTTTGTATTATTAGAGATACATAATTTCAAAATACCAATACATTCCTGATTACTTAGAGAAAATATATGTAACAGGGTGGCTGTTCCATAGACGCTAGCCATAAAAGTCCTGTTTTATAATAATCTTTCATTCTTCCTCATTTTATCACTACATTAGGAATGCTTGATAAAAGGAAAGGGGGGTGGTGGAATCTCTTCTAGCACATACAGAATAAAGGAAAAATAGAAGCAAAGGTAGAAATGAAAATGGGTTCTAATGGCTTGTGGTTGAAGCTGCCACCAGCCCTGTCCCTCTTTGTGTCCTCTGATGGTGTGTTGGGGAGACAGGGACAGACCCACTCTGTGGTTCATGGCCCACCTGCTCCTGTCCTCTGTGGGTACAACCCCAAACCTCCCATCTCCCTGTTTTCTTTCAGACACAGGAAGTTATCACCAGTTCTTGAAGTTGGCCCAGCATTTTTTTTTCTCCGGTAGAGTAGATTTTTGCCGTAGCCCCATCTCTCTGCTTCAACGTCCCTGGTATTGATAGTGAATTTTTCTGATGCTTGAAAAGTCTTGTTTACTTCATAGGCCTCATTAGCAATCATGTGTGTGTGTGTGTGTGTGTGTGTGTTGTGTGAGACCTGCTAACAAATATGGTTCATTTGGTTTGATCTTTGCTCTTGATGGGACATACTTGTATATGATTTCTCATATGGAAAAATGGAGAGTGGTTTTTTCCCTTCCATCTTCTTCCCTTCCTCCTTCCCTCCCTCCCTTACCCTCTCCCTTATTTTCTCCTCCATCCCTTCCTTCCTTCCTTCCTTCCTTCCTTCCTTCCTTCCTTCCTTCCTTCCTTCCTTCCTGCCTTCCTGCCTTCCTGCCTTCCTGCCTTCCTGCCTTCCTGCCTTCCTGCCTTCCTTCCTTTTCCTTCCTCCCTCCCTTCCTCCCTCCCTCCCCCTCCCTCCCTCCCTTCCTTCCTTCCTTTCTTTCTTTCTTTTTTGGTAAAGGTCTTAAATATGTTAGCTTTGAGGCATCTCGTTTTCCTGAGTTCCTCTGCAATGGAGAAGTGATTTACTCGTGTTTGGATCCTGTGTTGTAATTGGTAGGCACTTAATTCCATTCATCAGGAGCCACTTTGGTGGTGACATGAGTAAATTCTATAGTTAACATTTCAGGACGTTTACTGTTTCCAGGGACCCAGTCACAACTCAGCTGTGGATCTGTGGTTGGGTGTTAGTCCACCTCTCAGCCTGTGCTCTTTGATACGTGGCATGGCCATTAATTAGTATTAAAACCTAACAGCAAGCCCCTGTGGGGCTCTAATGACTCCCAGCTTTCCCCTGAGAAGAATTCCCCAGGGTTAAGCAGGACGAGAGGACAGGGTGTTTCTCACCCCTCCCAGCCCGTGGAGGCTGCTCAGGGATCTAGCTGTCACAGGTGGCAGAGCTGCCTGGTGCCTGAAGAAATGGACGATCTACTACTCCCTTCTCCTCCACACACACTTTCCAAGTTTCCAACTTGACTGTTTTATTTATGCTCTTGACCTGTAAAAACAAGCAGGCTGTTTAAAAAGCAAAAAGTACTTCCCATGATTAGAGTACTTAGAGTTGAACTAAATTGCAGAATGAAGAGGACATTCCTCGTCTCGACAGCAGGCAGCGTGGTGGAGGCTTTGCTTCCTGAGGATGGTCTGTGTTTCTACACATCAGAGTCCCCCAACCTCGCTGGTGGTGGGTTCCCCAAGAAAGGTTTCAGGTGCCTTCCCCTTTTCTCACATTTAGTGGTAGAGTCTTCATGAACATTTAAAACATGTTTGCAAATAGTTCTAAGTCAAGTAGTTCGCATATAATTGTGGTCCTGATGGGAAAATACTCTGGAAAAACAACTCGGGATACAAGGCGAGTCCTGTTCATGTTACAGAGCGTAAGCTAAACACTGAGGGCGCACACGCGGTCTTGAGTGAACAAGGTAGGAAAGGCTCCAGGGAGCCAATTTAGAATGTGGCTTAAGGCAGGCGTGGCTTTTGGCATCTTTCTTTTGGCACGTGAGTCACACAGCGGTGGTCTCTGGAGTTCCCCTAGAAGTGGGGCCGCCTGCCTCGGGTGGCCCTGAGGCATGGGGCTGTAGGTGGTGGGTGTAGAGAGAGGGATGTGTGGGGTGTTAGGCCATCAGGAAAGGCCCCACGTGTACGAGGCCGGGAGGGGACAGTGGTCACTCACCCGGAGTCCAGCTAGAAGCTACGTAGGGGTAACCTAATGGTGTGGGATGAGGAAGGGGGTTAGGCAGGGAGGGCAAGCCATACCGTCATGGATGGAGAGATCAGGAGGAATAACAAAGAAATCAGAGCTGATCCACTTAAGAGACAAGTGAATCCTAAATATAGACCTGTCTCTGTGATTCATGGTTTGGGTTGCTTTTGGGTGGATGATCTATAGTAATAATTTGAGGGCGTTTGCATCTTAGACATTTGGATCTAAGTGCCAGGGAACGAGTTGGTGCTCAGGCTTCTTTCTTCCTTCAAATACAAAAATCTTCAGGTTGTTTAATCTGAGCACACTAATGTCTGCGGGAATGTGTTTTCGGGCATGCGCCCATGGTAAGCCCATCCTGAGGTTCTGCTTAGATGTATGAAGGTGCCACGGCGACACGTTTATTGGCGTGGTCTGCACACCTCCATTCACCGGGACGGGTGGCACCAGGTGGTGAGAACAAGTCAAACCTGTTTCTAGCTGGTTCCCGGTTTTCAGAAACAGCCCTGCTTACTTTTCTACACTCTTCATCAGTTTCTTTTTCCACTTGTAATTACCTGACAATTGATCGGACCTAACTCATCAAATCAGACCTGAAGAAAAAAATGATTTGAAAAACTATTTAAAAAATATCTAATTTAAGGAAAGTTCATCCAAACCCCCACACCTCTTTGGCCACAATTGTTGGTATTTTCAGAGACTGCACGTTTGATTTGGTGACACCCAGGCACGTGAACCAAAGACCCACCTGCCTGCAATTCTGCATGGACACAAATCTCTAGCCATCCTGTGAGTGTGCCTTTTGAGTCTCCCAACCTCTGGATCCTCTATTTAAGTTCAACTAAGTTGAGTAATTTTATAATATGGTCCTATAGCATGAGCAGGAGAATATGCAAGATGCCTGTCATTCTTCTGTTACCTCAGGTAAATAACTGATTGACCTTTTTGGGGCTCTGATACTTTACTAATCAGAACCTGAAATCTGTATAACAACACTTCATTTACTTGATAGACAAAAGAACAATTGCACTTGAAGTAATGTGATTTCTAAATAGACACTGCCTGTCAAAAATAAATGCATTAGAAGTAAAATGTAGCTCAAGGAGACAATTAGCAAACAGAGGTGACACCGTAAACAGGTGCACCCATTATTCCCAAAGCTTGTGGCAATATATTCGCGTCTTTTAGAGTGATGGAAGATCATGTGACGGTTTGGTGAATTATCTATCGGCATCATCTGACTGATGAAGCCCGCTGTTGTTGCAGATCATTTAAAAATGCATCTCACAAATTACATGGTAGCTGGGAAAAATGCAGGTTTTTTTTTTTTTTTTAAAGAACAATGCTTTTCTAAAGCTATGTGCTAGCATACATAATTTTTTCTTCAAAAGGATGGAAACCATTTCATTATGCTGGGTATACAGTCGGTTAAGGTTGTGTAAATTCATTACAATGTTTGTTAATGTATAAAACATTTTCCATTCTGGTTTTAGTGACATTGGAATTTTTTCTATAATGTGCCATTTCAGAAACATCTGCCATCCCTTGTTACCTGTGGGCAGAAGAAAGAGAGACTGTGCTCTTTCTAAGAATGTTTGTAGAGTTCTTACCAAAATGGAAAAGGCTTGGAAGATGAGATGAAAAGTTATTTTTCCTTTCCTTAAGCTGTTAGGTTTGAATTTTCTGGAACAGGAACTTGAGACAACCAGAAGGGGCCTGCCATTGGTCTGTTTGACAGGCCAGGCTTGGAAAGGACCAGGCTTCCTTGGGACTTCTCCCGCTCTGCATTGTCCAGCCTTGTTCTCCTGGGAGAGGTAGGTGCACCCTCAGGGTGCATTGTCCTGGGAGCTTTCCCTGTTTTTTTTTTTTTTTTTTTTTTTTTTTTTATCTGTCACCTTTGCTTTTTCTGGTATGGTATGATTGATATGATATGATATGATTGATATGATATGATTGCTATGATATTATATATGTTGGAGCAATGGTTTTGGCAATGACTATTTCTTCTAGTTACTATAAAATTACAGGAAAACAATGAGAAATATTTAACATGGCCTCCAAATTAGTCTGCCCTTGACTTTCAGAGGCCTTCTTCAGAATAACTAGTAGCTGGGGCTAAATTTAATAAGGAACTGAAGGTAAAAACACTTAGGACTGCAGCATTTTGATCTCACACTCTGCCCTGATAGGAAAATGAAGGGAAAACACCATCCTCTTGTAGCATTCCTGACACCCTCTGCTTTCTTGCTCTTTTCCAGTTGGGGATGGGGTGGCTTGTGACTGTTTTTATACCACTGCCTGGTCTCTCATCCCTGTCGGTTCTTTTTGAAGCCTCCAAGTTTCTCTCTTGGCACCTGAAACAACCTGGACTGGACTCTGGTGGCGTGTTCAGCCTGAGGAACGGGAATGGTCTATGCGAGGGGTGAGCCTTGAGAGGTAGACGCTGGGTCTGGCTGACCTAGACTCTTGTCTAGAGACGCAAGTCAGTTCATTCTCTCAATGGAAATAACAACAACAATAAAACTCTCACCAAAGTAAGGAAGTGACTATGTGAGGTCTCCAGCCCTTGGCCAAGTGCCTAAGCCACCTCTCTGGGATTTCCTGGACATCAGCTTGTCAAGGTAGTAGAAGCCAGAAGGCTTCTGAAGGACCCTGAATCTCTCAGCCCTGGAGAGATTTCCTGATTTACAGAAGTGGAAGTATTCCAGCCAGAGAGGAGAAGCTCACTTGGCTTCCTCAAAGCTGTTCTTTCCCCTTTCCCTTTTGGATACCCATTTCAGTCAGTGGCCATTATTCTCCAACGGCCAGGCAACATCCATTTATTAATACATTTGGGACCTGGAGTTTTGGAAGATGTGAAATCAAAGATTCACATGAAGTGTGTTGTCGACTGTGTTTATGAACACACACTTCCAGGTGTACACACACCCACAACGTGTATGTACACATGCACACAGAAAAGACCAGAAGGAAATGTACCCATATATAACAACCATCATGCAGCTGATAGATGGTGGGTTATTGTTATTTTCTTCTTTATAACATTTTGTCTGTTATAAATTTTCTACAAATGAGCATATATTACTTTAATAATCAAACAATTTTACAAAACTGAAATGTAAATGAGCTACAACAGAAAAGGGACACATGTCAAGTAGCATTGGAGATGGTTTGATAAGAACTTGTACAACTCTCATTTTGACTTGAGAGAAGATCCGTGGAATCAACATTTCAAGTGATATTGATGATAATATATTTCCTCTAAAAATCTGCTTAAGAAAATAAATGAATTTTTATTTGGCTGTCAAAATGGCTCAACGAGACAAATCTTCATAAAACTCATTTTTTTCAGCTAAGCTCTCAATCAGCACTGTACAATAGAAATAAAATGCAAGCCATGAGTGCAAGCCTGGTATGCAATTTTAAGTTTTCTAATAGCCATAGTTAAAAAGGCAAAAAGAAAAAATGAAATTCACTGTAACAGAATATATTTTATTGAATTCAGTGCATCTAAAATATTTCAATATGTAAACTATAAAAAATATGAATGCGATATTTTGTGTTCTTCTAAATGTGGTTTGTATTTTATACTTCCAGCACCTCTCATTTTGGACGGGCAACATTTCAAATGCACGGCTAGTGGCCACCATATTGGAAAGCAGAGTTCCATGCGATGACCCAATAGTCAAGCAATATTTGATGCAGCACCATATTTGAATAGCAAAATTACCTGCAGTGAAGTGTGGGTGAAATAGAAAACAGGCCTTTGATGCTTTCCAGTTATACCACATTTCTTCCTAAAGATAAGCTGCTTCTTGGGCTGCCTTGTGTTTTGATCAGGATATGAAATATCTTCTATAAGAAGTTAAATATTTTTAGTTCATGTGGTGATACAATCTACTGGAAAGCATTTAAAATATCCTGGCATTTTCCTTCTTTTGCATTACTTAGTACTGGGGGCAAAGGGTGTCTTGTGGAGTCTTGAGCTGATGTGGGACCTGTCTGCATCCTCGTTGTGTGGTGCAAAATTTGGGGCCAGGCTGGGCAAAGATACCGGGTGACCTGAGGCTCAGGGAGGGCCGGCCAGGCCCTGGCTCTTGGGGAACTTGTTCTCCTGGCACCTTGAGGCTCTGGCACTACACCAGCTTGGCAGCTTGATGCTCGGTGGCTGACCCTTGTGGGAATCACCTGCTTCTTTCCTTAAGGAGACTGGCCTGTGGGACTATGGGGCGGGTTCCCCTTTTCCGCGTGGTCCTGGGTCAGCATCACCCATCTTGCGATGATTGACAGGAGGTCTGGGCGTGCTCCTAGGATGCAGACGTGGGGGCCATTGGGAGTATCTGATCAGTCGATTGCCTCAGAGGTGGGGTTTCCCAGGGCTGTTAAGGATAGAAACACTGTGGGAAACAGTGAGGGCGAGCACTTCACAGCTCCAGCCATGGAATTGGATGGCCGAGATTTAAGGCCTGGCTCCCCACTCATAGCTCTTCACCTTGGGCCACTTTCTTCACCACTTGTGCCTCAGTTTCCCATCCATAAATGAGCTCCCTTCTGGGGTGGTTGTGAGCATGAGGTGAGACAGTACATGTTAGTACTTTGGACTCTGGTTGGCAAAAGGCAAGTGCCCCAAAAATGTTAGTTGTCACTCCTATTTGAGCTCAGGAGTGGTTATGTGTGTGTGTGTAAATAAATTCTGGTTGTTTCCTGGACCTTATTTCTTTAATGGCTCAAGTGTTCCTGCCTCCTGTACCCTCAGCCTGGACTGTCTTCCCTCTCTCTTCACTTTTCCCTGCTGTGCCTCTTCCCTTTCTCAGGGCTGTTTTGACTATGAATTAATTGTAGGTTGGGTTACTTGCAAGCAATAATCAAAGTCAATAAACTTCAAAATGATGGGAAGGACCAGGGCCACTGGGGGAGTGCAGGGGGACCACGGGGGCTCCTGGTGGCTGCGGAGTGGGGTAGAGTGTACTTTCCATATTTCTTCAGAAGGGACACAGAGTGTTTCAGATTGTCCCTGAAAAGCTCAGATGCAAAACTTTGGAAATCTGAGCGAGAGGGGACAGTTTCCAAACAGCTATTCTTATCTTTCGCCAGCAAGCCTGAGCTCAGTGGAATGTAGAGTTAAACTTGGAATTTCTTGGCAAGGGTTAATAATCAATGTAGATCTCCTAACAAAGGAGATGCTGCCTTATTATACTGGGAAAGTTTTTTTTTTTTTTTTTTTCTTAACTGTCAGTGAAGCAGTACTAATTATTACTCCAGTGTAAATGAGGTCATTTCCTATTAAGAGAACAAAATGCTTAGCCTCGCCTTGCCAATTCATACCAACTATTTTTCACACATACTCAGCTTTTTAGTTTTTTTAAAAAAATTTTGATAAAATCCATTCATTTGTATTAGAAAAGTGTAAACCGTCGCAATAATAGTTGCCGATGATTACCCAAATGAGCTTTTGTAATGTGTGGGTTGTTTGAATACCATGTGTTAGCTATGGAACAATTAGGCAGCTGAATGGATCTTTAAAACAATCAGATACTTTTATCTCCCTGAAAAAATACATTCCTTGGATGGGTACTGTTAAACCGTAAATTCCGGGGAACATTAAACTCACGTCACAACTTTCCGATATATGTTGATCAAGGACAAAAAGACATCCAAATATCTTGTCTTCATGTTTTCATTTTTTTTATGCAAGCAAAAAGATTTAAGGAATATTGTAGCAAACAAAGGGTAATTGTTTTAGCCCAGATGTTGCTTTTGCACAACAAGCAGGTTACAATGTTCCCACAGAGCTGATGAGCCCAATCAGGGAAATGATTAAAAATTGATTTTGTCCCTGTAATTACAGTATGTAAACTACTTAGCTTGGATTGCAAAGGAAGTGATTTTCTAATTACGTATATACTCTGGTGTCTAATGATTGGTTTTTTGAAGTAATGAAGAGAGAGCACTAACGACTCCTTGGTGTTCTGTTGTTTAAGAAAGACCATCTTTAGAGTAAGCAGCAACAGACAAAGAGTTTAAATTGAATTTTCAACACTGTTAATGTGCACATGGATTTGTTTATTAAAGAGACAGGGATGTAATTTGATTGGCTCTGAGCATCTTGGCTTTTTTTTTCATGCTAAAGCATGTAAAAATACATGCACTGGGCAGGCAGACTGACGGAAGACGCCTCTCCTTTCCCCTGTCACCCCTGCACCTGGTCTGATAGCGCGGGGTCTCAGGTTCTTGTGAGTGTCTGGTATCTGTATATCCTGAAAACATTTAGATGGAACAGGTATCAGATAGCTTCCCCATCAAAGTTATTTTCATCTTAACATGGAAGAAGAGGCTTCCTCTGGAAGCATGTCTGGATGGTCCAGCGCACCCTCTGTTATAATATTTCATCTGTGTCCTAGAATGCTGGGCTCTGGGTAGGGTGGAAGCTGTCGCCCCCACCCGCCACCCCCTGGCTGCACATCACACACATTTGCCCACGCACACACGTGCACACACAGGTGCTAGGATCTGTGTTTGGAGGCCTGGGTACAGTGGTTGTAGGACCCTGTGGAGTGGGCTGGTGGGGTTTAGAGAAGAACTGGTTGAGTTCAGAGTGTTTTTTTCTCCCATTGGAGATGCTTTGTGGCTCTGTTGATTAACAACTCCTCGGACACCTGCATGGGCAGAAGTTCAAAGGGGGTGACTGTTTCTCGGGGGGTAGGGTGTGCCTCCTGGGAGATGGTGGGCCTTGGCAGACCCTCCTCTCCCTGGGCCCCATCCTCCCCTCCAGGAGCTCTGTGTGGGCGAACAAGGACAGGAGCCCCAGGCTGCAGGTGGCTTGGGAGTCGGTGCCATGTGCCCCCAGGGTCCCCCACCTGGAGGAGTGCAGGCTGGTTCTGGGCGGCTCTTCCTCCTGGTTTCTAGCTCAGCTCTGTATTGAGACACATCCTGAATCTGACCGCTTCTCTCCATCTCCACGGCTCTCACAACAGGTGAAGTCAGTGTCCTGTCCCACCTTTAATGGCAGCTGCCTCCCCTCTGGGCCTCTCTGCCTCTGCTCAGGTCCGCTCTTCTTTTCTCAGCAGCCAGAGCCATCTTTTTTACCATGTACATCAGATCATGTTACTCCCTTGCTCAAAATCCAGCATTGGTGCAGAATAAAATCCAAATTTTCTCACCGTGCATGACAAGGCTCCTCATGATGTGGATCTTTAGTAGCCCATCTTCTCTCATTTTCTCACTCACTAACTCTGTCCTGCCTGTATGGACCTTCTTGCAGTTCCTTAAAAGCATCGCATCTCCTCTTGACCTCAGGGCCTTTGCACTCACTGTTTTCTCTGCTAGGAAATTTCTTCCTTTTACGGAAAAAGGAAATCCTGGTTCCCAGGAGACTAGGGTTCTGAGGACTGGTGGCAGAGGCTGCTAGGCATCACTGCATCTTGGCCTCTTGGACCTGTTAGCGACAGGACCTTTCTCTAGGCAGAGTCCCGCTGGGTAGAGTCTCTCTCTCTCAATCCTTTTTTCCCAGCTCTTTTCTGCAAGGAGAGCAGTTGATATGGCTCCCACCTGCCCTGGACTTCTCAGACTCCTCAGCAGATAGCCCTGTTCCTGCTGCTGGGCCTCCGAGGGAACCCTGGGGTACAGTGGGCCTTTGTCTCTGCAAGAATATGTTCTGCTTCCCTACCTGGAGCAGGACATGGACTGCGCAGGAGGGAATTCAACTCACTCTTTCTTCTTTCACCACCAACCCTTCCATTCTTCCATCTACATCACCCTTCCATTCTCTCCTTTTCCTCCCTCCCCCTCTCCCTCCTTCCCTCCCTTCTTTTCTTCCTTCCTTGCTTTTATCCTCCCTCCCTCCCATCTCCATCTTCCCATCAATTCCATCCCTCCATCTATCCTCTATCTCTACCTTTGTTCTCCCTCCTGGCCTCTCTCCTTCCCTTCTTTTCTTCCTTTCTTTCCTTCCTCCCTCCCATCCATTTGATATTTACTGAGCTCAAGTTCTTCTGTTAGAGGTTAGGGCCCTAGAGGCGAACCTGAACGAGCACTTGTCCTGTGAGCTGGGAGGTGATGCATGGGAAGCCCTCTGTGTGGGAAGCCCTCTGCATGATGTCTGGTTTTTGCTATGCCCTCAGTAAATGGTCATTCTTGTTGCCACTATCGTGGCCTTCAAGTTGTCATGGCATAGAAAGGGAGGTGGGTATGCAATGACCCTGGGAAAGCTGCCTGTTAGCCTCCAAGAAGGCTGTCTGTGCTAAACTTGGGGCTGGGTACAGAGGGTACTGGTGGTGGCGGTGCCACACCTGCTGCCCACCTCTGGGTTTGCTAATCACCTCCTCTCTCCGCATTTAGGCTCAAGTCTGCAGCTGGGCTCTCACCTGCCCAGTGAGGATTTCTGGGAACTGCCCAGGAAACTGGGGCTCTGCTGAGAGCTTCCATTGTGGCTGCCCCCAAGAGAACTCTGGAGAAAGGAGCATGCCCTGTCCCTTCCTGGGGGCCCCTGTGTTCTGTCCTGCCTGCTCAGGCCCCCCTCCTCCTTTGGGCAGCAGAAGTGCCAGTGCAGAGCCAGCCATGGGTCTGAGTCCAGTGAAGAGGGGTGGGCCTCTGGGTGGGCACTGCTCTGCCTGCAGAATTCACAGCGATGGATGCTCAGTGGGCCTGCTGCCTGCCAGAGTGGACCAGAGCTGCCATTGGCCTCCCCTTTCTTTTCAGTCTTATGTCCCCATATCTTCTATCTTCCCTGCCTCCCTTCAAAGCCTCTCTGTCACAGCTTCCCATCGCTTCCCTGCCTCCTCTTCCTCGAGGGGCCTCTGAAGTTCCTCATGCTCCATGAGGTCCCTCTCCCTGCCCGCTTCTGCTTCCTGCCCTTTACCTACCCCAGAAAGTCTTCACCCAGGAAACTAGTGCTCAGGATCCTCCCCTCTGGCCCTGGTAGAGCCTTATTTGGCCCCCTTTTCAGGATCACAGCCACCCTGCACTTCTTCTGCTCTTAGAATTCCACCCCCACTCCCTGCCCTTGTCAAGGCCTCTGAGTCTTTGTCCTTCTTCACCTCCATTCCTGCTCCATCCCTGTCTCCACTGAGACCCTACCTTCTGCTCTCCCTTGGGGGCTCAGCTCTCTGGCACCCTCCCCTGCTGATGCCCCACCTCCGACCTGCTCTCTTGGCCTAGACTTCATATAGTGGATCTTTCTGTTTTCCATGGCAGACCTGGCCACGGATGCTGGGAGGGGAGTCTGTGGGCCACTGAGTGGATGGTTCCCCTAAACTCATTCACTCTCAGGTGCTGGTAGCGGAAGATGCCTGGATTTGCATCTGATCTGCCTTTGAAAAGGGAAGCTGGGGCTACCAATCTAGAGTGGTAGGATTTCAGATACTGAAACACATCCGTGAAGGTAGTTTTTTTTTGGGGGGGGTGGGAGGTGGCTATCCTTTTTGCCCGAGCCCCCCACCCCCCTTGATGCATGCCAGGTTTTCTGCTGTATTTAATCTTTGTAATCTGCCCCTCTCACCCCTCCTCTGATCTGGAGGTAGCTGCACCAAACTGGGCTTGTGGGCAGCATCTCTTGGATGGCCACACCCCCCTCCCCAGCCCTCAGGCCTCTCCATGTGAGGTTCTTCTGGGGTCCTGGGCAGAGGGGAGGCCTCAGGTCAGGGCCTTGCCCCTGTTAGATCTCTGACTTTATTAGAACTAAATACCAGTTACTTACTTGCACCAGAAGAGCTGTTGCTTTAATTGAAGGAGACAAAATTACTGCACTGGCATTTTCCTTGCTTCCCACCTCTGAATCCAGAGATCCTCAGTGGTTGGGTCCAGTCACCTTTCTCCAGCTTGCAGTGATTTTAATGACACCAAACACCATGAACCCACTCCTACATAGAGTGTCTCAGAAAGGCCCAAATGGAACTAACTCAATTTACTTCTCTAAGGTTCTAGCATGGCCTCTAATCATTTGCTCCCTGCCATGCTTGCATTAAGTGTGTTGGGCTAACCTTACCCACACAGGTCAGCCACCTTTTGATAACCCCTTCAATAATTCAGGAGAGCATCTAAGAGGGCACTGCCTCCGAGGTAGCCACGGTGCCCTGTGCTGGGGCCTGTAATGATTTAGGGCCTTTACCCTGATGGGCTCGCTCCCATCACTGCCCTGCTTACAGACTGCAGGAGACGTTGATGTTCAGATCAATGGCGTGAAGTCGAAGGACGACCAGGTATGGGGCTTCCCGAGATGAAACCTCCCTTTCACTGGAATGTACAAAATTTCTAAGTGAACAGCCCCTGGAGAACAGACCAAGAATTTTGCAGGTCATGAGCTTGGATATGAAATCTGAGCTCCCTTTTCTTGCGACCCCTTTTCTTGTGACCCCACCCCCTATCACTAAACATAAGGAGTTTTGTGAGCAAAGCAAATAAGTCTTCTCAGAGCTGACCTGTTTAGCTCAGCATTAGAATGGAAGTTTGGAAAACATAGCATCCAGCATTCATTTTCCATTCTTTAGATTTTAATGTTGAATGATAGAGAAAAAAACAAAGTGTTAAAAATAATGATTGAGATAAGAGAGAGAGAGAGAGCGAGAGAGAGGCAGAACCTAGTAATTTCTTTCTGTGTTGCTGGATGGTTGAGATGTAAACTTTTGCTTTATGTCACAAGATAAGCATGTAGAAATTTGTTTACAAATAGTGACGTCCCTGTTGCACTCTGAGAAAACACTTGTAGTACACAGTCAGCAAACACCTTTTTGGTTGCCAGAGAAGAATCTTGGAACTGAATGGCGTGTTGCAAACCTTTGATTTGAGGTTCAGTCTTTGTGGGTTGGCGCTGCCACCATGGGCCCTTATCCCAAATGCATCTTCTGGCTTCCCACTTGCAGATGTCCTTGAACCCATACCTAAATTCTAGTTCTATAATTTTAGAATTTACTACTCTGGGCTCAGTAAAATATAATCTATCAAGGGGGAACTTTTGCTTGCCCTATAAAATCCCTTCTGTAACATGACAAACAAATTAGATTCTGAATTGTGCAGCTCCTGAGGAGTGAGCTGGACCAAGGAGTGTGTGGGATTAGCTGACTTGCTCACAGGTTGGGGGTTTGCCTTGATTGCTGAAGCCAACGGCTCTGCAACCATTGCGGATCAGCACCTCAGCTTTCCATTTAGGCTCTTATCTCATCCAAGCATGCCATGGTAGATGAAATCATCTACCAGGATTCATTTCAGTTCTAGAACAGAATAAAAAAGCAAAAAATGGAATTGGCTGCTGCTTTGCTGGTCTTGGTTCAGGAAAGAGGACTTTGATGCCAAACACAACATCCCGAAGCCTCAGTTGCTGGTTCCTGGTTTGGACCCATGGAGTACTGTCCTGATAGCTGAATGGGCTTGGCCAACTGAAATTTGGAAGGAAATTTGGTCTGTCTACTGTAGGGGGTTTCTTAAATCATGGAGAAAAAAGCAAAACCCATGAGTACCTCCTCAGTGCCTCACTTTCAGAATCTGAGAGAGAGAGAAAGAGAGAGAGAGAGAGAGAGAGAGAGAGAGAGAGAGAGAGAGAGAGAGGAAGAGAAGAGAACCCTTGTTTGCTCTTTTTTCCCCTTCTGTCCCATCTAGAGAAGAGATGGTTTGGAGCCCCCCCACCGCCCTTTTTTGGTTTTTTTTTTTTTTGCAGGTGGTAACTTCCCACTGAGAAGAAGCTGAGCAAATTGGGTTCATTGCAGTGAAGGTCACATATTTCCCATTTTTAAAATTGCTCAAAGAATTGGGGCACTGGAGCTATCAAATAATTTTAGACTCTCAACCAACCCAGCAAATTTTGCCTAGGATGAATGCTGTTTATGTGTCTTATTGAAGTCAATGTATTTGACCTTTAAAATTTCTAACAGGTCTTATTTTTGCAGTTCCTGGCCACCACGGCTTTAAGACTGTCCTTCATCTGGGAGGGAGATCCGTTGCTTTAAGACTTGCCTGGTAAGGAGCCCTGTTTTGTAGTCTGTTGGAGTGATGTCTGTCTGTGAGTGTGCGGGGGGTATGGACCTAAGCTGCCTTCCCTGGGTCTTGTAGATCCCTGTGCTCTCCCAGGTACCCCCTTTCAATCTGTGCACTGAGGAGAAGCTTCTAGATTCAAAGGTCTCTGGGATCCATCATGGGTCCCAGGTCTTTGGGGTGGGATGGGTGTACGTGTCTCTCGAGGGGGTCACAGAGGCGGCCAATCCCTGGGAGGCTGACTTCTTTCTCTCTTATGGAATATCCTTAAGAGTTACTTTCTACCAGCCCACAGAGCTTGTGGGCCAGTAGGGCTGCTGCCATGAGCCAAGGACTCCTTCGTAGCCGTGGCCTCTGTTCATTCCCTTGCACTTCCCAAGTGGTGTGTGGTCTTGGAGGAAACCTGTCCCAGAACAGCTCTGTGTTTGGCATCCCAGTCTGACCTGAGATCACACGTTCAGTCATCAAGTGTCTTCCCAGCATAGAAGCTGATGAAAACTTAAAATAAAATAAAAAAGGCAGGGCAGTCCAGGCATTTGATGTCTTTGGCTGCCTCATTGGAGGCTGCCCCTGACATCTCCATAAATTCCCCCTCGCATCTAATTAGCCAAACCCACCTTCTCCTGACCATGTGCCTCTGAAGTCACCCCATAAATGGGGAAATTGATAGCAGAATTGTGCACTCAGAAATTAATTTTATAAGGTACTGAATATATATATATATATTTTTTTTTATTGTGACTCTATCGTGTTGAAAAAGTGCTTACTTCTGATTTTGTGGATATTACTGACCGTGGATTACTTTTATTTTGGTTTTTACACAACAGTTATATTAGAAATGTGCTGTTTTATTCTTACCTTCTTAGTAAAAATCCTTTTATCACACAATGGGTAATTTATATCCATTACCAGGCCTTTCAATCCTTTTCAGTGGGGCTGTCAGTGCCGTTGGCACAGTAATGATTAATGTGATCTAATAATAGTGTGCCATTATATTACCTTAGTAAAACATGTACCAACATCCTATTCGGATCTACCAAATTCATAGCTTCCTATAATATTTTTGTTGAAAGACAGGATTACTATTTTTCAAAGCTGATTTTCCCCCTTTAACATATTTAATGAAATTCACAATTCTTTGCCTTAGTCATCTCGGCCATGTGGATGGGCTTGATGGGTGAATTCTGCCTCCGTCGGCTCTGTTGTGATTTGTCAGGCAAGAGATCCAACAGTCCTGGCGATCTAGTGGGGAGATTACTTTGTGTTGGGCCTGAGTTGTTGTGGCTTTAAGTGGAAAAAAATTGCAGGCTTTCCAGCCTCTTCTAACTTGTAATAAGGGAGGTGGGTTTCAGATCAAAAGGCAAGAGAGTGAGTGATTCTGCTCCAAGTCTCTCTTTCTTCCTGCCCTTCTTTTATCCTCTCTTCTGTCACCTGCTACAGGCTGCTGGCGAACAGGCTGGGTAGGCAGCCAGTGGAAGTAACTTCAAGCCACTCTCCCAGGGAAGGCGCCTTCCTGACCTGTCCTTTCCTCCCTCTGGCATCAGTTTAACCTTTCTGGGTCTAACGCAGGGCTTCTCAGCCTCGATGCCGTCGACATTTTGGCCCCGATCATTCTATGTATGGGGGGTTGTCCTGTGCATCGTAGGCTGTATAGCAGAATCCCCGTCCCCCTGTTGTGACAACCGAAAGTGTCTCTAGAAATTGCCAAATGTCCCCTGAAAGGCACAGTCAACCCCGGTTCAGAACCGCTGGGCGAAGGGGTTAGGGACATACACAGATATTTTGGAGTTTAGGGGAACCCCAACCGGACTTCCAGAGTCTCACGGCGCTTCTCGGGAAATCTTTGACATTTAGAGAGAACACGTGTAGATGCCAGCGACATTCTGTGCCCTTTCCTTGGCTGAGATCCAGCGCTCTTACGTCTTTCTCTCTCCTACCCTGTCGCAGAGAGCGGCCCTAGCGAGGGCCAGAGTCTTAGCATCTTCCACTTAAACCCTTATAATCCCACTCATGATTGATATCGTTCCACCTTTTGGAAGGACTTTAAAATCTGTGTCAACGAAGCATGACATTATTGTAGCGCAGGTGAGATGTATTCAAACAATTACACACTCAAATCGAAGTGGGAAGGTTTGTCCTTCCATCCCGGTACCTTTGTGATATAGCTTTAGCTAATGCCTTGGCCTCCGCAGCCCCAGGAACCTTCAGCAGAAAAATAAATGGGAAGAAACAGGTGTGGCCCTTGATATCGCTCAGCTTGACTATTTGGGCTTCCTAGGGGTAGGGGGCAGGGGAGGAAGAGCACAGAAGAGAGAGAGAGAGTGAGAGTGATCCTTGTTTTTGATTCAGAACAAAAATTACTGCTGCAACATTGGCTATAAGTGTGCAATCAACTGAAATCAGGAAAAGTATTTTGAATACAAAATTTATATTGAAATACTTGAATCTTGATACATGTGCACCCACATTTGTGTATATATTTATATCAAGGATAGAGAATATGAGTAATAAAGCTTTTGTCATAAAAATACTGCCTGCAGTATTTGCCCTTGGATGTTTCTGCCACATTGGAAAACATTTTTGTACTGTTAATATTTCTATATAAGACACTCTTGTTTGTTTTTACAACTGATACTTGATGATAACAAGTGAGAAAATGGCTCTGATTTACCTTTGAGTTTGGAAGATTTTAAATACATAGTGATGTTTAGTGCAGGAAGCAATTTGGGACCTACTCGCCTCTTTACTGGTTTCTGGTCTGTCTCTGCCACTACCAATGAGCCCCACAGGGTATGGGCTTGTGTGTTTTGTTCAGTGTTATTTCTCCAGTTTCTAGAATGGTGCCTGATGCATAGTAGACGCTCAATAAATCTCTGGTGAAGGGATGGTTGGATGGATGGATGGGTGAATGGATAGGACTCAATCTACCTTAGAACAGTGGGCCCAATGGTGCAAATGAAACCCCACTTTTGTTTTTTACCACCTCTTGACCCCTTGTCCTCCCAAACATTTTAAAACTCAAAATGGTAAGTTATGACAAGACATTATCATTATATCTTCTTTCCAATCCAGTCTTTAAAATAGAAAAAGAAAATATGTCTAGGACTGAGCTGGGCAATGTGTGAAAGCTGAAACCATGCAGAAACACTGTTGCCCCAAAATCTTTAAAAGTCCTCAGTGTTATTTACATAGGTGTTGGGACTGAAGACATGGAAGTAGAGTAGAGGAGGTGACTGCTCTCAAAGTGGGGCATGGGCAAGGAATTTTGGGGCCTCAGAAGACTTCCTGTGCAGACAACTCAGGAAGATTGCCCTTCTCCTCAGCAAGATTCTATAATTTACAATGTATTTCATATTCTTTGGGGGCCATCCTGGGGAGATAGGCAAAGTCTCTGGGGTTTCTAAGCCCAGGCATGGCATGTGCAAAGGACTAGCATATTGGAAAACTTATTCCCAGCACTAGGGACTGTCAATATCCCTGACTTAAATTACTGCACAATGAACATCACAGCTGTGCCAGTAAGAAAATAATGAAACAGAGAGATAACCACTAAACCTGGCAACTCTAGCAAGGCAAGCTGTACAGGTTTTGGAAGCAGAGACCTGGATTGGAATCCTTATTCTGCCACTCTGTCATTACATGGCTGTTAAGGCACCTGACATCATCGAGCCTCACTTTTCTCATCCGTAAAATAGGAATGTCTATAAAGACAATGTGGTAGATTGCATGGGTAATTTGTGCGATGTGTTTAAAGCAACGCCTACCTCAAAGTAAGCACTTAATAAATGCGCTGCTGTTCCTTTTCTCTGATTTGTCATATTTTGTACTTTCCCCCTCTTTATTCGAGATCAATGGAAGTAGAGGCCATTTTCAGATAATTAGCCTTTTCCCCCCAGGCTTATACTCAAGTTAGGGACCCTAGGATGTTGCTAGGCATGTGGTCTTCCCAGTAGCTCAAGGAACTTGGTTAGTAAGTTCAGAGGATCTCAGAAAGGCTGGTGAGTTTCCTAAATCATCTTCCTCCTAGCACTTCCTTTGTGAAGGAGCACTGTTGACACACCACTGGGGTCTGGGATTTATTTGGTGTTTGGGGAGCACATTCCTCGGATGGACGCCACGTGGTTCTGGTGGGTAGGAATAGCCAGCTGTTAAAAGGGAAGGGGAGGCCCTTGGAATTTCTCTCCCTCCCCTTTGCAAATAAGACTGCTACACGTCATTGCCTGGCTTTATATTTTTAGCTTCCACTGAAGTTTTTATGTTTTGCTTTTGGTTTATTATGTATGCAAGTATCTTGCTGATAAATTACATGTGTAATTGGACCATCGTAACCACTGCTAGTCAGCAACAACATATAATTAAATTCACCCTTGTAGTCATTGAACTTTTCTGGCCCGGACAAGATCATTGACCACTCCAAGGAGGGATGCGCCTCCATGTGTGAACTTGCAAGGGTCCGCAGGGCCTTGCCGCCCTGCCTGGCTCCCCGGCCCCCCAGCACACCCAGTGCATGTCTGCCCAGGTGCTGTGGAGGATTCCTTTTTGACAGTGGTGGGAAGGGTTGGATGGCCGGGGCTGGGAGGGTCCAGAGTGGGTACTTGGTAAAGATTCAGATGGGTAAATCTTGAAAATGTCTTCATTTGCACCGGTGCTGTCTTTTTACTTAGACCCCAATGTCCCTTCCACTTAGTTTCCATTTTCTTTGAATGTTTACTATGCTTGGGGATTGGCAAACTATATCCCGTGGGCCAAATTTTTGTTGTTGTTGTTGTACAGCCTGTGGAATGGTTTTTACATTTTTAAATAGTTGAAGAAAAAAATCCAGAGTAAAATAATGCTTCTTTACGTTTGAAAATTATATGAAATTCCAATTGTTAGTGTCCATCAATAAAGTTTTATTGAAACGTAGCCACTCCCATTTATTTACATAATGCCCATGACTGCTTTCACCCTATAACTGAAGAGTCCAGTAGTTGGGATGGAGACCATGTGGTCCGCAAAGCCCAAAATATTTCCGTTCTGGACCTTTATGGAAAACGCTGGCTGACCCTGCTGTAGGGTAAGAGCTTTATACTCGTTTATCTTATTTAATCCGCTTTGCAGATAAAGAAACTGAGGCTTAGAGAAGAGAAATAACTTGCACAGTCACACATCAGGATTCACATCCCTGTCCCGGTGACTCTCAACCTTGAACTCTTCCTCACCACTTCGAGCACTTCAGGCAGGGATTTTAGTAAGCCTGAGGTCAGGTGTAGTTGAAAAAGAAAATTGTTTTGTATTCAAATGTGATGCTATTGGGAGAGGAAGCAAATGAAGGGAGAGAACAAAGATGGGAAGATGGGTGAGCTGAGCTTCATCTCTTGCCTCTGTTTCAATTCTGAGAACTCTGCCTGCCCTGTGCTCTGAGGCAGGGTGAGTTCTCAGCTGTGCTGCTGGAGGGACATAGTTTCCTGGAGTCTGACCTGTCCACAAGCACAACATTTCCTCAGCATTAGAGGAAGAGCTAAGCCCATCTGTAACATCTTCTTGCATTAAAAAAGCGAATTATTCCATAAGCCAGAGGAAAGGAAGCCAGGGAACACAGGACAGAGTGTCGATTGAGTTTCTCGCCTTCATTTTTTCCCACTACAGTGTCTGGGGTAAACTCAAGGATAGATTTCTTTGGCCAGCTTCCAGTCCCTTTTGCCTTTGCCTCTTGGTTCTGAAGGTCCACTGGCATGTTGTAGCTAATGGGGCACCGAGCTGTTTTCTCTCTCTGCTTCCTGATCTCTTCATCCTCTTCTCCATCCTCCAGGACTTTCTTCTTTTTTTTTTCAAATAAGAGGTACTGGGGATTGAACCAAGGACCTCGTGCATGGGAAGCAGGCACTCAACTGCTGAGCTACATCTGCTCCCCAATAAGAGTTGTTTTTTCCTTTTGTTTGTTTGTTTTTAGGAGTTACCGGGGAATGAACTCGGGACCTCGTACATGGGAAACAGGCACTCAACCACTGAGCCATATCCGCTCCCCCTCCATGTTTTTAAATGATGTATAGGGTTGGTACCGGGAGCCTTCTGATATTGCTTGATACAGAGGACAAAGCATGGATCTTAATTTGTTCTTTCTTCAATGGAGAGCAAAGTCTTAGTTGATTTTTCATATTTGTGTAGATTATGGAAATAATCCGTCTATCCAAGTACTTAGGAGATGTTGAGGGCTCCAGGGAATGGTTAGTCTTGAGTCCATCTCAAGCAAATTGGCTGTGGTTCTCCTTTCATGTTTGAGAATGCACGACTTTTCTCCCCAGTAACTACTGCATTTCAACAATAGGCTAAAGCAGTTGCAGTGTGAAGCTCAACACTGTTTTTCATGAACTTTTGGCTGTGGTTTAAGTTCAGCAGAGCTGGACTCTTACCCTTACAGTTTTCTGGATCAATTCCTTTTGCACAAAGGAAAGTATGATAATCTGAGTTGTAGGATGATAATGTGATCGGCATGTTAGCACATTGCAAGAGAGACAGCAGTGACTCTGAATTTTGAGGTTCCTTCTTGAAAATTGGTGATGCTGTCTTAAACAAGATGTCCGTACCTAGGAGGTACGTGGGAAATATTTGAGGAATGAATTAGTCTGGTAATTGCTTTGTACCTGAGAATAAGTAGGAGAAATTTGTGATAACATATGCCCATGTATTTGGGAAATGGGGCTATTTATGGCTTTTTTTCTGCTTAAAAATTCAGATTGGGTCTTGTCCTGGTCTTGATCTTCACCTGCTCAGTAGGTGGTGGCAGCTGGTCCTTAACCTTGATCTGACTGTCCCCTTCTCTCCATCTTCCTGCCAATTAGCCATTTAGCCTTTATTGAGGGTCCTGGTGCTCAGTCCTGGTGGATATGATGTGTTGTGACATTGAGGAACTTACTGCCCAGAGAGTAAGGGACTTTGAGTGGAGATGGTGGAGTGTGTATGTGTGTGTATTTGCTGGTGGAGCGGGGGAGAGGAGTGTGCTGAATTTTCCCTACTCCAAAGACATTTTGATGGTCTTCTAAAAATTCTCCAAGAAGACAATAAAGTCTTCCTTGCTTTAGTCTTCTTGTATTTTTGTGTGTGGATTGTTTCATGTCTTCAAACGGTTAATAGCACAAAATGATGGTCTTCTGAGTGAGCTGACTTCCATTATAGAGCTTCTGTTCTCAACAAAATATAATTTGAGACAATATTCCATGCTCAAACGTAAGTATGGCCTATGCTGGAATCACTCACCAGATTTCTGTTTCTCTTCTCCAGGCCCCAGTAAGTACACTTGACCTCAGAGTTTCTAGAAAGGGGACACCCTAAATATGATCAGGCCCCCATTAATAGGACAGTGAGTGGCAAATGCCCCAGTTGATGGCCATGACTCTCCCACACCTTCCCTGGAAGGGGTTTTGGAGATTCTAGAAGGCCCTGTGGGAATCCCAGCTGGCTGCCCCCAGGCACCTCTGGATCCTGCTTCCTCAGGAGGACCAGGCCCTGCCCCTTCTCTCCTCTCCAGGCCTCGGGACTGAGGGCTGGGAGAAGGTTCCAATGGAAGGTTAAGGCCTGGACGGAGGCTGGGTGGGCATTGTGGAAGCCTCCTTCTGATCCCAGACCTGCTGCCATTGAGCTTGGTGGCCTTGGGGAAGCCCCAGACCCAAGCAGCCTCTGGCTCCCACCTGTAGGGTGAGTGGTTGGGACCACATGCTTCTAAGGCTCTTCCCTGGCCTTAAACAGAGCACCTGGGCCTGGGTCTCAGTCACCTCTGTGTGAGCACCCTGGGCATCTGGGGCACATGCAGATTCTGATTCAGGAGATCTGGGGGAACAAAGAGTCAGGGCCCTAGGTGATGCTTGGACATGCTGTGGGGAACAAGGGACTAGATTGGTGGTTCTCAACTGTGGCTGCTGATTAGAATCACCTAGGAAGCTTTTAAAAACCACCAATGTCTGGGCCCTTCCCCAGAACAATCAAAGCAGAATCCCTTGGTGTGTGGCTGCTCATGCTATGAGCCATTGGTGCAGTCCTGAGGCTCTCAGAATCGCCGGGGGTTGGGGGTGGGGTAGGGGCTGGTTAAGACACTAGTTTGGGACTCAGCCCAGATCTTCTGATTCTGAAGGCCTGGAGGGTGGCCCAAGAATTTGAATTTCCAACAAAGGGAGGCTGCTGTTGCTGATCCAGGGATTGCACCTTGAGACCCCCTGAGAACCCCTGGGTTCATTAAACATGAGGGAGTGGGAAGCTGGGGGCTCCAGGTTGTACCCGCTCCTCCAGCTAGCATCACCCCTGTCAGCATCTGTTTCCCACACTCAACTCCCTTGGTGGGCTTTCATTTGAAAAAGGCCTGTGGGTAGAAAAATCTCTCTAGTAAAGGCAAGAGTTTTCCTTGTGGGGATGTTCATTGGCTGACTGAGAAGAAAACCAGGCAAGATCCTTCGTCATCCTCCTTGCCAGATCCAGCCATTTTTGCCTCTTGTCTTTTCTGTCTTGTAGTAAGTGTTTCATGGCTGGACCTCATCTCTCTCTTGCAGTATAGATGCTGACACCTATTGGGAAGCTTCCGTGGGTCCCGGTGTCGGGCAGCTCAGCTCCTAGTGACGTCAGCTATAGGCAGCTATCTGTTGACTCCAGCGCCAGGCCCTGTCCTGGTTTTATATGCGTGATCTCATGTACATAAGTGCCTAGGATTATCCCATTTTGGAGAGCAGGACTCAAGTCTGCCTCTGGGTTTAGATGAGGGCAGGAGCTGTTGAGGCCAAAGGGAAGGGAGACCCCTTGTTGATAAGGCAATGGAGTGTGACTGCCAAGTCTTCGTCCCAGGTGGTGCTTTGGGAAGAGGGCAGAGCAGGACTCCATGGGCCTTTCAAGGCCAGGACCCCCCCACCCAAATGATGGGATTGGGCCCTTAGACAGTGCTCAGAGCCTCTGGCTGCCCACAGCAGCTGACCCTTCAGGCTAGGGTTCCGTGGCTGTCTCTTCTCTGTCAAAAGTCCTCATCTGGCAAAGGCTTCCTGGGGAAACTGGCCAGGGTGCTTCCTCATGGATGAGAGGGGTCTGGCTTGGGCAGAGGTGTCTGGGAGGGGGCTCTGGGAAGCAGCCCGGGAGAGGGATGGAGCCCTCCAGGGTCCAGGTTCTGCCTCTGTGCCTGCTGCCTCTGACCACAAAGTGCTGGCTTGGGCCGCCTTCCCTGCTGCCTGCCCCCAGCATCCCTGGGGGTTCAGGATGTGTCCAACATGGAGGGCTCCTGCTGAGATGTCATGTTAGAGAAGATTCTCCTGCCTATTCGCTTAATGTGCTTGTGTCAGAGGTGGGGGCTTCCCTGATTAAGGACCAGGGAGGCACAGGTAGGCATGTGGGCCTCTGAGTGGCATCTGGACCCTGGGGAGGGATGGGGGAGGGAGTGCAAGCATCCTTTGGCCCTCTTTTGAGCCACCTGCTGTCTTCCTTGCTCTTGCACTGGGTTCCCCTCTGTCACTGGGACTGGTGTTTGGCAGTAGAGGGCAAGACAGGAGAGCAAAGCTCACTGATGGGCTCCCCAGCCTGGGAAGGCCCACCCACTGGCCAGAATCTCGCTGCTGCTTCCCCGGGCCTTTGGCACTGAGACCCTTCCTAAGAGATTTTCTAAAGCCTGTTGAAGCCTGAAGTTCAGTCCAGCATCCATCAAGCTCAAGCATCTTCCCTTCGGTTTGTCCGTGTTCTATCTTAAACTTATAACGAGATGGATTGAACGAAAGACTGATTTGGAAACTCTCCAGTGACGTTAGACACTTTATTACCAAAGTATTTCTAGATGCAATTTTATAATCTCTTAGCATGCCTGGTGATGATATATGTGGGGAAAGTTTACATCCAGTTTAAAAGAAGTTCTATTTAAGTGCCTTTCTTAATAGAGTATGTCTGACCCTAGGCCACTTCTTTTTTGAACCCTGTAGGGTTTTATCACTGAACTTTAAAAAGATTGTTCAGTTCAGATGCCTGACATATTCTTGTAAGAGAGGAGAGGGACCTTTCTTTACCAACAGAGATTCTGATACAACCTCCCAGGGGTGTGTGGGGTATTGTCCTTTCTGTAGGGTGGCATGAGGATGTAACCGATGCCCTCTTTTTGAAGGATTGGATTTTGCAGGTGTTCTTGTAGAATTTGTGAAGAGGATGGCAATTCAGGTAAAGAAGTGGCCATGAGCTGGGGTCAAATTGTCTGGCGAGTCTAAATGAACAGCCCACGCATGCCGCGTGCCTGCAGCTTTATTGTCACACGTGCAGTACAGCCCAGGATGCTCAGGTGCCAGCCTGAGTAGAGTCTTCCCCAAGGACCACATGCCCTTCCTTGAGGAAACCCACTAAGTCCCCCTGAGCACTCTATTCCCTTTTGACTCATGACCTAATTTCGGACATCATCGTGTACTCCGAGTCAGGTCTAGCCCTTTTGTTACATCTGGACCAGGGAAGGCGTGCCCAGCATGTCCCCCTGTGTCCACCCTCATCACTAGTTGTGGGGGTCTGTGCCCCTCTCTATTTTGCTACAAGGGTGGAGGACCGCGGAGCAGGGAGCTGGGCGTGGCCAAGAACGGGCGCCCGAGTTTGATACCTAGTGCAGGGCTTTTCAAACGGAGGCTGGGCTCCGCCCACCACGGCACGGAGGAGTCTCTTTAGTCCAGATTCTGCGATGGTTGTTTGAATGAGGAGGGGTCCTTGAACCCCCATCGTAGAGATGGGGATCCTTTTAGCAGCCCAGGGCCAACGAATGACCTGTCAAACTATGGAAAAGTAGTTTGCTGATTCCATATCTTTGTTTCATTCCAAAGAAACTTTTTTGGAATGAATCTGGGCTTCTTGGTACCAGGGAACATCGGGCATGTTTTAGTTTCTTGGGCTGCTCAAGCAAATCCTATGCAGAGGGTTGGTGTAAACAATGGGAATTGAATGGCTCACAGTTTGAGGTTAGGAAAAAGTCCCAATCAAAGCACCACCAAGGCACTACTTTCTCCTCGAAGATGATGGTGTTCTGCTCCCTCTGAGGCTTTCTCTCTCTGAATTTCATTCTGCTTATAAAGGACTCGAGTAACAGGATTAAGACGCATCCTGTTTGAGGTGGGCCACACCTTAACTGAAGTAACATCATCAAAAGGTCCTACTGACAATGGGTTCACACGCACAGGAATGGGCATGTACTTCTGGGGCACATGCAGATCCAAACCACCACAGGACAGTAGCAGTTTTGGAACTGGTGGAACCTGTTTTAAGTGTTGTGTTGGTCCCAGAAGGTGCCAGTGCATCTCCATTTCCCACCAGCTCCTCTGGCAGTGCAGGTGGCCCTGTGCTTCTGGTAACACTGAACTTAAGTCTAGTGGGTGGACAGTGCCCCAGCTGGACCTCAGAAGCCTGGGTTCTGGTAGCTGCTTTCTGAGTTATTGGAGGACAGACACTGGGGAAAATGTTTTGAGTTCCTGGGCCTCAATTTTCTCACCAGTAAAAGAAGGTCTGTATGATTGCTAAGAGTCTCTCTAATTCTGAATTTCTAACACAATCGAAAACATTCTGCTTTTTAGACCTGGCAAGTTACATTTTTTCCCCTGAAGGGAGCCTGGAAAAGAAAAGGAACCATCAGTGAGACAGGGTGGGCTTTGCAGTGTGAGGCCAACTCTATGGATGTAGCCTCCGTGAAAGAATCATCTGTATTTATTGAAATCACTTATTTTAATCACCCTGGGTGCTCCCTTGATAAAAAATTATCATCTTCTGCAAATTATGAATACCTTGAAACTCACAAATTCTATCACTTTTGTGATTGGCAACATTAAATGGCAACAGCTCATTTAAATAAGCAACATCTGGACATTATTATTTTTAGGGATTTTTTCATCTGTTGATTTAGAAATCTGGGGCCTTTATGAATCTTGCATGAATATTCTTTTATACTCACATCTACCATCAAGACACAAAGAAATAGCCAAAAAAATAGTGCCCAGTGATTCTTTGATGCCATGCATTTGTTTTTTAAACAACAAACCCATTGTGAATGAAAGGAGCTATGAAGTCGGCTGCCTGTGAGTGTAGGTGGAGAAGCAGCTTGATCTTTCCTGGGCCAGAACCGCCTGATGAAGCAAAGCCACGGTCAGGAGAAGGTTTGGATTTTATATAATAATAATAATAATAATACTTTAAAATAACAATATAATTTTGGACTGATGATATCCAACCACGGTGTTCACTATTTCTCAGAATAATCCCATTTAGAACAATGTATTCTGAGCAGGTTTGGTAAAAATAGCAGATCTATCATCCCGTGGTGTAAGATAATGCATTAATTTTTATGAGTGAGTTATGAAGATGTACAACTCGGTTAAGAGTTAGGATAAACATAATATTCCTTAATTAATCCATTATGCCATGGTACACATGTGCCATTTTTATTACCTTAAAGATGAAAAATGTCAAAAAAGGAAATTGCTGCTTTTTTATATCAAAAAAGGCTTTTTTGAAAAATCATAAAATGTCTCATCTAATTCACCATATAATACTAATGAGCTTAACAAGCCATCTCAATGCACAGTTTAGGATAAAAGGTCATCAGTTTCTGGCAGCCAGATTCCAGTACTTTTTTAGATGAGCCAAAACCTTTCAGCACCAAATATCGGAAATGGCATTTGCAATGAGTGGCGCTACGAATAGCTATTTGTTATTACCATAGTAGAGTTTTAGAAATTCATCCGCCCCACCTCCCCGCCCCCTGCATTTTCTCAATCTTTGGGTCTCAGGTGCCAAGGATGTTTGGGGAATTCGGGCATTTTTCACCCCGAACCTGCGTCCCCTGTTACCCATAGCTATTTCTGCTGAGCAGGACCCATGAATACCCAGAGCTTGGGGCTTGAGACCACATTTAATTTTCTCCAATCTCCCTGAATCTCCCGCCCTTATTTTCTGGCGTCTCTCTGCTCTGCAAGCAGCGGCTCCTTCCTCTGTCTGCGCCGGTGCCCTCCCCCCCGTGCTCTCCCTTTCTCATCCTGCCTGTTTGGAGGCATACCCGCGGCACCTTGGCGGCAGTGCACACATGCTGGCTGCGGCCGGCCTTGTTACGGAAAAGAATTGCCCGGTGGGTTGAGGAAATGGCCAACAGTGGACTCGAATCATGAAGCTGAAAGTAATATTGCCGACTGGAGGTCATTTTTCCCAACTGAGGGGCAATAGTTTGCCACTATAAACTGCACATTGCAGTCAGTATATGTTTTATTAAACCATTTAAGGAACTTGGGAGCCATTTCATTTAAACTTCCTGCTTGATGTAGCTTAGGGCAGAGCCCAGAGCAGCTCACAAAAGAGGCCTCAAGTCATTTGCAGAAGAAATGCAGGGTGCACGGGGACCGGAGGAGCCTGGCCAGGGCTGCTCTAAGGGGGTGTCCACCCAGAACCCTAGAACCCCCCAACTCTTGAAGGCTCAAGTGAGGGAGGGAATGAGCTCTGGGGTGCGTGTCTGAGTGTGAATCAATAGGTTCTGGTCCCAGCTCTGCTGCTAATCGGCTCTGTCCCTTGGCCATACCCTCTGGGGCTGCTTTCTCTGCTGTAAGATGATGGGGGTGGGGGGGGTAGTGAGGGGTGGGGTGGTGGGGGATGGTGATGGATTCAGTGTGAGAGACAGGAACCCCTCTGGCTCAGAGTCCCTCTGAAGTGTTGGATTGTCAGGGGTCACCTCCGAAACCGTGGCTCTTGCCATCACATGGGAAAGTCCTCTTTTGTCTCTGCCCGGCCTGAGAAGTCATTCCAGCTGTGGACGTTTAGCTACACTTGGGGGCCAGGTGCTGCCCTGGTCCAGTGGCATGTATGGGTTCTGAACAAAGACCAACAGCAGTGCCGCTCTCACAGTCAACAAAAAGAGCCTCGTGTGCGGATGCTTCTGTGTCCAAGGAGGTCAAGAAGCTGTGGTGAGTGCACTGGGCAGGGCTTCCCTGACCCTGCAGGCAGTAGCTCGCTGGACAACTCACTGGCCCCTGTGAGCCTCAGTTACCCCGGCCTGTGAAATGGGGGTGGAGGTGGTGGTGGTGACTACGCCATCCCCCTCCTACCTGCAAAGGCCCAACAAATGGGTTTGTCACCTGGAAAGTGCTACGGAAATGATGGTTTTATTGGTATCGATAACTTTGGGTTGTGATTGAGATCTAAGGTCTCCCCAGGTGGTACGCCTGTGGATTCTATGTTCATCATTTGTGCCTGTGAATTATAGGAACCATGAGGTGAGATGATGCTTTCTCTTTAAAAGTAATTAACAGGGTGGAAGCGGGCATTTTGGCTTTCCCAGCCCAGACCGGTGGTCTTTCTTTAGTAGGTGGCCTTAATTCTACCAAGTTATATAACCAAATCTTTTGTCTAATTGGTAACTATATTTAGGAGGTAGAGAAATATGTGAGCTATTCGTTTCGATTAAATTTTTTATTATGCACTCTGCATTTGGATTGACAACTATTAATATTAAAGAGCTTGGCCAAATTGAAATTTGTATTGCTGGAGAGACTTAAATATAATGTATGATGCTGGAAAAAAAAAAAAGCCCAGGGACTGTGGGAATCAGCAGGCTGGATGCAGCCAGGTCCCTGCCAGGTGCTTGTGTGTGCTGAGTAAAACCAACCCCACCTCTGTCTCTGAGGAGGGGGTGTGCAGTGTCCCTGAAAGTCTCTGTCAGGGTATCAGGGATTGAGATCCTTTCCCAGAGACGATGCTAAATAAAGATGTAGAGCACGTTTTAGCACATTATACAAATAATTTTTTATAATAACTGTTTGTATACAATATTTTCTCTAGCACTAATAAGAAGGTTTGGGGGTAAGACAGAAAGAGTCATTTTAAAATAGGATGCATGTATCACCAGTGTAATGATGAAAAAAATAGGGAGCCTGATTTATTTTTCGAAGCCTAAAGCAGATTGTATTTGTTTTCTGAGATTCCTCCGTCCATCCTGCAGGAGGCGAGACTCATGTCCCCCTCCTGGGGGGGGTGGGAGTTCCAGACCTATTGCTGCTGGGAACAAGCCCCGGGACTTGGAGCCAGGGTTTCTTGGTGTCTCTGGGGCTTTTGGTCCCTTCTAACAATGACTGTGGCCTTCCCCAGGGTGCTGGGCTGTCACATGCACTCTCCTACAGGAGTGACACGGAGACCCCAGGGGAAGTGACATGTTTGGTGACAGCCATAGGACTGGAGCTCAGCTCGAGAACTATTGGACAGAGTCTGTGGGACACTCTTGAGGGTGAGGGCAGATTCCCAACCCTCCCTCACTCCCATCAGCAATTTTTAAAAAAAAGATTTATTTATTTATTTTATATCTCCCCCTCCCCGCCCTGAGTTGTCTCCCTCATCTGTCTGCTCATTTTCTGCTCATCTTCTCTAGGAGGCACTGGGAACCAAACTCGGGACCTCCCATGTGGGAGGTGAGTGCTCAACCGCCTGAGCCATATCTGCTCCCTGCTGGCTGTGTTGTCTGCTGGTTGTGGTGGTTGTGGCATCTGTGTCTTCTTATAGGAGGCACTGGGAACTGATCCCGGGACCTCCCATGTTGGAGGCAGGTGCCCAGCTGCTTGAGCCACATCCACTCCCATCATCACCAACATTTTAAAGCAAGATTAAGGCCCTCTGATTGAGTATCAGGGTTCCAGTACTGTCTTCATTTCTTCAGTGGATATTCACTTAACTCTGTGAATACTGTGGGAGTCGGAGATAAAAAAACAATGTCCCTACCACCGGGGACATAGTCCAGTGGGGAAGAAAAAGTATGGACTCAGTGTCTGTAGCATAGAGCGTGAAATTCTGGTGTGTTCCTCCTTTGCCAGTCAGATCTGGTGAGCTGTACCTGGAGCATCCAAGGTGGGGCAGGGGCTAGGGGGTTGGTTGGGTGTGGGGAGCAGCACCTGCCCTGGAGGGGCAGCAGTCTGGTGAAGGTAAGGACCAGCTTGGGGGGCAGATCCGTCTCACGGGAGAGTGCAGGGGGCACTGGGGAAGTTGGCCTGGGGGTTGGTTTTGCAGACTGAGGGCATAGCAAGAGGAAAGACCCAGAAGGTAAAGGTGCTTGGGTGGTAGGGATCAGCTCACAGGGTGGCTTGTAGGCTGCACCTGCCCAAGGGCTGATTTGTACCACTTTTTAAATTTGAATGCCTCATAGCCCTCCTTGCTCCCAGTTAACTACACTGGTCCCCCTCTTTATTTGCACCCCCTTCCTGGCCCCTGTAGAATTTCATTTTGCAACCTGGGTTCCTGTGTAGGTCTGTCTGTCTGCAATCAGTGAAATACCTGAGCAGCAAGCTGGGCTGCTGGGGACACAGGGAGGGCTCCTGAGCTAGAGGTGGGGAGGTGAACTAGGCTGCTGTGGGAGTCCCAGAGAGATGGATGAGGTGTGGGAGCACATGAATTAGAAGGAAGGTGCACACTCCTATAGAGGAGCAGGCTAGCACATGGAGGGTGTAGTCACCAGGGAGGGGCTTCCAGGGTGTAGACACTGACCAAGACCCTGTATTCTGGAGTCAACAGGAGCAAAGCACTGCTTGGGGCCTTAGCCACCTGTCGGCCCCCAATGCCTTGTCTGGGTCAGAGCAGACCTTTTCCTCACCATCACTGTCCCTCAGGTTTCCCATCTATAAAAGGAGGGTCAGAGTTAACCAATGTATGGCAGCAACCTGCCAACCTTCCCCATTCCATGCCCAGGCCAGACATCACTAATCAGTTGTAGTTCTCTTGCCCTCTGAACTCGCATCCTTCTTGGCACTCCAGCAGCCAAATGCAGTTGAAGGGGATTGGTATTTGAGGTGAAATCTATTTGCCACTCCCAAACTGGATGGCCTCCAAGTGTTCTCTTCTGGAGTCTATGGCTCTATAGTACCGAGGGTGAGGCTGCAGCCCACAAACCACCCTGTGAGCTGGTCCCCACCACTCAAACAACTCCACCTTCCGGGTCTTTCCTCTTGCCGTGCCCTCAGTCTACAAGGCAAACCCGTCTCCCCTCTGCCAAGCCAACTTCTCAGGTGTCCCCTGCACTCTCCCATGAGACTGATCTGTCCCCCAGGCTGTTCTTCACCTTCCCCAGACTTCTGCCCCTCAGGGGCAGGCTCTGCCCCGCTAAGCCCCTCCCTCCATTCCCTGCCTTGGATGCTCCAGGTACGTCTCACCAGATCTGACTGGCAAAGGAGAAAAACACCAGACTTTCACATTGTGCTATAATCATGGAGTCCGCACTTTTCCTTCCCCACTGGACTATGAACTCTCTGTTGGTGGGATATTTTTCTTTCTTTATCTGGAATTTTTATATCAATTTTCCCTATTCAAGAACTGGAATACCAGTGTTGGAAAACCTTGGTGAAAATGCTGACAAAATTGGTGGTTCTGACTCAACTGATTTTGTGGACACCAGCAAACCCTTCAGGTTTCAAACACTTTGATTTTGTGTCATTCACAAACACCCAGGAACTCTGGGCCCAGAGATGGTTTTCTGAGGCCTGGCTGCGTCGTAGCGCTCCTGGAAGGGGCCGTGCCGTGCCACCTCACGTCTCACTGCTGTCCTGGCCCTCCGTTCCTCCCTTACCATCTCTCTCAGTGAACAGTGCCTCTGTGCCCGAGATGGGCTCTGGGTGACGAAGACACCCAGCGCTAGGGTGGAGGGCAGATCCCAGCCTGGCTGAAGGCTTCCCCTGCCACAGCCTCCAAAGGCGTTTATTTTTGTAGTAAGATTTTGTGATCGGCTGGGCCGATAGCTGCTCTGGGAAGCAGACACTCTAGGGGTTGCCTACTAAAAGATAGTCTCATTACCTGCTTGTTTTTACAATTTTTGTGTGCGAGCCAGGCTTAGCAGACATTGTCAGTACCCTTCAGTCCTCAGAGCCGTGGCTCTTCCAGGCAGCAGGGGCAGGGGGTTCCCTAAGGCAAGCATCTGCTCTGCCCGGGGGGGCTTCCTGTGGCCCCGAGAGTATGTCTGGCCTGCAGGGGGGCAGCTGGAAGTGCCGGGAGCTAATGTCTCTGGAGCAGCCCTCAGCCAGTGCTGGAGTGGGAGCTGGTGGGTAGCTCCTCGGGGTGGGACCTCTGTGGGTGGGTCCCATCCAGGGTCTCAGCGCACCCCAGTGGGGTCGTCCCCACTGCTCTCAGTGAGCACACTCAAATTCCTCTGTGCTGGCTCCCTCCCCACTTCCCATTGGCTGTCCCTGGGATCACCTCCCACACCCACAGCCTGCACTGGCCTCTTGGTCTCAGAGCCTCTTCTGAGAGAACTAAGCCCACCACCCTGGGGCCATCCTGCAGAACCCCATGCATGTTTTCAAATCTGGTTCACAGATGCTTTCTTCACATGAGCCTTCCAGAAGCTCCTAATGGGTGGGAGCCAAAGACATCACCTCGTTGTCCAGGTGGGGAAGCTGAGGCCCAGAGAATTGGTCAGAGCTGGAGCCAGATTCATAACCCAGGTCCTGTCTCCCTCATTCCCCTGGTTTGACATGGTGGAGCCTGGCTCTGTAGGCTCTGCTGTAGCCTCTGTCCGTGGAGGGCCAGGGAGAGAGAGCGGTTGTCCCATGCAGTAATCAAGAGGAGAAGGCCGGCTCCCATGCAGAGGCAGCTGGCTGGCAGGTGAGGGGACCTGGGTTTGGCTCCTATGCAGTCCGGTGGATGAGAGCAGTGTGGTGAGAGGGCTGTGGCAGCCCCAGGAGAGAAGACGGAAGGCCAGGGCTCACAAGCCCTGCTTCCACAGAGGGCCAGGGGCTTGTATCTTCTCTCACAGTTTGGGGGAAATGGCCCTAACTCTCATAACGAGGCTGGAGACACGTTCTAGGTGCAAAGGCACGTTTGCTGCTGCCTGACAGTTGGCTAAGGCACCCATCAGAGAAGGGGTGCATGCCTTTACGAGGACTCCTGGGGTCCCTTGACCTGTGGGTCGAAGACACTGCTTGGGCAAACAGGCATCTCTGTCCCTGCACCTTTTGTTCACCTGAAGCTCTGCAGAATTTCCACTAAGAGCCCAAGAAAGTAGCCCAGGGAAGAGTGGGAAGGCCTGGGTCCCAGAAGGCAGTCGTGACGCCTCATGGGTTCCAAGGTCTTAAGGCTGCATATTCTTTTTTTAAAGATTTATTAATTCCCCGCCCCCCGCCCCACCGTTGTTTTGTACTCACTGTCAGATTTCTGTGTGTTCTGTGTCTGCTTGTCTTCTCTTTTGGCGGGACCAGGAACCAATCCTGGGACCTTCCGGAGTGGAGTGGTAGAGAGGCGCTCAATCTCTTGCGTCACCTCAGCTCCCTGGTCTGCTGTATCTTTTATTGTCTCTCCTCTGTGTCTCTTTTTGTTGTGTCATCTTGCTGCGCCAGCACTCCTGCGCGGGCCAGCACTCTGCGTGGGCCAGCTTGCCTTTCACCAGGAGACCCCGGGAATCAAACCCTGGACCTCCTATATGGTAGATGGGAGCCCAATCACTTGGGCCACATCTGTTGCCCTGCATATTCATGTATCTGAGCCTCAGTTTCCCAAAATGGGATTGAGGTGGGTAAATGGAAATCTGTGTTGGGGGCTGAGCCTCTTGCCAGTGCTTGTGTAAGCAGTGTGTGTGTGTGTGAGAGAGACAGAGAGAGTGAGTGAGCACATGAGCAGGCAGAAGACTCTTCTCCACCTTCTTTTCCATGGTTCTTTGTCAGGGTAGCCCCATTAGACATGGATGGACAGTGAGGGCTCCCACTCTAATTAGGGTAGTTGAGGAAGCCCTTGTGGAGCTTGAGCTGGGGGAGCACAGTGAGGGGAGGTGACTCTGCAAAGGAGCCTTGCAGGACACAGGGAGGACAAGGGAGAGGTAGTTGGTAACCTCACTTGACCCCTGGAACCCTTCTTGAGTGCCCCAGTTTCCCCATTTGTACAAAGTCAGGAAGGAAATTTGCTTGCTTCCCTGTTGGAGAGAGGGGTGGGGAGTCCTCCGTGAATTTAGTAAGTAAAGTGCTTTGAAGATGGAGGCGTGATTTAAGCAGTGAGCGTCTGAGCATTTAATGTTCTTAGGGAGAATTAGCCCAGGCTGTTCAGCCAGCCCTGGATTTAAGCTCCTAAGATACATCCTGCCACCTCGGCCCCCCTCTGTCCCGGAGAAGCTGGGGCTGCTGTTTTTCCCTGCTTTTCTGCAGCACCAAATTGGAGGCAGAAAGCAGGGCTTGGGCCTCTTTGCTGGGTGGGACACAGATGTTTTGGTCTGCCCCAAATTCTCCTGGCCAGATTGGGTCCATTTGGTGGCACTGGGCCAGGCCCAGGGCTTGAGGGTCGGGAGCCCATGTCCGGTTATCTGGTCACCTGGAGGACTCTTCCAGGCAGGACCCAGGCATGGACCTGGGGACTGTCTGACCTGGCCCTTGGTTGACACTGTCTGGGCATTAGTCCAGGAGAAACCAGTGCCATGGGCATGCCCGTTTCTCCTTTTGTCCCCCCTGCAGCATTGAGCCTGCTCCAATATTGATGGATTTGATTTGGCAGAGGGTCACATTTTTCCCCCTTCAAATTTTCACTATCAGATTTGTTTATTATGCTGACTACAACTGACACATGTTCATATGATTCACCCGTTTATTCATGTGCTCCTGGAATCTGCTTGTTGAGTGATTACTTCGCCTTATTGGCAGTTTTAATTCTACCCTCTTTTTAATTTTTTTCAAAAGGTCACTGGTTTGGCAGCTGACCAGGCCAGCTGTGTGCATTTCCTGGAGGTGGAATGGTCAGACTTTGGCTTCCGGTTATTTCTTTTAGACACCTTGTTCTTTCTGATAGATACCTTGAAATTCTCAGGAATTGATGGGCCCCTTATCTTGTCTTTCTACTGCTCCATTTTCTGGCTCAATATCTGAGCCCTCTTACCCCACAGTGAGATTATTCTCTTTTGTCTGCTTATTCATTTTGAATAGAGACCTAAAGGCCCATGAATATCACAATCGATATGTGTGCCTTGAGTTTGTAAGACTCTTACCTCTGATATTTTGATAGAACAAATGGAAACTGTCAAGGGTCTCAGTGTGGGACCTACCAAGTTTGAAATGTGTTATGGGTTTTCTTTTGACTTTTGCATCAAAGCGCATCAGGAGCTCCAAAGTAAAGTTGTAACCTGTGATCTTGATTTTGAAAATTGGAAAAGTTGCTTATGAGTTTGTTTTAGGAGGAAGATGGAATGTTCTGGGAAATCTAGTTCCAGTAAAGTTACTTCTGGGATGCAGTGGCCCAAGTGCAGAGATCTATTTTATTATTTTATGGTGACTTTTGCTATGCAGCTGTGTTTGCTGCAAAAACTCACATTTCTGCATGGAACACTGAATGAAATATGAATGTGCTTTTTACAATTTAGTACTTTTAATAAAGGATTTGTGAGCAAAAAGCTTAAGTACAAGAACCACGAAACATATAGATAAAAATATAGCCATAATCACACATCAAACCCTAGAAAATTCATTACTTAGGGAACATCAGTAATTGAGAGAAGTTGAAGAACCGACAGAAAAATAATATATATGCTCAGGATTTTAAAGGCATGAATCCTTTTAACTGGGACCAGGGCTTCCGAGTTCTCTAGGGCCGGTGTTTTATTACAGTGCGTGCTCTACTTAGAAGGATGTAATTTATTATCGTTGAATTCACATGGCAACCTGAATTTGGATTTGAGTTTCTGGGAGAAGTTTACAATTAGTCTCCTCATATATATTTATAGCTTTGAAAAACACTTGCTGTTAAAATAACTTACA
>JAKSZT010054565.1:5095700-5128200 GCA_026826555.1 Tolypeutes matacus | reverse complement strand
AAAGAAAACTAATAACATTAAAAAAGTTCTTTCTGTCTCGGAGTGACTGCTCCTTTTCACCTGAGTGGGGGCACTCGATGCAAAGCGCCTGCGAAAAGATGCCTGTGGAGCATTCCCAGCTGTTCCTGGCTAGAGAATGGATTCTCTTCTTTTGGGGGTTCAGGGAGTATGCTCGAGTTGTGTAACTCGTTGTGGTTTGTAACTGGGATGTGCATAGTACTGCCACCACTGATGCCTGTGTGACTATGGGAAGTCACTCTCCCTTGCAGAGACTCAGTTTCCTCTGTTGGGAAATGGAGACAGTAGCACTCAACCTGCCCATTTATAGGGCTGGGGCTTCGCCGGTCCCCACGGATAAGGACAGCCACCCTTTCAGACCTTCCTCCCTCCTATGGAAGGAAGGGACTAGTTCCCTCGAGATCCTGCCCAGAAGCAGTGACAGAGTCTCCCCAGTTCCCAGGACCCACATATAAGGGTGAACTTGCTTTTGAGTGGTTCCTAATCTAGGTGTCTTGTACAACGGGCTTTCTGGTCCACCCTCCCCTGGTTGTCAGTCCTGCCTGGGCCTCCTGCTGGTGCCTAATAACTTCAAGAAGGTAAGAGGGACCCTGAGGAAATTTACCAGAGGTGACCAACCTTTCCTCAGGGCTCTTTCCCACCCCCTCTCTCCCTCTATGTTTTCTGCCTTGACCAGGGCAGGGCAGGAGTCCAGGCCTGGTCCCACACAGCTTGTTTCTCAGGAGTTGGGGAGAAACCTTCCCATTCCTCACCCTCTGTGGATGCTCACTTCTCTGGGAGAAGATCGGAGGCTCTACTCTCCACTCCTCCCACTCTTACACTCACCCCATGCCCTCCCCAAGTCTTTGGGGTCCGGGAGCTCTGCCAGAAACCGGGGCTGTGAGGAATGCAGATGTGACTAGTGAGGATCTCTCTGCCTCTCATCCTGGGGCTGCCCATCCAGCAGTGGTTCCTGGGAACCCCCAGCTCAAAATAGCCTTGCAAGAGTCCTCAGGTTGGGGTGTTGAAATTTTAGTGTTCTGACCCAAAGGCTTTCTCAAGGGGCCAACTAAAGACCCTAGAGGCCTAAGCACTGAGAAGGAGTGGCCCTTCCCCTCAATCCCCAGTATGTGAACTTGAGAATAACAAATAGTACTAGACCATGACATTTGTATGAGGATACCCTTCAATGAGACATTATGTGAGGAAGTCCTGGGAGGAGGTCCCCCATCCAGGGCATCCGTGTGAGGAGTTCCCCCATCCAGGACATCGTGTGAGGAGGTCCCCCATCCGGGATATCCACATGAGGAGGTCCCCCATCCGGGATATTGTGTGAGGAGGTCCCCCATCCAGGGCATCCGTATGAGGAGGTCCCCCATCCGGGATATCCATGTGAGGAGGTCCCCCATCCGGGATATCCATGTGAGGAGGTCCCCTATCCGGGATATTGTTTGAGGAGGTCCCCCATCCGGGACATCGTGTGAGGAGGTTCCCCATCCGGGACATCGTGTGAGGAGGTCCCTCAACCGGGACATCCGTGTGAGGAGTTCCCCCATCCAGGACATCATGTGAGGAGTTCCCTCATCCGGGATATCCATGTGAGGAGGTCCCCCATCCGGGATATTGTGTGAGGAGGTCCCCCATCCAGGGCATCCGTATGAGGAGGTCCCCCATCTGGGACATCGTGTGTGGAGGGGACCCATCCAGGACATCGTGTGAGGAGGTCCCTCATCCAGGGCATCCGTATGAGGAGGTCCCCCATCCGGGATATCCATGTGAGGAGGTCCCCCATCCGGGATATCCATGTGAGGAGGTCCCCCATCCGGGATATCGTTTGAGGAGGTCCCCCATCCAGGACATCGTATGAGGAGGTCCCCCATCCGGGACATCGTGTGAGGAGGTCCCCCATCTGGGACATCGTGTGAGGAGGTCCCCCATCCGGGACATCGTGTGAGGAGGTCCCTCATCCAGGGCATCCATATGAGGAGGTCCTTTAATGAGGACATCAGTGTGAGGAGGTCTCCCATCCAGGATATCGTGTGGGGAGGTCCCCCATCCAGGGCATCCGTGTGAGGAGGTCTTTTAATGAGGACATCAGTGTGAGGAGGTCCCCCACCCAGGACATCGTGTGAGGAGGTCCCTCATGCAGGACATCTGTGTGAGGAGGTCCAACAGAGGGCTGAGTTTTCCCATGGTGACCACTCTGATGCTCTTTTGGAATATTAGTCCCAATGATATGTTTCAAACATTCTCATTTTGGGGGTGGCTCTGCCTTGCTGGTGCTCTAAGTGCATGCTTACTTTGCTTATTGCAGGGGAGGGGAGGTTCCACATTGTCTTGTCAGGCTGCAAGTTAGCAGAGGGCCCTGACCCCTGCTGTGCAGAGGATATTAGAGCAAAGGACTTGAGGCCCCCTGACCCTCTGAGGAAGGGCAGCAGAGTCAGGCAAAAGGTGCACCTTGATGTCCCCTCAAGGATGTGTCTTGGGCTGGACCATGGGGCTGGGTGCCATTGTTGAGCTAGGCTGTGTGTTCCAACCATCCCCTGAGTCATGCTTCCTGGGACCCCCAGCTTGATCAGAGGGATTGGCTGTAGTTCTGTTTTCAGGTGCCCCCTGCCGGATGCCATGGACCTTGAGGGGTCTCAAGGAAAGCCTCACAGCTCTACTGCCCTCCACCCTGCTGTTTGCTCTTTAAGAAAGGGCAGCACCATGGGCTCAGAGACTTGCAGGCCCAGGGTGACTTGGGGACCCTGGGAGGCAGAACTCAGCTGCTGGACTCATGTTCTCAGGGTTACCTTTTGTTTTTGACCTAAGTAGCTCTAACTTTGGGCCTGTGCAAAAGGCAGGTGATGGTGCTTCAGGCCCTGGTTCTGATATGGGCTCCCAGGGGCCTCGAAGGCCCTTTCTCACTCCTGGGGCCATGGATGGGGTGTGGGTAGGTGGTTGGCATGGCCTGTCTTGGTCTGAAAAGAGCCATGGGTCTGGGAGAGTAAGGCAAGGGGCAGGCCTAAGATGGGCATCCTGCTTTGCTGTGACTGCCCCTGAGCCCTGTCCTTCCTCTGGGTGGGATGCTGCTGGCTGGGTTTTGCTGGATGGGTCATTTGCTCATTGGTTGGTTCAGACAGATGGTTTCTGAGCTCCCGCGGTGTACGCAGCTCTGGCCACTGCACCATGGGGAGGGCAGGGACAACCCCACCTGCCCCACCTTTCCTGCCAGACCTTACCTGCTTCTTTACCTGCAGGTCTTGTTTCAAATGACGTTTCTTCAAAGGAGCCTTTTGGGCCCACTCAGTCCCAGAAGGTTTCTCCTGCTGCTGTTTTCTATTTTTTATTCTGGTTTGTATCCCCTTGGCACTTTTATCTAGTTCCTCATGCTTACTTGCTTACTCCTTTACCAGACTATTGGCTTCCTGAGGGTAGGAGTCTGTGCTTTTTGCTCTCTGCCCTATTTTTCGCACCTGCAATGAAGCGTAGCACCTGGTGGGTGATCAATGGACCTGCGTTGAAGGTAAGAGTGATGGGGTGTGGCCTTCTCTTGGGTTGCATAGGGTCTGGTGTGAGTCACCTTAGACAGCGGATGGTGGATCATGAAAGGTTGAGAAGGTCAGAGCAGGATCTGAGAGCCAGGAAGGATCTCTGGGGGCTGAAGTGGTCCAGGAAGCCTTCCCGGAGGAAGTGGGCTTGAAAGCTGAGTCAGATTTTTGCAAGCAGAGGGAAGAAAGGGGAGGAAGATTAAGGACATGGTATCATCTACACTCTGGGGCCTTTGGAGTCTGGTCTGGTTTGAGAAGGCCATTAGGGACCTGATGGGAAGGGTCTTAAGGGCCAGTGAAGGATCCTGGCCTTCGTTCTGGAGGCTGAGGGACAGCCTGGAGGCTTTGCTTTGTAGTGCAGTTGTTTTTGATTAATTACAAGGATTGTGAGCTCACCGGTGATGGAGACAGTACAGAGGTATGTCATGTGGACCCCAAAAGCCCTCTTTCAATTCCACCCTTAATCATCTGTCCTCTCTAGAGACATCCCCTGCTATGAGTTTTGGTGTGTGCCTTTCCAGACTGTTTATTCTATGTTTACATTATATAGATGGTGAATTCTCATATAAATAAATAAAATCTCACACAGGTTTAGGTATTTTCTTCTACCTAATTGGACTCGACTACACATGTTGTTCTGGGATTTGCTTTTTTTTCCCTTCTTTCTTTGACTAGCAATATAGTTTGTAGACAAAAACATCAGCTTACTTAGTGTTTTAGTTTGTCAAAGGGCTGCCGATGCAAAGGCTTTTATAAAGGGTATTTACTTGGGGGTAAAAGCTTATAGTTCCAAGGCCATGAAAAGTCCAAACTGAGGCACCATCAGAGATGCTTTCTCACTAAAGCCAGCTACTGTTGATCCTGGCGTGTTGCCATGTGGTGAAGCAAGATGGCCGTCGATTTCTGTTCAGGTTTCAGACTTGCCCACCAGGCTCACCCTTTCCTCTTGAGTTCCGTGGGTCCATCCTCTGAGGGCTTCATGATTGAGCAATCCTGTAGTCCTCTCTCTCCTGGCATTGGACTTGTTTTTATCTGGGCCTCCTATACCAGTCTCCATTGTTCTGCTCTCTTCCCAATTTCAGCCATAAACTATCAGGCAAATGGCTCATCTCTCCCTGGGGCCTCAGCTGTTGGAGCCTTCTTTCTGTCACATGGCAGGATCAAAAATCGCAGTGCTCTCTCTTCCTGTGTCTATCTGTCCATGTGAGTCTGTTTATATAAGACCCAGAAAGGGAATGGGAACTCAACCTTCCTGACTTGGTCAAATCAAAAGCTCTAAAGCAATCTTAACAAGTAATCTAATCAATGACCCTGCAACTGAATTTAATGCAATCAGAGGGTATCACACCCAGAGGAATAGATCAGCTTACAAACACATCTTCTCTTTTTGGGAGTCATAAAATAATCTCAAACTGCCAAACCTGGAAAGAGCACAATATTTTAAACTGCTGGATACTTCTCTATGGTATGGTGTACCTACACTTGTGTAACCCCATGCTACTGATAGACATTAAAGCAGTTTTCATTTTCCCTTCTACATTATATAAACAAATGCTACAGTGGACATCCTGCATACATGTGCCAGTGAACATGTTTGAATATTTCTGTAGGACTGATTTCTGGTGGTAGGTTTGCTTGGTCAGTAGGTATGTGTATTTAATTCTTTAATAACTATCATGAAATTGTCCTTCAAAATCAAACTGTACCCATTTACATACATGTCTACCAATATTGTATGAAAAGTACTTACTTCCCAAAATGTCACCAATACAGAATATTATTGCTCTTTCAAATGTTTACCAAATAATGGATAAAAACTGGTATCTTTGATTTTATTTCCCTCATTAATAAATAGTGCAACTCTCTTTTCCAATGTGCATTGGCCACTTGAACATCTATAAATTTCTTCTTAATATCCCCCCCATTTCTCTATTTTTTTCTTATTGATTTTTAAGAGCTCTTTACATATGTTGGGCATTGACCCTTTTGTTACACATATTTTAAATATTGTAATAATCAGAGCTGAGGCTTACAAAGACTACTCTGGTGGCATGATCAGGATGGATGGGGAAGGGGAGACTGGGGTCACAGAGATGAGGTACCACCGTCTGGGCATGAAGGTGTGAGACCCAGTCATCCTCTTATCCTCCAGAGCGTGTGCCTTACTAAAGATTTATTTATTTACTTTATCCATTTTAAACCTCCCCTTCCCCATTTGCTGTTTTGTGTCCATTCGCTGGGCAATTCTCTGTGTCTGTTTCCTCCCATCTCTTCTCCTCCTCCTCCTCCTGTCTTCACCAGGATTTGATCCTGGAGAGGTGTTCTGCCACCTCGGTTCCTGGTTTTCGGAGCTTTCGGAGCATCTCATTTTGTCTCTCCCCTGCGTCTCTCTCCTGTTACGTCATCATCTTGCTGCATGGCTCCCGGGGCCTGGCGGCTCAGCGGCACAGAGTGTGGCAGCCCATGTGCCTTCTATATATATATATATATTTTTATTTTACCGGGAGGTCCCTGGGATCGAACCCAGGTCCCTCCATATGGCAGACGGATGCCCAACCATTTGAGCCACCTCCGCCCCCTGTGGCATGTGCTTTTGAATGCAACCCTCTCCTGGGCTGCTGGCCATGAGTCTGGGGCAAATCCTTTGCCCACCCATCTGCTGGAGGGAGGCTGGGCAGCCCCCTGGGAGGACCAGATGGAGTGTCCACGACCTGTGACCACAGCATTCTGAGGGTTTACGTGCGTTTAGTCCACACTCAGAATCAAGAGCAGAAGGGTAACAGTTTAAAGGCATTTCATCAATTCTTCTGTGACGCCCACACATCTTGTTTTCCCTCTTTACCACTTAGGAGGCAATTTCTCTTCTTGTTTCTAACAGCTACCTACAGAAAACACTTGAATGCGGATCATATCTCAATGGTATTTACTAATATAAATATTTGCTTCCTAGAGCAGTGTTACCTAAAATGCCTAGACTGCAGGCTCAGTGAAAGAGTGCTTGAGGTAAGGACCACCAGGACGGCCACTGGCACGTGGGGACCCCCCTCGGCCTGTTCTTTCCCAAGGCGTCATGGTCAGTTTTTAATGGTAAAATACCTATTTGTCTGCTCCCCTCAGGATGCCTTGGACCTAACGGAGGCTGATCCAAACACTGTGTGAGGTTTGAATGAGTACTTACAGTGTGCCCAGAATCGTGCTTACAGTGCAGGGAGCTGGGTAATAATCGGGTCAGATGTCACTTGCATGAATTTTGGCTGGTGTGATATCCAAGAAAAAGGAAGGAACAAGCCAGATGAAGGTCTGAAAAGAGCCAATGAAATGGCGCAGACCATGGCTAGGATGTGCAGTTGCCTTTGCAGCAGAATTAGAGTCTCTTTAAATCTAGGCTTCTTTCAAGCCATTTAAAAACATTGCACAATAACGTGACAGCCAAAGACCATGACCTTGGAGTTTGGGGAAAGAGGATTTGGATGGGCTTGAGCCTTTGTGCTCACCTCTGACTGTTTGCAAGTACAGCAGGGGGCATTGGGACTGACAGAAGGAATACTGGGTGCTTGTGTGTGTGTGCATGTGTGTGTGTGCACACCTGTGCACATGTGTGCGGCCATGTGTACTTATCTCCTCTCCTAGGGTGACTATATATGGAAAATTCCCTGCAAATGAGCCCACAGCTCATGGTCCCTTGCATTCTATTCTCTGATAGCAAGCTGACTTCTCCTACGAGGTCAGCTTTCTTCATCCAGGGCAACTCCATTTTCAGACACACTGGAATTGGGGACAGATGCAGCTCATTCTCCTTTTTCATATTTGGCATTAGTACAGTTTTTTGTAACCCAAAAGGCATCAGTTTTAGCGAATAAGTGCTAACTGCCAACTTCCTTGCTTGGACAGACGTGAATCTGCTTTACCAAGTGAATAGATGACATATCAAAGAATATGTTGACTAATCCCTTCCCTGTCTGAGAGCGTTTTCCAGATCGCAGACAAATACACTGGAGGCATTTAAAATAGAAGTCCCGGCATGGCCACACGTGTATTCTGGGAAGTTAGAGACTCTCCATGCTATAGGCAGGTGAGTATTTATAGGATATGCTGTGAAGTTGAGGATGCAGGGGAGCACGTTCCCATTATAGGATGATTGTAGCAGGAACACACTGGAATGGTATTCTGCCTTTCTTTATTATTTGCTACCAATGTGACTATCTTTTAATTTTTTTAAACAAATAATTTAGTTGTAAGGCCTCAGACTGATTTTTTTTTTTTGCAAAATAGTTCTAGTGAGCTAATTTATTTTTCAACTTTAAAACATCAGCATTTTATAGATCTGAATTTCACAATGTGAGGATGATTGCTACGTACAATTTGCAAAATTGTGATTAGCCAGCCCTTGCTTTGAGTTAGTTCTCCCTAATTCACAAAGGCTTCCAAGAATAGTCTGCACAAAATTCAGTTTGCAAATTGCAGGGCAGATTTTTAGAGGGCAGTTTAAAGAATGAAGTCCTAAGGGTTTTATCTATATTTATATCTCTTGTTAAGCCAAACTCTTATGTAAATGTTACAATCTGTAAATAACTAGCAGGGCTGCCTCTTAAAGGCAGGATTGCATCTCCATTTTTGAGATTTAGCAAAATTATTAAATGGCAGAATTGACTAAGATGCAAGTATATTTGGAACCAGCTAATAAACATTAATCAATATCATCAGCTGTATTTGTGTGTCTATTTAAGGGTTTAAAAGTATGGAGACCTTTCGGTTCGCAGTTGAATTTCTCACCAATTACAAAAATAAGGCGCTGCCCTTAAGTGATATTTTAAGAGGAAAAAAATGGACATAGCTTTGTATACTCTTACTTTTTATAGCCGTTAATGTTTCAGCAAATCTTGCATTACTGTACAGTCTGGACTATTTTTCACCCTTTTGCTGTTGGACAGGAAAGAAATTACTGACTCCCATCAGTGTTACTGGCAATCCCATACTGACATCTGTTCCTTTCTAAACATTTTACCAACCTTGATGAAATGTAGTTTAGTGTTAGAAGCTGACTTGGAGGAAAAAAAAATTTGGTAGATAAAAAAAAAAATAACTTTGATTAAACACCAGAAGTCATTCCCCAACCACTCTCAATATTTTGATGGCCACTGCTGTTTATTTTCTCTTAAATTGAGGTAACTTCTAGAAATTTTAATCATGTTTAATCTTTGAATTAAACTGAATTAGTGGCTTCTCATTTTTAAATAGATGTATAGTGGACTCCTTCTAGTCAATTTTAATCAAAGTCTTTGGGCTCTGTTCGTAAGGAATGTTTTTGGTCTTTCTCAGAGAAATCATGTAATGCGCTTTGCCTGAGCAAATTATACTTTCTGAATTCATTAAATCTTCTTTATCCAATGGTTCCCAGACAAAAGCACAGAGCCCCTTGAGGGCCAGGACCCACCAGAATGAGGAGCTTGGGGTGGGGAGGAGCAGAGAGCCCAGCACAGGTGACGGAGCCCGTGGAGCCCATGGGGCCCCCTGGCCAAGGGCAGCTTGGACTGGCTGCGTGGATGCAGCGGCGTGGCATGTGCACAGTGTTGGAAAAATTGGGGCCCAGGGAGGAATAAAAGTGTTCCCCTCCCCAACCAGAGTGACCCAAATTGGGTCTCCAAATGAACTGAATCCATTGAAAGACACACTGATCTCCCCTCCATTTGGTGCCCCTGGCAGAATCGGGGCCTTTAATGCAGTTTGGTAAATAGTTATTGAAGACTTCCTGCGTGCCAGACAAGTCATTGGAGAGTGCAGGCATAATTCAGTCAATGAATCCTTCAAGGATGCGCTTAGTGAAGACCTACTGTGTGCTGGTCATGTCATTGGAGACTGCAGGTATAATTCAGTCAATGAATCCATCAAGGATGCGCTGAGTGCCTGCTGTGCATCACATGCTGGGAGTACAGTAACAGAGAAAAGTACAGAGAAAAGACCCTGTCCTCCTGGGCCTTCCCTCTAGTGACATGGACCAGTGAGTGGGTCACACTGTGTTGTCCTCCACTTGGGCCTGGCTCTGACATCCCACATTCTGTTCCTAGTCAGTGTGATGGAAGGAAATCAGCCTGCAGCGTGTCAGTTTTGGAGCTCCTTCCACCAGGGCCTGCTTTTTCTAGTTTGCCGTCTGTACCCCTTGAGCGCCCTTCCTCCTGCTAATCCACCCACCTCCAGGCTTGCCTCCCTCTCTGAGCTCACTCTTCTTTGAATGCTGAGAAAAGGTGGGGTTTGTACTACAACTGTTCTCCCCATGTTTAAAATGATAAAAGAATTCTTCATTCAGTACCAGGAATTTATAAAGCCGAGGCAATGAGGGAAATATCTACTACAGCACCCCATAATTCCCACTATCCGAAGCAAACCATGTGTGACCCTTTTGGTAAACTTCCTTTTTTATGTCTTCCTTTTCCCATACATTTTTCACTGCATATAATTGTGATAATCACATCGATATTTTTCCTTCCTTGCCCCCTGCATTATATGATTTGTATTTTGCTAAGTTCCCATATAGTTTATAACCATTGTTCTTAAAAATGGCTGTTTTCCGTTGAATGGGTATCCCCTAATTTACTTCACAATTCCTTTATTATTGACATTCAAGTTATTTCCAATAGTTTTTTAATATAAAAAATACTATGATGAGCATCTTTGTACAAAAAAGATCTTTTTTTCTTTATTCTGGCTTTTCCTAGAAGTGAAATTCCTGGGTAAGAAGGCTCCATCCTGCTTTTCTGTCCTTTTTCACAGATTTCGGTTTTCACTGGACTTTGTCTTGCTAACTCTGGGGCTTTGCAGGCTCCTTCTGAGCAGGGGCTGCATGTATCCCAAGCTTACTTCTGGGAGTCCCTTTAAACTCTGGCCTTTGGCTGTGCCCACAAGGAGGTCCAGTAAGTTTTCATAAGGAGCCACCTTTTTCCTGAAATTCTCTTCTTGTTCTATCGCAAACATGCTGGCTTTGTGAGTGGAACAATCAATGTTTGGAAGCTAACACTGAGGTTCTGGAACTTTCTATTGCCCAACTCCTGAGAAGGCTGTGGGCCTCTCACTGTCCCTTCATACACAGCCCCTCACCCCATCCGAGCCCCTGACTCATTCACAGATGGTAACCTCCCAATGCCTGCAAGATACAAGTCAAGGCACAAGATGGCCTCATGGAGACCACTCTGGTTTGGCTCTTGCCTACTTCCCATGGCTTCATGGGAATCCTGCTGGAAAAACCAGGTGCTGAATGGGAGAGCTCTGCAAAGGCTTGGTGACTTCAGAACTACCTGATTCCTTCAGGGAACACCTGGAACAGCCAGTCAAGAGAAACAAAGTCAGAAACCCAGGCCCCTGGAGGCCCTGGTCCCTTCCTGAGCCCAGGGCCAGGCCTTTATGATGTTCCTCATAAGCCAGACCCCATTACCTACCCATCTGAGCTGGGGAGGCTTTAAAGGGGCCCTGTGGCCTTCTCACCTGGCTTGAGCTGCACTGGTAAAGTCCCCACTTCCACATGCTTGCTGATATGAGGACCGATATGGGTGAGGATTTTCCCTCTCTGCTCAGCTCCAGCATTGCACAAACACCTCCTCTTCCCCAGGCACCAGCCCCCAGGCCCTCACCCCTCCTTTCCCCTTCTCCACGGTCTTCCACACAGACTCTCCACTCTTCTCAGGCACTTAGCTCTAATCCAGTAACACCTCCCATCTCCAGGTTGCCCTCCGATCTTTCTTGAGTTGCTAATTTACCCACAATCAATAATTTTATTCTTTTAAAGAAATTACAGAATATTTCTAAGTGTATTTAGGGAGAGGGGGAAAACTGTATGCCATTTTAAATTTGGTATGCTTCTGAATTTAGAAATGCTGAATAATTCATTCCTATTAAAAAAAATAAGCATTCTATCTCTGCCAGTGCTTGACTGGGGGTGGGGCAGGGGGCTTCATCTTGAATCAAGGCCACATGGCAGGGTTCTTGGGTTGGGAGGCTGTCCTCATTTCATAGTTGGGGTGCCGAGGTAGTCTCGGCCATGACTGGAGGTGGCCTTTCTCGTTCTTAGAGCTTTCACCTTCCCGTTGAGGATTTCAGTCCTCCAACCCATCCATCCTTCCATTGTTCCATCTGCCCACTGCCTTCTCCATCCATCCCCTCTTCCAGCCCTCCAATTGTCTCTTCAGCCACTTCTCTCTCTTTATCTACCTATCTTTCTTACCTTCTGAATTTTCCTCCATCCATCTGTCCATTCATCTTCTGTCCATCCCTCTTTCCCCTTATTTACCCATCATTCACTCATCTATGCATTCACTCACCTGCCCTCACCCATCTTTCCAGCCCTCCATCCATCTATTGTATTTTAGCATCTTTATGCAGGGAAAATTTCTCAGCCCCAGAGAGTGCCTTGCCCTTGTATTCTAGTGGGAGGTTCAGGCAAGTAAACAACTGATAGTAATGCAAGGTGGCCATTCCCTGTTTACTGCACTCCCCAAACAAGACAGGACATCTTCCTCCTGTTCTATGTCCTGTGACTTTCTCCATAAAATTCCTTCTTTTCTTTCAGACCTTTCTCCTGAGGAACGACCTAGCCCAGAAACTCTTATTGTATGTGGGGAAGGGAGGCCCAGGGATGGAGCCACATCTGCTGGAAGTGATTCAATGAGAGCTCCTGTTCTCGATTCCTCCACTTCAGCTCCTCCGACTGGGGAACCTCCTAGAGGCATTTGCTCTGATGTCAAGGCTTCTCCTAATCTGAGGACAGTGACAGCAGACTTGGTGGTGAGGGTTTTTGGTGGGGACACTGTCAAAGTGCTTAGATGCGCCTTCTCAGGCCTCCTTACTTGGCCCCTGGAGGCCGTTGGGGGCCTCGTGTCCTCTCCTCCCGGGTGCCATGTTCCTCAGCTGGGGGGCGAGAGGCTGGCCTCTCTCCGCCGTGTTTCCACAGTGCATCCGGTGAGTCTGCTCACATGCTGAGACCGCACTCGCCATACCTCGTCTCCTTTCTGCTAAATCACAAACAGAGATTGAACTCGGGGTCACACATGAAGTCATGAGTGTAAGTTTATTTTTTACATGTGGAGTGCTCTTTATTTACAGTCGAAATCCCTCGAAGATTAAACTTTAAAAAGATTTAATAGTGCTGGGGTCAGATGGTAACCTCTTGCCGTGCTCGAGGCAAACAGGCAAAGCTCAGAAATAGCAACCTCTTTGAAGAGGCTGGGCGAGGAGGCGGCCCAGCTAAGAGGAGCACATTCCCGCTGCCCAGCCAGGGCCCTGCGCTGCTTCTCTCCTGGGCGGAGGAGGGCCAGGGCCTTTTGGGAGTCTACCCTGGGACACGTGGTGGGGAAGTCTGAGCTCCGGGTCTGGCGGCCGCAGCAGCACAAGAACAGAAGTGCGGAAGGCAGCGGATTTGGGGCCGAGAGTCAAGGCCAGAGCTCCTTGCACAGTGGTGCACCTGTTGCTTATGGGAAATGAGTTTCCCTAGACCAGGGGTTCTTAACCATTTTTGTTCCACGGACCCTTTTGCCAGTCAGGTGAAAACCATGGACCCCTTACTAAGTCCACACAATACTGTGTATTATTTAATGAATATATCACATGCATACCAACATGTCCCCACAAGAATAATATTGTTTTTTAATTTCAATTCACACTCACAGACCCCTTGTTAAGAACATCTGCCCTAGGGACTCCCTAAAGCCTGGCACATGCCTTTAGCTTCTTCTTAAATTTGGTCACTGGCAAGTTTCTGAGGAGAAAGCCATGGGTCGGGGAGTGTTCTCCATGCACGAGACAGTGGCAAAGACATCTTTGGAGAGCTTGGGACTTTGGCTCAGAGAAGAGCAGGACTCTGCTGGGAAATGGCCCTTTAAGGACATCCTTTTTTTGTTTTTAATGGGAGATATTTTTACAAGCCCTTTTTCTTATGCAACTTTAGTCTCCTGTTTACTGGCAGCCTTCTCTTGAAGGCTGTATTGTTGAAATTAATGCAAGAAGAAAGTGCGTCCTCCCTGGCATGGAACCCAGGCTGAGGGCTGTGGGATTTACGCCAAACGGAAGAAGACCTGGGCCCGATGGTTAGTCTGACCCCAACCCTCAGTACCCCTGGCCAGCAGGGCCCTATTCCAGTGCATATTCCCCTGGGCATCTGGGCACTTCTCGGTGAGCAGTTGTTTTATAAGGAAAGTGGGGTGTGTTCCAGGGCTGCGTTTGATTTTCACTTATAATTATCTCCACATAAGACTTCAATTTTAGCTTTTGAATTGGAGACACATGAACCCGGCTATGCATGTTAAAAGATCAGTGACAAAAATCACATGACATTTGCATGCCGTAATTATTCCCCGAGCGCCCTTGGCAGGCTTTGTTTGGAAGTTTTGGAAAACCTGCATGAAACGGCCACGCGCCCCGAGTTTGGGTGGCAGCTTTCGTGGCGTTGGTTTGGCTTTTGATTTCTTCATGTTCTTGTCTAAATGGCCCCCCATGAAGCAAGCTCAGTTTTAGTTCTCCTCAGAACACGCTCTTGCATCTCCAAGCTTCTAGTCTCCATCTCTACCACCTCTGCAGCATGAACTGTGGAATTTTTATCCCTTGGGCAATTTGGTTGTACTCTGGGGAGTGGGATTAGGGAACACGATGATGTTGAAGGGTGGAGGAAGGGTTTACATAACCCAGTGACTTTCCTCAGCGTGGAAGGCCCAGTTTTCCCCATGAATGTGGAATCTGACAGTCAGGGCTGGGAGTGGGCAAGGTCGGTCTGGGCTCCCTGAGCCACCGCTCCCAGAGTGGACAAGTCATAACTTCCCTGAGCCTGTTTCCTCCTCTCTCAGGTGAGGATGGCAATGCGGATTGCTTGATGGGCTTGGGGGCGGGGAAATGACATCGTGCATGTAAAGCGCGCAGTACAGGGCTTGGCCCAGAGTGGAAGCCCTGCATCGGTCATTATGATCAGCCCTCAAATACTGGTTTATCCAGGAGCAGTTCAACACCTTCTGCATGCCCAGCTCTGCAGAACTCCCCAGAGTATGCAGAGAGGCGTCTGCTCAGCCCAGTGCCTGCTGTGTCCGGAGAAGTCGGCAGAGAAAAGTCCTCATGGGAAAACAACTTGAGACTTTGGTGTAGCTAAGGTGCTGGGGGGCAGCGTGCCACAGCCTCTTGGGCCCCCACGAGGCCCCAGATGCATGCATGTGCATGTCCTTTTAGGAGAGGGTGGGCTCTGCCCTCAGAGCTCCGTGGGGATCTTGGGCAGGGGCTGCCGGGGAGGACTTGGCTCTCGATAATCACTTATTCAATAAATGGTGCTGTCCACTTAGCCTTAACTAATTGCCCAACTTCCCCTGGAAGTGTTTTGTAATGCACATAGTTATTTGTACCACATGTGTGCTTCAGAAATATAGGTCTAATCTGGCGATTCTACCCTATGGGAGAGAGAGATTTTCTGGACCCAATATAGGCTGGAGAGGACAAGCATAGCCTTCCCTTAAAGGTCATTGCATGACCATAGTTTTGGAGAGTGGTTGCCTTTGGGTTTTCCCATCACTGTTAAAGTCAGTATTGTTAGGTGTTCTGGGGGTACTTTGGATCTAATTTGGGGGCCTTTTAATATTAGGAACCACCATCTACTCAAGAGGCCCTTAGAAATATTGGATGCTTTGATTTTGTTCTTCTTAATTCCTCGCTCCTTCCTCTCCATGCTTCCTCCTCCTTCCGCCCCTCTTCCCCCTGCCGCCAACAATAGAACTTTTGGCCATTATTAGAGTGAGAAACAAGAATTAGGATTATAGAGAGGGTTGCCCTGGTGTAAAGGGAGTTCTTTTGCGTCTCATTAAAATGGATCTTATTTGAGGGTTTGCTTTGAAAAGGTCGGTCTCTCCAGGATGCCGGCGCTTAGAAGCAGCTTTATGTGACAGGCACCTCAGCCATCAGAAGGGCCAGGTCAGGGCCCCTCTCACGCACCTGTCCTATGCCACATCTGAGAACACAGGCCGCAGAACTGCAAGCGAGCAGAACAGAGCCCCATTGAGAACAGTGTCAAAGGATTGGCGCAATCAGCTTACAGGGGACGTTTGTGCTCTGTAGGAATGCGGTTCTGCTTGCTGAAAACATATCCTTTGCGCAGGGAACACGCATAATCCTAGGCCAACTTTGCCCTTTGAGAAAAATATGCTGAGTAGGAATTTTGGAGGTGGGGGTTGGGGGATGGGAGGTGGGGAGGAAGCTATTTCAAGCCTGTTCTGCAGACCCTGTGCCTATAGACAGAAACTCAAAGTGAGCAACGTAAATGGAGCTCTGTTTTGTACAGTGCGTGAGACCAGCTAATATAATGAAATCCCTGTAGAGGTGGTGATTAAGTTACAGTTAAGAGAGCACCTCATTCGTGACCCTTCACCGTGCTTGTTGGCGCTGACTTTTGAACAAACCTTGGAAAGTCCAGGGATGCGGCCACAGTTTTATCAGGCCCCTCTTCCTGGAAGCACCAGCTGCACCATTTGGTGCTGCTATAAGTTCTTAGAGTCATGTCACTAGTTCCATGAAAACAGACACTTTTTATGGAGATTTATCCTCTGGCAGGATATTTTGTTCTGGGACATAACTTAACTTACTGGTCTACACTTGGGATAGATACTCTCTTTTCCAAATTTCTGAAGACAAATCAGAATTGATTTGGGTATTCATGAGCTGTGTTCCTTGGCTTTTGGAAAATATTGATTGAGCAGAGCAGACTAAGATATTGCAAAATAATGTTTTTGTTGATATTTTGTAATCTCATGACTTAAATGAGATGCTCTATTTGCAAGTTCTTCATCTCATGCCTGGTATATAGAAGGCACTCAATACATATTACTTTGGTTCTGTTACTACAACTACTTTACCACCACTGCCACTATTCCCATTGCTAATTCTTCTGAGTTGGGTAAAAATTGAGTAACATACTACACATGTTATTTATCACAATGTCAGGAGGCACTACATGCCCACGTGTTAAATATTAATTGTACTAAGTCTGATCATGTATATGTTTGTGGTCGATGGTATTAAATTAAAATAAAGTCAGTGGTGTAAGCAGCTTGGACAAACAGTGGCAGAACTGGGGCAGAAAACCCATCCTTGAGTGGTCATTGCCTTGCACACTGGATTTTGTGGGCACAGGCTGGCTAGGGGGCAGATTTTAGCTTTTCATGTGCTTCACTCTGGGAGAACAGAGCCTTGCAGTTTTCTGGGCTGAAAGAGAATCCGAGAGGCTCAGCAGGCTAGTGGCTTTGGAGCTGGGAATCAGGAGGCACTGTTCAAAGCTGTAGCAGTTTGGCATTGTTTATGAATTCCAAAAATAGTTATTGGATTATGTTTGTAAACTGGTCTATTGGAGGTATCACCTTTAATTGATTAAATTATGATTAGGACTTTGATTGGGCCGTGTCAGTAGGGTGTTGAGTCCCTGCCCGCAAGGAGCGGGGACTCACAGAGAAAAGACATGGCAAAGGACAGAGTTGGGAGTTTTGAGCTGGAACCTGGGAAGTAGGCAAGCGGGAGAACGCAGAGCCGCTGAGCCCAGAGAGAATCAAGCTCCATAGAGAGAGACAGAGCTATTTGCCTGATGGTCTACAGCTGGCCTTGTGAAGCTAGCAGAGCAGCAGAGCCCAGAGAGAGGCAAGCCCCGGGAAGAGAGGAACCCAGGAAGCCTGAACCCTCGCAGATGTCAGCAGCCATCTTGCTCCAAAACGAGGCAATAGACTTTGGTGAGGGGAGTAATTCGTGCTTTGCAGCCTGGTAACTGTAAGCTTCTATCCCAAATAAATACCCTTTATAAAAACCATCCGATTTCTGGTATTTTGCATCAGCACCACTTTGGTTGACTAATACAAAGGCCAAAAGGATTTTGAAAATTAACTCATTTGCAGGTGGTGAACTTGAGTGCTCTTCCACTCTTGACAGCCAGGCCTCTGACATTGTGTCTGTGGAACAACAGCCTTGACCTCACTGGCCCTCAAGATGTGGCCATGGGAGGCTTGGGTTCTTTGTGATCAGAAAGGCATGCAGGCAGGTGGCCAGGTAACTTCCATTTCACAGCCCTGAGGGCTGCCTCTTTGGGAGAGCTCGGCCTGAGGGTTAGTGGCACTCTTGCCTGAGCCAGGGAAAAGCTAGGACCCTCGATTCTCAAAACATAACTGCACTGATCTGTTATGTAATTGCATTTTAGAAATCAAGGGCTTGAGGTTTCAGACCTTACTGCATTTCCAGCAGTGGGCTGGAAAAATCAGGCCCAGGGTCATTGACACCAGTAAATAAGAGAGTTTTGTTTGTCTTTATGACAGATGACCATTTCTTATTAGATAATCCCTGAATACCACAGATCTTAGATCTCCTCTGTCCCTGCTACAGTAATGCTCATTTCCAAATGGATTTCTCTGCAAAGTGAATTGAGGGAAGCTGTTTAAGGAAGTTTTTAATGACCCTGCGTTCTGATATCAGTGTCTCCCGAAGTATGTTTTCACATTGGGTTTCTGGGGGTCTGTAGGCCAGTGGCATTAGCCAAGAGTGTCAAGGTCATTCATCCATCATCTGCACTCCAATTCCCTGACCCTCTGAACTCCAGCAACGTTTCTTCCTCTTTATCTTGGCCATCCAGCCCCATAACCACAAGCAGACCCAATTGTAACCAAGAACTGAATTGTCTCTGAAATCTGGTCTTCTCCCATCCCACCTTCTGATCAACACTGCCTTCTCTTTCAACTCAATTTGTGTAATTCCTCCACTGTCACTTTGCAAGGGTCTTTGTCTGTTGGCCCCGCTGCTTCTTCACTGTGCTTCACCATGCCTTGTCTTCCCACTCTTCTTCACCCAGCTAAAAGTTAATTCATAGTCCATCATTTTAATTACTTCCCTGCATCCTTCCTCAGTTCCCTGGCCTGTTTTCTCCATCATGTGTACCTGACAAAACTCCAGCCCTAGATGAACTCAAATTTCCACCTTTTCCATACAAGTTCCTGGAACCTGAACTTTGGTGTAAAAAATCAGAGTTGGGCTGATTCACCATCACAAACATCAAGTTGGAACCTAGCATGCCATGTATCTGCCAACTTCCTCTAGGGCTTGCTCCCCAAAATAGTCATTCCACCCCCCTCTTTGCTCTCGTCTGCTGCTGGTGACCTCGTATTCACTGAGAAAGCAGAAGCCATCTGGGGTCCTTCCATCCTCCAACCACTTCAAATCCTCTGGCCCTTCTCTTCTCTTTTGCTCTTCTCAGAAGCTGTCACCCCCAGACGACGACATCCTTGCAGAAGCTGTCATACCCAGGAGACCCAGCCCCCTCTCCTTCTCAGAGACTTGGCTCCCTGGGGAGTTGTGTATGTGTACACATGTACCCTTAGCTGATGTCTTCACTTCACACACTTGCTCTTCCTGCTCCTTTGCCAAGGATGTCCTCCCGCACTGCCCCCCCCCCTTTACATCCTGGCTTCTTCTCCTCTTCCAGGCCTTGGCTCAAATGTTCCCTTCCTTGGAAAGGCCTTGCTTGACCTTTCTATAGAAAACCAGCCTTTCTTAATTGCTTGCTATCTCTCACTCTGCTTATATACCTCTTAATACTTTATCATAATCTGTAATTATCCTAATTATTTATTTGCTTATTGTTTCTCCCCTTCTCATAAATTAACATCCCACGAGGGAAAGGGCCAAGTACGTTTTACTCCTTGCTGTACCCTAGCATCTAGTATGATATGTGATATGTGGGAAACCTTTGATAAATATTTGTCAAAAGAGATCTGCTTGCATGATCAATGAGTCCCTGGTAGACAGGCCTCTTTTCCTTAGCTAGAGCCCTGATATCATCTCCAGAGGACTGTAGGTCCCAGACAGAGAGAAATCTGGGAATTCCAATGGAGTATTACTCAATTCTGTGCTTTCTTTTTCTCAAATGAAGTATCACTTGTGGTTCTGCCATTGAGGAGAGCTTGCTGGAGAACTTGTGCCCACTCTGGGCATCTAGGTGAGTTTGGCCCCTGAGACCGATATGGCTATGGGGCCTCTGGTTAAGAGGATTCTTTATCTTCATGCCTGGTGCATCTCTGTCCAGGGCTTCCTGGACCCTTCCTGGTTGGAACCCTTCTTTACTACTGCAGGTCTGATTCCTTGGGCACTGTCCCATTGTCTGACCACTAGGTCTTCTCCAGATCTGACCTTCCCCACACCCTGAGCCCTACCTGTGAAAAGTGACTATGGCCCAGGATCACCTACCTGCCAGCCGGATCCCACTGAGACTAACCCCAGATAAACCACCCCACAAATTAGTGGACTGTGTCTGTGTTGACACATCTATTCTCTCCCTAATGATATGTTTATTTAACTGATGACTGCTGTCCTCATTAGAGAATCATTGTTGAGCCTGGAATAGTGATTATTTTTGCTGATATTCCTTTTCTGCAAAGATTTTTTTTTTTTTTTTTTTAAATCACTCTTTTGGTGTGCTATGAATCCTTAATTAGGATAGTTAAATTTAAAAGAAACCCCCAAACCGCCCTTCAGGTTGAAAATAGAAGTGTCTGCATAAGCAGGCTGCTAATTTGCTGATTATTGATGGATGTGATTGGTGACAGGCCCACAGCTTTCAATAAATGAGAGTGCCACCCAGTTGAGCGTTGTAGCAACCAGGAAAAGAAGCAGGTTAGCCAATGGGAAGTGAGCACTTGGGGTTCCAGAACATTCTTTTCCTTTTATGTAGAAAGAGTCATAATTCTGACAGTTTAATTATCTCCAATTGCATCCAAACTGGACCCAAAGCTGTGTGATTCTTGAGGATGGAAGGAGAAAGATGCGTGAAAGAGCCTATTTGCTGAATACCCCAGAAATCAATGAATGAGCTTACCAACTCCTGAACCCTAGCTTTCTCCTTTGGAATGCTAATCAAATTTCTCTGTGGTCGGTGAGTATCACTTCCTGTTTAGCAGATGAGGAAAAGAAGGCTCCCAAGAAGAGTTATGTCTTGGTCCAGTCCAGGGTTGGGATAAGGTGTGATGACATCAGGTTAGGATGTCCACATGGGCTTCCCCACCCATGGTGGATCAGTCTCATCTCCTCTCCAAGTCTGCAGACTGGGCTGTGGAAACTGGCCTGTCCTCCTTTATGTGGACATGTTAGAGGAGATGACATGTCCTCTAGCCTGGCCTGGTTAGGATGACGTTGTTACTCATGACAACAATTCCAATGGTGTCAGCCCAGTGACCAGCCTTTAAAGATCTCCATACAGTCTAAGTCTATGGGGGTAGGTGGGTAGGGGTGTCAGAGGAGGGATGAGTGAGGAAGCCTTGATGGAAACAGATGGAATCTAAGCATGGAGGATTTGGCACAGGGTGGGAGAGGAGTAGCCTCAAGACCTGGTTATTGGTTCCATCTCTGCTACGTGCGAGTTGTGTGACCATGGGCAAGTCACTTCACCTCTCAGGACCTTTGTTTCCTCACCCATGTGATAGGCTCTTGGGACATTAAATAACGTAATAATGCATGTAAGGGGCTCCGCTGCATCTTACACCCCAATAATGGAACCTGCTGCTCCTGCTGCTCCTCCAGTTGGCACCAGTCCTGTCCTATCTCACAGGTGCAGCCTCTCCACCTCTCTCCCCACCCCCACCCCCATGGTGTGGAGCTTCTGGAGGCCCCACCCCTCTGTACAGCAGAGCCTGGCCTTGCACCAGACATGCGTTCAGCAGATGCTGAGTTAGTGCTGTGGGTGTCTGGTCACCTGCCCCAGCACTTGTCCACTTCCCAGCCACTGATGCACCTCTGCCCTGGTCTCTGGGCTCCTGTTCTCTCGGGCTGTCCATTCCTCCCTTGGCCAACATGTGTTAGAGGCTGCAACACCCCTTCATGTACAGCTCTGATCTGACCTTGTGCATGAGCACAATCCGCCTAGCTGGGGCGGCTCCCAACTGTGGCCTGTAAAACATTTCTGCCTGTCTGCTAACCAACTGGGCGGAGGGCAGGGCTTCTTAACCAGGGGTCCATGAGCTTGAATTGAAATTCAAAAAAACATTATTCTTGTGGGGAAGTGTTGGTGCAGGTGTGATATATTTATTAAATAATACACAGTATAGTGTGGACTTAGTAAGGGGTTGGTGGTTTTCACCTGACTGGCAGAGGCGTCCATGGAACAAAAAAGGTTAAGAACCCCTGGCGTAGGGTAAGGGCTTATGGCCTGACCGTGGTCCTGCCTGGATCCTCTCCTGCTGCTGCTGCCCATCAGCTGCTAAGATCTATGGGGTGGGGCAGAGGAATTTTGTCCAAAGACCATAAGCTCTGACCATCCCCACCAAATCCTCCTATATCCGTATTCAGGAGGAGTTCTGGAAGGACAAGGGGGCAGGTGGCCCTGCCCCGAACTGTAGACCGATTAGCACACACTGAGCAGAGGCCATGTGTTCTATGCTGGTTTTGGCTCCATGTATGGGTGCACGGAAGGCCAGCTGGAAAAATCTGTTGCTTATTTATTGGTGCATTTATCATCTGTTCATTTTAGAAGATGCCCTCCAGGAGGGCAGGGGCCACATCTCACTGTGCACTGTTTCTCCAGCAGCAGTTATACCTGGTACATAGTAGGTGCTCAGTAAGCTTTTGCTGACTGACTCACTGGATGAATGAATGAATGAAGTACCCACATGTGGAATGCGAATGATGCTTGAGAGAGTAAGAGAAGAGATGGCACAGGGCAGTACATGATGCATCGTCAGAGGATGGTAAAAACAATTGCTATAGAAATTCAGAGGCCGGCGAAGGTCACGTCAGGCTCAGGCTGTGGAAGGCTTCTTGGAAGAGACGGTGCTCAGGCTGGTCTTTGGATACAGCTGGCATTTGGATAAGCAGAGAGAAGGAAGAAAAGCATGCCTAGAGGACAGAGTGGGATTGGCAGAGAAGGTTGGAATGAACCTTCTGGGAGCCCGAAGGTGGACCACGGGGCTGGAGCATGGGGTGTGTATCAGGGATGTGGTGGAGACCATCTTGGAGAGGTCAGCAGGGGCTAAAGCTCCTGGGCCCAGGCTGGAGTGATCAGATGTGACCCCTGATGTTATTTTAAGGTAGTGGCTTTTTCATATTTAATTATGAATGAAATTGCATTTGAGGACAGCAGCTGATGATGGCGTGTGGTTATGCTGTGTGGGCTGCTTTCAAAATAGCTCACCCCAAACTTCAGTAGTGATTAGTTCGAGGAAAGTGCAGCCTGACCTGCTAGCATTTCTTATGTCTTCTCTATTTGAGCTGTGAGAATTCAGGGAAGGGTAGCCGTTGGCTTTGCCAGTTTCCAGCCTCCTCATGGGCTGTGTCTTCTGGATCTCGCCTTGTTCTCGGAGACTCGTCCCCTGGAGACCTCAGAATTTCTCGATGGTGGTCAGTTTGTTACTCCTTCAGATTCTCCTTTCCCCTTGACTCCCTTTTCCTACTATTTGAACTTGGACCACCCTGAGGGTAGACTGCGGTAGAGCCCCCAGCCAGGTTGACTGCTTTGGTTTGCTGAGCTGAATGGCTGGCGTCTTCAATCTCCAACTTCTCCTAAATATGGTCAGTGTTTGCAGTAGCTCCCACCACTGTCAGCATCTGCATCAAAACTGGAGATTTCAGCTTGGCCACCCCTGCAGCCAGGCCGTTCCTGGCTAGCCTCCCTCTGCTGGACTTAGGATAAACCCTCATTATAATCAAGATTAGCCTCAGTGAGGAGTCCACAAGGTTTGGCAACAACAGCCAACCCAGAGCAGCATCTCCAGTGCTTTACTGGGCAGGACAAAACAGTGCCTGTCCCACTGTCCTCTTTGAGCTTCCATCCCTGACCCTGACTGGAGAGATGGCGTAACCCAGGGCCGGTCGTGTGCTCAGAGACCACAGAGACAAGGCTGTGCGGCTGATGGGTTTGTCCTAGGCTCTGCAGCTCCACACTGTGTGACCTTCAGGACATTGCATAACCTCTCTGAGCCTTGGTTTCTTCCTATCTGCATCAAGGGGATAAAATGTATAAAGGGAATGAGATACAATAATGCACAGAAATTAACGAGCTTAGCACTATGTTAGGCTCCCATTAAGAGCTCAGTAAGTGTTAACTGCTTCTTCCACTGATGATAACAGTTATGATGATTTTGGCGATGATTATGATGATGATGACGATGATGATGAGATGATGATGGTGATGGTAGACAGTGTGGCAGGGTGGTTCAGACTATGGGGTCCGATCACAGGGGACTGAACCCTCATTATCACTTCCTGAGCGTACAGTCTTGGGGGATTCCCTTGACCTTCCTTAGTTTCTCTTGTGTGTATGAGGATAGTACAGAGGGCACTCACTTCACAGGGTTGTTGGGAGGATGTGGATTTGGACCTCCCCAAGGGGAGGAGTGGTAAACACTTTTGACGTGTTGGTATTAGTTCTCCTGGTTTATCATTGCGTTTGGTATCACTGTACTGTTGTTTAGTGGCTGTGTGATCTCGGGCACGTTTGACTCGGCCCACGGTGGAGTGGCGCTGCTGGCCCGTGGTGTGTGTGTGCATAGCCCCCTGGGCTGAGGGCCCTGCGCACTCCCCTCCCTTGCTCGCCTCCCTGGCTGCGCAGCTCCGTAGCTAAGTAACCCTGGCTGATGTGTGGCTCTGGCGGGGTGCTCGCAGGGAGCCGCCTTGCCGCCTCCTCTCGGGCGACAGCTGTTTCCATGCAGATGCCTCCCCCGTGTTCTTCTGGGGCGGTGAAGAAAGGGGAGAGCGTCCCAGATTTAAATTTGGAATGTGTGCAGAGTCGTGCCAGCTTGCCGATGGGCCCGTGGCCAAGTGCCCTTCGGGGGTGACTGCTGCTCCTGGCTGCCAGGACACCGGCCACGTGGCGGCGCCTGGGTCTTGGTGGGCACTGGATGCCCTGCGTGCAGGGGGAGACCCCGAACAGCTTGCGGGGGGTGGGGGCAGCCACTGACCCCACCATCCGAGGAGTCTCTCCCTGGTGGTCTTTGGGAGAAGGGCAGGCGGAATATGCTGGTGGGAATTGTGTGCACAATAGGAGTGAGGGAGAAGAGGGGCCTTGGGCTCCTGGGTCCCCACAGTGTCCTCCCCACCAGTGTGCCTGGTCTCAGGGCGCGCACAGGCCTGGGCTCGCCCCCGAGCTGAGTTTTGCTCACCCATGACAGGCCTTCCCGGAGCCTGGGGACCCCTTCCTGCCATGGGTGTAAAGAGACACGCCTTCACCTTGGGGTGCACTGGAAGGCCTTGGCACAGTAGGGTAACAGGAGGGGGTGCTGCTGCCCTGGGGCGGGGAGGGCGGCAGCCATCCAGAGGCAGGTAGGCCACTGCAGCTGAGGGCGGTGGTCACGTGGACGTGGAGGCTGTGTGTGGACTCCCCTGGTGGCTCCAGCCTGAAACGTGCTCCCTTTCCCAGCTGGGTGTGATGTCCACCTCTGGGGCGGTCCCCCAGGCGCGACCAGAGGGAACCCCATGCGGGAGGTCCAGTGTGCATTCTTCACCCAAGGGATGGCAGGCAGGCCCTGAGCTAAGCCTGCCCTGGCCTCTGGTGGGCTGCTCCCCAGCCCCCAGCCCAGCTCTAGGAGCACCGCTTTCCAAGGGGGCAGTGGATGCTGGGAACCTGGTCTGCCTCACCTCCCAGGGCCTGGCTCACCCTGTCTCTGAATCTCTCCATATGGGCACAGGAAGGGAGTCAGAGCAGCCCCCTGATTCCAGCCGCTGCACCTCTCGGGGAACAAAAGCCAGGTCGCCTGCCCAGGACTTCCAGCTGTGGTGGTCACAATGGCAGTTATTCCTCCAAAGCGGTCTCAGGGCACAAGACAGTGGTGTCAGAGGGGCAACCAGTCACGGCCCAGATGGGAAACTGCACTGGGTCCAGCAACAGGCCTCGATGGTTCCCTGTCCAGTGCTCATTCCTCTGGGCAGTGGGATCCTCTGAGCACAGAACACTCCCCTTTAGCTCCCACCTTTCCCTGCTTTCCTGTTGAACACATCAGAGACAAACCTGGTGAGTGGAGGACAGTTTTCTTCTTGCACCTTTGAGGAGTCTTTTCACCTGCTCAGGGGCATGAGCCAAGGGGAAAAAAAAGGCAGTCTGTAAATTATCACGGTCTCCTACCTGCACAGGTACACAAAACTAAGCCTGAATGCTTTCTCTTAGTATGCAATTTGCTGTCTATTTTTAACTTGTACATTCAGGGCCAAAAAGAAAATTCTGTGAGGAAGTAAGAGCGTGGTGAGGTTGCAGGTAGAAGATCACCAGAGAAGCTAAGAGAATCGCCAAAACGTCGTCCTCTGCCAGAGGTGCGCCTGGCAGAGAGGGCTCCTCTTGCAACAGGCCCCATGTGTGGTTATGTCGCCGTTCTGCTGCTGCTGTGCATTTAATTCCGTTCCAGCCATGTCAGGAAGACTTGAAAAAAAAATCCCACCATTAAAGCCGTGCTCTTTGTTTTTTCAATCTGTGACCCCAGCAATCTCTTTAGCAAGCCGTGGTTCAGTGAACTGGCACACAGCAGCCGTTCAGCAGTGGAAAAATCATAAAACAGATGGAAGCTTTACATTTTTGTTTAGTTTTTAAGAGCAGTTTTTATAACATCGCTTAAAACCATTCTGATGCATCATACTGTTTACACTCAAAGCTTTGTAGCTAAGATGTTTACAGTATGGAGAATGTTTTAAGATATTTTATAGTTATGATATTTAGATCCTTGGCAAGGAAAAAAATAGTTTGTTGAGATTGCAGTGATGTTGGTAACCGTGAAGTAACTTATGAGCCTCAATAAATATGTCCAGTTCGGTGGAAAGTACAAACTCAGTTAAAACAAAACAACACAAGAGGGAATATCTTTTTAGTGAAATCATTTCCTTTTCTTAATCAAAAGATGACAGGCGGCTCTTAGAATGCCCATCTGTGCGCCGCTGCTCCCCAGCTCTGCTCCCAGCTTCTCCTTTCCTGATTGATAGCTGATCGCTATTCTGCACGAGTTCATGCAAACACCAAAGTTTCATTAAGTTCAGTTTTAGGAGACCACCTTAAAAGAAACCCAGGGCATCCCCCCATGTCTTTTTGTGCGGTGGAACTTGCAGAGTTTCTAATATAGAAGAATTTATGCAGAGCTAGGTTTTGGAACGCCTTTTTTTTTTTTTTCTTCTTGAAACTGCCCCAAAATGGCATTAATCAAAAACAATAACTCCTTTTAACTTTTCTAAGTGCTCTGAAGGAAAGTATGAAATAATCTGTGTGTGGGCCACAAATGTGGAGAATGCAAACATTTCACAATAAACATGTTTAAATGAAAGTCTCTGGCAAGATAGCCTGAAAGATAATACATGCTGGGTTAATTAATGCATACTCATAAAAATAAACCTCACTTTCAAGATTTGACCAATAAAAATCATTAGCATATTTGGATCAGATGACTTTATGTATACATTGAACTTCTCCATGGCAAATTGTCCTTGGAAAGCCTGGAAACAGATTCTGGTTTAAAGTCAAAACTCTCTTTCTATCTGTTCTTTTGTGTGTCCAATACTGTGATACGATGATTTATTCTGGTTTTATCTGTTATACCTGCAATTGATCTACTGGTGATGGGATTAAATTTATCATTTTAGATGTATAAATCATACTCAGAGAGCCAGAAAAATGTTGAGTTGCATAAAAATTCCTATTGTTTGCTTACAACACACATCATTTGATTTTCACTGTGATCAAATTACTATAGAACATTATTTTTACTCTAAGATGTTTACTTTTTGTTATCTTAAGTAGAATCATTTTGGCTATTCACAAATGCTTTAAAAATTATTTTCCTGAAATCATACATTCAAACAAATTGACTTTGGGTTGTGGATTATGCATTGTTCTGAGGTCGTGCTAAATTAGAAATCACATAATTTTCTAAGCCTAATTATAGTATAAGAGATTTTGGTTTTATGTTTTGCTTTTTTGTACAGGAAAAGACAAACTGTTACAAAGATGTCTTCAGGATGAATCCAACAGTAAAACCAAACTCATTTTAAAAGAACTGAAATTGTAATTCATAAACTCAGTAGAAGTTAAGTTGTAACTACCCGGACAGTAAAATTCTGAACCCAAGATAATGCCACATTTCAAATCCATATTAAAATAAAAACAACCCAGAAGAAATTATTGAGGAAAAAAATTTCTAGTGTGAGTTTAATTTTATCCAAGTTTATTGGCAGCTTATTTTGAACTAATGTGCAATAAAGTTGCCAGGCAGAACAATCGAAAGAAATGATGAAAAAATTTGTTTTCTTACACTGTTTTAATAAAAACTGTAGAGCAGTAAACACCTGAATAAATAATTTGAGCTTTTGACTCCATCAAGTTTGGCCACAATGCTTTAGGAGTTTTCAGCTGTGCTGTTATTAGCTGGTTCCATGAATGACCAGGCCCGACTCATCCGATTCAGTGGTCCTGGATCTCTGCTATTGACATCAGACACCCCCATGTGAACAGACATGGGCTCCCGAGCCAACCCTTCTATGGTAGCCTCCCAAGCTTGTCTGGGAGCAAGACAAGTACCCGCTCCTAAGAAAGAGCTTTTCAAATGAATGTTTCTGAAAAAGAGTTTGCAAGTTTAAGGGATCCAGCAGATTATAAACAGTGTCGGCCTCACACCCTCATTTCGTGCCAGAGACTCAACACTGCCTATTTTAGGGACCCTGTGTTTATGGCTACAGAACAAACTTCTGTGTGTGTGTGTATTTGTCCAGAACCACACCTAGTGGTACCTCTTAATAAAATCCAGCACAAGCTCTATTTACCAACATCTCACACCCTTGCCCCCACCCGGGACTCAGACTTGGGGGGCGCCTCCAGGAAAGACTTGCCTGGAAAGGCTGGGTGCTCATGCAGAAGCCAGGTGAGGGGAGGTGTCAGCCCCAGCGGGGTTCTCACGCTCGGCAGCGCCTCCGTGCAGTTGGATTGAAAACTGAACGTGGGGGCATGATCTGATCTCTGAGAAGGCCCATTGTTTCCATCAGCCTTATAAGAGAATTCCTTTCTTTTTTGTAGCTGAGGAACCCGTAAACTTTTGTGGGGGATGTTTTGGTGTAAGAGCTAGGTATCCTTGAAGTAACTGGGTGGTGCTTCAGGACAAATCTACTACGCTGATGTCTGGGTTCGATGCAGAAGCTTAGAGAGTGGGGGCTGCAGGGAAGAGGCTGGCCCCCTCCCCCAGCGTCCCACGGAGGGCATTAAACCAAGTGCCACAGTTTCAGTACTTGTAAAGGTAATATGTTGAGGTGACCACAGGGGAGAAAGTGTTAGAGGAGGCAGGGGAAAGCACGGGGTGAGACCCAAGAAAGCAGTCAAAGGCTGGGGCCCCTTTCCAGTGGCCTGAACCCTCACCAGGACCCTGCCCTTGGCACCTGGGGGTCAGTGCTGATGTACACCCCTGTGCCAGCTCTCTGGACCCCCCACCCTCAGCCTGTCCCCAATTATGAGATGAGGGACACTGTCTCAAACCTTCTTTGACTCCCTGCTGGGAACTCGACCCATGCATCTCCTTGTCCCCTCCTTTGTGCCAACACTGGACCTTATCCCTTGGGAATTATTAGCTCTTGTGTCTGTCTCCCTTCACTAGGATTGAGGCAGGCCACTTTTAATCTTGTCCTACCTTGGTAGCTGCTTGCTGACAGGGTCTCTCATCTGGGCTGGAGCAGAGTGGGGTGGCCTGTAGTGGCCTTGGAGACTCAAGCTTACAGGAGCCAGAAGGTACTTTGGAGGCTCCTGGATCCAACCCTTTGTCATACAGTTGGGAAACTTGAGACTTGGGTAGGGAAAGGACTTGTGAGGTCAGACAGTGAGTTAGGAGCAGGTTCCCTGATTCTGAGCCCAGGGGTTTCATCATTACATCTCACTCCTTGTTCAGTTAAGTGTACGTGAGCGAAAGTTCTGTCACAAGACACGTAGTAGATGGTCAGCTCTATGAGAGCTCCCACTCCTGCTGGCTTATCTTCTAATATGATAGGAATAATGATGCTGCTTATGATGATGATAATAATAACAACAGTAACGGTGATGATGATCATGACAATAATAACTGAAGCAGCAGCTACCCCTGTGCCAGGCACATTATCTCATTTAATCTCCATAAATTATCTCATTTTATTCTTTCAGTAACCTCACGAGGTAGGTACTACCATTATCTTCCCTTTACAGAGAAGGAAATTGGGGCTAGGAGAGCTGGTTAGGTGCGCAAGGCACACAGACAGCCAAGGAGGGGGATTCAAAACCAGATAGCTCACCCTGAAGCTAGAGAGCTCGGTGGCCTCACCTGGTGGGTTTCCCACAGGGAAACTTCCCACGGAGGAGCTGTGAGATGACGCCTCCCACTTCAACCTGGCTGAAGGCTTTTCTCTTTGATAGACATGAACCGATTTTACATACGTAGGTTGGGAATAAATTTTGGGTTTTATTTATGGCAGTGGGATATAAAGTTACTCTTGGAAATATCTCGATTTAAGGGAATACGTGAGTCAATCTCAAGAAAATTTTCAACGAGTGAATGGTACCGGTATAAACAGATCTGGTAATAAGGTTGAGGTGATGTGCAAATGGCTGACATTTGGAAAGCACTGCCCCATGATAATGGTGAGGTGGAAGAGAGAAGAAGCTGTTGTCATGGAGGCATATCGGAGGAGCTCTTCTCCTCCTTCTGGGGATGACTCTGACTGCAACTTCTAGCTGGTTGGTTTAAGGAAGAGAGCCTTGAATGGTCATTTGTCCTGAGAGGTGTCCACGAGCAGAGCTGTGGGAGGCAGCAGGTCTATACCCACTCACAGGAGCCACAGTGAACCAGGCTGTCTCTGGTCCTCCTTGGTGATCCTTCTTGGGCTCTCTGTAGACCTCTAACTGGCCTCTAACTTGGAATTGATGGTAGTGCTAGAAGCAGAAGACAGGAGTAGGTGGCTTTCTACTCTCAGCATAGAAAGGCTAGAGAGTGTCAGCCAAGCTCCTTGGAGCTGATTAGCCAGGAGTGCCTGGGTGCTGATGGCTGTGGTGGGGCTGGTACACAGCCCTGCCCCACAACTGGGCACCTGAAGCATGCCCCTCCATCCCGCTAGGACTCTGCTGTCCCAGAGTAACAGGTTCATTGGCCATCATGGAGGCACCAGTCCAATGATTCTCAAACTGGTTTCTGTGGGACCTTAAGGAGGTTCCAAGGAGACATTTCAGGGGCCAAGAGAAGGGGAGCACTCAGGGTTCTCTGCAGCTTTGATGAGAGCAGCTGTGCTGTCTGCTCATACTTTGGAAGATTTTCTTGTGAAAGGGATTCTGGTATGAGTAGATACTGAAAAACCATGACTCTAGAATCAGCTCTTGATTCTCCAGTTGGGAAACCAAGTTCCACAGAAGAGCAAAGAATCACAGAGATTGACTCTGAAGGGTCATTTTAAAGAGCAAATATTTTTATTTAGGCAGATCAATGGCTTTTAGTAGAAGCTATAAAATATATGCTTGGTAGGAGATACAAGGCTTCCTATGATCCAGTCCCTGGCTTCCAGTAACCTGGAACTAGAGCCTGGAACTAACCTGGTTGAGATGGATGTCCACTTGGGTCCAAGCAGTGACCCAGAGCCTACTGGAGAGAACTGCTCAGCAAGATGTCAATGAGAGCTGATAGTTGAGCTTTTTACTGGGTGCCACAGTCTGAGTACTTTTAGATAAGTTATCTCCATTATTCATCTCCAGGCCCCTCCACAGGCAGTACTGCTATTGTCTCTACCCTAAAGATGAAGAAGCCGAGGCTCAGGGTGATGATGTATCTTCTCAATAGCAGTGCTGGTGGTGCTTCCTGGGTTCTGATCTAGTCACTTTGCTCTCCCAGGGAGAGCCTGTGTTGTCTGTGATGTCTAGCAGGGTTACACTAGAGCAAATGGGGACGGTGTCTCAATGGTCAGGAAACCCTGACCCATTCCCTGAGACAGCAGTATTTCTGCCTCTCTCCTCCTGACCGCATAAAGCAGAATTCACAGGGTTTGCTCTAAGAGTCTGTGGCCTTTGAGATATAGACCAGAAGCTGAAAATGGGTGACCAAACACCTCGACAATAAATAAAGGTGGGAACCTTACTTATCATATCTTCTCTTATCCCTCCACCCATTAGGTGGACAGCTTATGTATACTTGTGGATTAAAATATTCCAATGGCATTCTTTCTTTCCTTCATTCATGAAGGCTTAAAAAATTTACATATGCATTTGTGCATTTACATGTTAAATCATACATTTATTAATTTTTTAATTCTTTTATCACTGCTCTATCATTCTCCATTCATGTAGCCCTTTATGCATGCTTTCATTTATTTACATATTTGTTCATGTATGTCTTGGTGTGCTCATACATTCATTCAACAAATAAATGAATTAAAGCCTCTGGAGAAATGTATAATAGTTTAGCCATGGCCCAGGGTAGACTCTGGGCATCTTTGTCATCATCGGATGTAAAGGCACACAAAGGTGGATGAATAGGGCCAGGAGCCTGAGAGGGAATTATTGGCTTGTGGGGGGTGCAGGCTAAATCTATCCTGTGAATTGTGGCCATGGAATCCAAATACCACTTATGTGCAGAGGCTTTTGAGGCTTTCCTCATGGCCTGATAATTCCTGGGGCCCCCGGGACCCCATTAACAAGTCTTCTTATGACCCTGAGCCATTCTTGGGTTGCCCCTGGAACTTGAGAGCTGGCAGAATCCCTCATGGGGAAGCAATGGATAGTTGAGTCCAGGAACCAGGACTCTGGTATGAGAAGGTGGGAAGGAGGAGCTGTCTATCCAGCTGATCTCACGAGGGACATATGTGCAGTGGGGCAGAAGATGTAGCGAAGGGCTCAGTGGGAATAAAAGCTACCAACGGTCATGCAGAAAGTGTGTTTCCTTCTCTCCTGGCCACCAGAGACTTTCTATCCATTTTGTTCTTTGAACTTCACACTATCCCCGTGAAGTAGATAAGATGAATGCTGTCCTGCCTATTTC